>JASDQU010099930.1:12418-54690 GCA_032191745.1 Picea mariana
AGAAACACTATACCAAACAAAACAGAAACCTTGTTTGGGAATCTTGCGTCGCAAACAACGCTAGTAATATGACCTTTGGAAAGAAAAACATTGCTTTGGAATTAATGAAAATAAATTCCTTTTCACACCAAACAAAAGCCCATTGACGCGAGGTTGAGGTCAGTACTGTGTATAAAAATGGGTGAGGAATGAACATGGAACTTGGATCTTGAGGTGTTCTAAGATTTAATAAGCATTTCACTTTTCTTTTGTTTGGTGAAGTGTTAGAAGAAAATATCTGTATGGCGATCAACGAGCTTCACCAATGACAAGTTAACCTCGACACAGCTCTTTTACAAGGAGTAACTGATGAGTTTTCAATTCTAGAGTGTATATCTATTTTCAATTCTAGAGTGCAGATCATCTAAGAAGTACGATTAGGAGTAGATTCTACCACATTCGTTGAGTGGAATCAGAAGGTACAGCAAAAAGCTTCAATGAATTTTAACAACTAGCAAATCGTTGAACAACCAGGAGTTTCAGCATTCATTACCTAAGGTTTATCATTGCAATCGTTGAAGGAATTTAGGAGTTTCGGCAAGAGTTATATAATTTAAACAATCAATTTACTTTTCCCATCACAAGCAGATTTAAGCATAAGCTCCTAATGCATTCTACTCTACAAAATAAATGAGTGTACCTTTGCCTTATCGCCCGCCTCGAATGACGTTCGCGCGTTCCATGCCGCTCCCGCTCGCCGACCGTCGAGACCTCACCGGTACCTCCCAGCCAACGCTAGGGGTACTTTGCTTCCCCCTTAGCCCCCCAAGCCGCAAAGGGGCCACACACTATCCAAATGGTACATCTAGCTCCCAGCTCGCCTCGCAAGGTCGAGCTACCACTCCTCTCCGAGCTGGGAAATCCCAACTCCCACAAGTAAATCAGTCAAGTCACTAATCCGGTAGCGTAACGTTATGCTAACAGACGATCCCCTTCTTTCTTCTCCTCTCTCTCTTTTATAGAATTTTAGAACTTCCATTCTTTCCCTAAATCTCATTAAATTTTAAGTTTTAATAAAAATCTTCTAAAAAATCTCCTTCGTACAAGTGTCATCCATCCCCCACTTTCCTCAAATAATTATTTTCTTTAATTTATTTATTGTCTCATTTCCCTCACCCACCTAGAGTTACTCCTAAATTTACTCATAGGTGTCCCTAGATTCCCTTACAGGTTTTAAAAGCTTTCCCTAAAAAGAATTTGCTAAATCAGTTCAAAATTAGAAGTTTTTTAAATGTCGATTCTTTCCTAAGTTGGTTTATTGCTTTTTACCATGAGTTCCCCTCTTTCCCTCTTTAATTTACCTCATTTCCCTAATTTCCTAATTTTTACATTTCCTTCATTCCTTTTTTTTTATTTGAGCTAGAAAAGATAGTTGTGCAAATTATCCTCTTTTTACTTTTATTATTAATTTAGTACCTTTTGAAATTATCAAAAGCTAAAATAAATTAATTTCTTCTTGACATTTTATATCCTCTGATTTTAATTAAATTCTTACTCTCTTCATTTTACCCCAAAAAATTTATGAAGACCAAAACTATTACTTAAGTGGTTTTTAGTTTAAATTTTATTATTTTATTTTTATATGATATATTTTCTTAAGGGTAGACAAAATTTTACCCCTGGATAAGTTTTAGACTTAGAACTTAGATTCTGAACTGAGCGACATTTAATTAGGGAAGTTGTTTTAAAATTTCTTAATGTGTTGTCTGTCTTAGGGCCATCTAGGTTCCTCCCTCGATCATCATCAATGCGACGTGCCCTTCAGGACGCACTAGGTGCTCCAAGGGTGTCACTCGCCTCATCTATTCCTTTGCGCAACGTGCCCTTCAGGATGCACTACATGCTCCAAGGGTGCCACTCGCCTCTTGACTGATTGGTAGACATGAATAACCCCTGGAGTCAACACTCCGCCAGGTGAACTTGTGGGAGACTAAGGGCTTCTAAGGAATAAGGCCCTCACCTTATTGCGTGCCTCTTAGAATCATCATGAGCGACTGTCGCAATCTTCCCTCACGACATCGTGGGTCCTCTTGAACTAGGTAATCGTTAACCTACAGTTCGAGCCACGGCAGGAGTGCTAGTAGGTTGTGGCAGGGCTATTGTCCACACCTCTCCCTCAACCTCTCTGGTAGTCATGTGTGACCCCTTTACTCCATATGTGAGTCTGGTCGACAAGCTATCGTCAACTTGCATCATCAACAAATCATGTCAGAACATATCCACATCATATCATCATCTCAAATGTACTAATATCACAGTAAATCAATCAAACCCAAATAGTACACTCCCTGACTCAATTCGGAGTCCAAGGAGTTCCATCGATGCCTCTGCATCCTCAAGGTCCAAAACCCTGCACACTCAGAAAAATCGAGTCAATAGCACCTATCTATGTCAATGTAGTAAAACATCATGTCATCTACCCATGAAACATCATAATCAAAGACAAATGTTTTAATATCATAATAATCTGGATCACTTGCGAGCAAGTGTCCTCAAAGAATAAGTTCGCTCAGTGCACCAGAGCAGGATGTTACACGTTCATTGTTATTCATTCAAAGATATATATATATATATATATATATATATATATATATATATAATGGAGTCCATATAATTTTTTATTATGTTTTTATTTTATTGTTACTATTTTAATGTTTTATGTTACGTGAACATCTCTCCCATATTGGGCTAGCATCTCGGCCCATTTATTACTCCATATATATTTATTATTTTATTATTTTATTATTTTTTAATGTTTTATTATTATTTTAATGTGTTATATTACATGAACATCTCTCCCATACTTGGTTGTAAAGTGCCTCTCAGCTAAATTAATTTTATATTAAAAATAATTGTATGTTATATTACATGAACATCTCTCCAATTGGTTGTAAAGGGCCTCTCTGCTAAATTAATTTTATATTAAAAATAATTGTATTTATCCATGTGGGTTAGCTCGAGTGGTTGAGTGTTGTGGTTATTATGAATGAGGTCTTGGGGTCAAATCCTTCACCATCTATTTTTTCTCTTGATGAAATTGAGTCTCACTCAATGTCCCCACTTACCCTATTGAGGTTGGAGGTTTTTTATGTGCGGGCTTTTTTTTCCATCTCCCCTACAGCTCAGAGTGGGAGGTTTTTTCGATGGTCTCCATTCTCCTTAAATGTCTCAAGATGTCCGTGATCAAAAATATTTTGATGTCGAGGTAGGTGTGTTTAACAATATGGTGACCAATTCCAGTAAACAGAATGCTCGCCCTACTCACACTTGTTTCGTTAAAAAATTGGATCAGATCCTTGAAGTTCCAATTCCACATGAAGTATCCCAAGCCAAGGCACGAGCTTATGCACAGAAGGGACTCATTGGACAATTTATAAGACTATGGCCTTCTCCTCTCTAGATGGACACCTAGATAGTGAAAAAATGGATTCCTCTTATCAAAGGATGACTCAACCATTTCTTCTGCAGTAGCAGTTTCTACACTTTCTTTTTCGAATTTAAAGAAGACATGGATTTGATTTTCAGTAATGGACCATATTTCATGGATCCAAGAGGATTATATCTAGACAAATGGACTCCATATTTCGATCCAAAGGTTGATATACCCATGACAATTCCAATCTGGGTAAAACTCCCTCACCTTCCTCTCCATTGTTGGGGAGATGATGTTTTAAGGAGCATAGGAAACTCTCTTGATAAATATATTGATAAAGAAAAACCAAACCCCCAATGTTTTCTTGCGCCCGAATATGTGTAGAGGTGGATCTGGAAAAGGGCCTCCTTGAGGCCATTAAATTAACCTTGGATGGTTGGTCTCATATTCATAAAGTAGATTGTGAAAACATCCATTTCAAATGAAAAATGACCATGCAAAATTTTCCATGAATATGGTCATTTTGCAAGGGACTTTCCAAAGCAGTCGCATACCCCTTCTGAGCATCCCAAAAACCTGGATGATGGACATAAAACTACAAAAAGGAAAAAAATCCTGGAAAACTCCTTGGGAAAGTGAAACCCCCTGTCAAACAAACAAATCCTTCCAACCTTAAACCTACTAACCCTAGTCCTAAGAAAATCATGAACAAGAAGACCAATCCTTCCAGACAACAAGACACAATGGAAAATTCAAATTCCTTTCACATTCTGGAAGAAACTCAAGATGAGAGTGAAGCAAACAGAGATATGTCGAAATTAGTGCAGCTAAAAGAGCCATTCTTCAGATGATAGCTAAGACCATAGCTGAGATATAGGGCCCCCAGTGCACTCCTAGGGTTTCTTGGTTTGGGACCAAGTAGTTAGAGCCATGGAAAAAGACCCTAGTGATGGCCCCTAGTATATTGTTGGGGTTCTTGGTCAAGGACCAAGAAGTAAGTCCCTATATATATTCTAGGGTCCCTGGATGTGTTCCAGGGAATCCTTGCTTAGTGCTTGGATTGATCCTTAGATGTGATCCTTGGTGGTTGATGATATAAGTCCCTAGATGTGTTCTAGGGCCCCTGGATGTGTTCCAATGAATCCTTGCTTGGTTCTTGGATTGATCCTTGGATATGTTCCTTGGTGGTTGATGATATAAGTCCCTAGATGTGTTATAGGCCCCCTGGATGTGTTCCATGGAATCCCTTCTTGGTGCTTGGATTGATCTGTGGATGTGTTCCTTCGTGGTTGATGATATAAGTCCCTAGATGTGTTCTAGGGCCCCTGGATGTGTTCCATGGAATCCTTTCTTAGTGCTTGGATTGATCCTTGGATTTTTTCCTTGGCGGTTGATGATGTAAGTCCCTAGATGTGTTTTAGGGCCCTTGGATGTGTTCCAAGGAATCATTGCTTGGTTCTTGGATTGATCATTGGATGTGTTCCTTGGTGGTTGATGATATAAGTCCATGGATGTGTTCTAGGGCCCTTTGGATGTGTTCCAGGGAATCCTTTCTTGGTGCTTGGATTGATCCTTGGATTTTTTCCTTGGTGGTTGATGATATAAGTCCCTAGATGTGTTCTAGGGCCCCTGGATGTGTTCCATAGAATCCTTTCTTGGTGCTTGGATTGATCCTTGGATGTGTTCCTTGGTGGTTGATGATGTAAGTCCCTATATGTGTTCTAGGGCCCCTGGATGTGTTCTAGGGAATCCTTGTTTAAATGCTTGGGTTAATCCTTGGTCTTGTACCTTAGTGGATGAAAGACCCTAGATGTGTTATAGGGCCCCCATATGTGTTCTGGGGTACCTTGGTCTTGGACCAGGTAATTCTTGGTTGTGTACCAAGATGTGATTATGTGTGATATTTTTCCTCTCTCCTGGAATGGTCCATGAGACCTAGGAGCATCCACAAAGATGGACATGACCACATCATGGATGTTTCCTCCTATGCAGTGATGATAAAAGTTTATAAGCCATTATGAGACTTATGTGGACATGTTTTTCCATTGAAGAGGAACCCCTTGACCTTGTCTTATAGTTCCCCCCTTTCTTGTTTTTGTTTCCCTCCTTATTCCTCCTTATTTAATGTAGTGTTGGGGTTTTATAAGTCACTTTGACTTAATTGACTTTTAATTAATATTTTTATTAATTAAAATATTAATTAATTATTAATTATCTTTTCTTTTTTTTTATTAGGGTTTGACTTAATCCTAAAGATAGGGTTAAAATATAAAACCCTAACCTACCCACCTAAGCTATAAATAAGAGCCTACCCCTCTCTCATTTACACACTCTCCTATCTCTTCCTAATCTGAACTTGCTATGACTACCTCATATTGTTTTATTATTTGTGGCACGACTTTCCTAGTGGATTTTCTTTTTCAGTTTTGAGGTATTGGTTGAACAGTTTTTCAGTTTAGTCTTAGCTTGCAAGTTGGAAGATACTACAAATATTCTCCTTGGTTGTATGTGTTTGTCGTGGACTTTTTTTTGGCTGTTGTGGGTATTCTCTTGACAGTCACAGACCTTCTTGTGATTACCACAGACCTCTCCTTGGATGAGTGTTGGAGCCGCAGACCCTTCCTTGAATGTATCTGTATGTTGTGTACCTTCTATGTGTCATGTGGCCTCTTCATTTGTTGCTAATGTCTGTTGTGAGGGTACGGTGGCCTCCCATATCCTTGTTGCCACTATGTATAAGGTGCCACTACCTTCTAGGCATCCTTTGGCTCCTCCTCCTTCTTTTTTTGGTGCATTCCCTCTTGAAAGGATTCTCTTTGTTGTCCCTTTTGTTGGTGCATTCCCTCGTGAAGGGCTTCTCTTTGCTGTCCTATTTTCCTGGTACCTTATTTGGCTTGAAGGGTTTTGTTTTTGTAGTGTACTACAGTTCATTTTTGGACAGTTTGTTGTGGATGGTGGTCCTCCTTGGAAAAACAATCTACCTAATATCATGATAGATGATCATAACCCTTGAGTTTGATCCATGACTTTAAGATAATTTTTTATCATATTAAAGGGGACAACATCTGCATGTGACATGTACATCCTTCATTGGATAGAGGTAAGTTAAGATTTGTTTTGTTTGAAATCTGCATTCAGAAAATTTATTTTCTTATGTTGAGATCTAACTTTTTATATTTAATATGCTTCAGTTAAATGTTTTAAGTGATTATCTATATTTGTATTAGTGCACAGATTTAAAAAGATATTATTGTTTTCTGTTTTTCCCTAAAATATAACATGGTTTCAAAGCTTAGGTCGTGAAAAGAGCTCATTTGTGGAAGACTTTTGAGCCTGCGTAGATCCACATCTAAGGGATTGTTTTTGTAGATCAACAATTAACTTATTTTATCTTGTTTACAGTATGACTCCTTCATTACTCATCTAAGACTCTAGAAATTGGCATGTTCTAAGACTGAACAAGCCACAAGTCCAAGTCAAATCTAAGAGTATTGAACAATAGATCTTCACTGGTTATAGGAGTTGGTCCAAGCCCTTACGGACTTTACCAAAAACATTTCTCGGCCCTATTTTGGGCAATCCAATTTCAGATCTAGATCAATTCTTGAGGCAGCTTGAGGATGTCATTCTATAGAAATAATAAGGAGACCTAATCCTTGTAGAAACTACCTCTAGCACCAACCGCAGCCACTACAGGTCAAAGGAAAATTACAGAGCTATCCTAAAAGACTGAGGCAATTCAAGTACAAATCTAAGGCAAGATATTTGTAGTGAAAAGGAGACTGATTTCAGACTTGACCTATTATAGAAAGAAAAATGAGTTTCAGAGGAGGTATTGGTATGTTTGATACACATATTTTAGGTGGTTGAGCATTTCCTTAAGACCATGTTTTAAATATGGATGCTGATTTTTTTTTAATACTGAAGAAATATCGAAAGTCCCACATCTCATTTGTACCTGAACTTGAAGTGAATCTCTTTTGTGGAAGAGAAAAATATGTCTAGCCTCCATCTCTTCAACAAACTCAAAATACTTAGTTTGAAAAGAACAAGACAGTTTGAAAATTATAGTGGTTGATTGCATGAGAAGTGATTTAAAAGTGTGTTGATTACTTAAATAATGCAATGTCATCAGTTTTCTGAACCTATAGAAAGCATTGATCAAGTGGTGCAATTCTCTTCTTTTGTTGAAAACACCTAATGAAATCCTTCAAGAAGAAAATCTAGTTAAATTAACCTAGAATGATGGTGGGTACCTTACCTAAGCCTTTTTTGTTAGGGATCAATATTCATGTGTCATCCACATGAAATATTTAGAGCTCCTATTGGTTGATTGACAAAAGAAGGTTTTCAATGAAGGCTATTGACGGCATGTTCTTGGAAAATAACAGAAGATATGACCAATGAGTTTTTATTAATCTCATAATCTTATGATATTCTAGATAGGTTGATTGAACAATCATAATATGATGGCCTTCCTCTCTTCCCTAGTATCCTTAATTGCACCCAGTCAACCGAAATCAACAACAATCAAAATATTTTTAAAGTCTTTACATGTCTTGGATCCATTATCGATGGTTGGGAAGATAGCTAGTCTTATCAAAGATAACTTACCTTATAATCATCTTATTCTTTCTGCAGAAGAGACATTTATCAGTTTTCTTGAAACATAATTTGGATTTATTTTATCAGGGAAGTATAGTCACATTTGGGAGATTCCTGTCACTATTGATATAATCCTTATTGGTCAGTTAATCTCTAAGTTGCAAAATAAAGGTTCATAGGATATTTTGGAGCTTAAGCCTATGGTGTTCTATCATGGCATACTCCTCCACCAGCTTGCTGATATTTTTATTTTAATGCATGAATCTATTAAAGAAGAGAATTATAGTCATCTTTGAACAATGTCAGGGTTCATCTTGGTGAGTAATATATTAAAGTGGAAATTTGGAGTCCAAGTGTGTTTCATTTTCATTTAATCAATGAATTTAAAATAAGTATGTGACTACTAAAGACAGAAAGAAGAGTTGTGATTATACTACTGTCAGAATCTCAATTATATTTTGGTTGCATGATCAAGGAAGTTGTGATCTCGACATACACTTGTTGATATAAGCTAGGTTTGAGAACTCAGCAGTATGATGGACTATTATCCCCGATATGAGATTCCAACAAGTACCCTATATCCCCGATATGAGATTCCAACAAGTACCCTTTTGAGTCAATTTTAGGTTGGGGTGTTTTCTTGGTTAAGGAGTCCAAATTATCTTGGTAGTTGGGGTATTTCTCCCTCGTTTTGGGAACCCTATAGATATCATTTTTTTTTAATCGAGAGTCATGAGATTGTAATTGAGCCATTATCCTTGGCATAGGAGCTCAATAAGTTTGACTTAGATTTTCATATTAAACTTGGTATCGACACCAAGTACATATTGAAGAGATACGACACCATATCAGAGTCAAAGGATCTTGTAGGTTCAGAGGGAGTCAGTTTTCACATGCAGGGAGGCATACATATTATGAGACTCAAAGGGAGCGGTCCCAGTATGTGAGTTAGGCCATGACATGTAGCAGATGGAAGTTTTGAAAAATTCAAATCTATAAGGAATTGATTATGATGAGATCTTTGCTCTCGTTACCAGGTATAATTCCATTACAATCATTATATCTCTTGCTGCAACTTTTTTTGTTGTTGGAAATTTCACCAAATGAATGTTAAGACTAATTTTCTTAACAATG
Source organism: Picea mariana (assembly GCA_032191745.1). NCBI lineage: Eukaryota > Viridiplantae > Streptophyta > Pinopsida > Pinales > Pinaceae > Picea > Picea mariana. Next base: position 21,570 of record JASDQU010099930.1, read on the forward strand.
AAGTTGAGAAAGAGGTTTATATCAAGAAACCTGGGGGTTTCATGATCCATGGGAAATAATTCCATGTCTGCAAGCTAAATAAATCCTTGTATGGATTGAACCAAGATCCAAGAGCTTGGTATGGAAGAATTGGTAGTTTTCTTTAGAGTCTTAGGTTCACCAAGAGTATATAAGATCCCAATCTTTATATAAATATTGTATAGAATCATCATGTTATCTTAGTATTATATGTGAATTATTTGTTCCTTACAAAAGAGGAACATTTGATAGCTCAGACTAAGAGGGAGTTTTCAGTAGAATTTGAAATAGAGGAATTGGGTCTTATGCATTATTTTCTTATCTTAGAGATGTGGCATAAACATGGTGAAATATTTCTTTCACAAAGTAAGTATGTAATTGATGTGCTTAGCAGATTTGACATGTTGAATTGTAAGTCCATGATCACACCTATGATTTCTAACGTAAAGAAGCTACATGATCAAGCTACGGGTTCAGATCCAGAAGATCCCACCATTTATAGTCAGATCATTGGGTCTGTGATGTATCTAGTACATACCAGACTGGACATATGTTATGTAGTAAATGCCCTCAGCCAATTCATGTGTGAACCGAAACATATTCATATGGTTGTTGCCAAACATATTTTCAGATATGTTTGGGGGACTATAACCTATGGGCTTATATACACCTCCAATGGAGGTGCAATGCTTCATGGATATACATATTCAGATTGGATGGGAAGTATAGTGGACCGGAAGAGCACTTCTAGATATTGTTTCAGTTTGGGTTCAGCTATGATCTCCTGGTCCAGCAGGAAATAGGGATCCATAGCCCAGAGCACTACAGAGGTAGATTATATTGTTGCAAGTGTTTCCAGTAGAGAAGCAGTGTGGCTCAAAAATCTACTCTCAGATTTGTTCAGTGCTGAGTTGGAACCCACAATAATCCACTGTGATAACTAGAGATCTCTGTGATTCCTCTGTTTTTCATGACAGAACGAAACACATTGAGATGATATATCACTATGTTCGGGACATAGTGCAGAAGAACATTCTCAGTATTCAGTATGTTCTGACGGTTGAACAAACCACATATATTTTGATCAAGCCTCGTCATTGACAAAGTATGTGTACTTTTGAGACAAGCTTGGTGTTGATGAGAATGCCTCTCTTGCTGAGAGGGATTATTGAAATTAGTGTAGATGCAAGAGCCATTCTCCATAGGAGAGCTAAGACCCTAGATGAGATCTATGGCCCCCAGTGCACTCCTAGGGTTTTTTGGTTTGGGACCAAGCATTTAGAACCATGGAAAAAGACCCTAGTGAGGGCCCCTAGTATATTTTTGGGGTTTTTGGTCAAGGACCAAGCAGTAAATCCCTAGATGTGTTCTAGGGCCCTTGAATGTGTTCCAGGGAAACCTTGATCGGTGCTTGGATTGATCCTTGGATGTGTTCTTTGGTGGTTGATGATATAAGTCCCTAGATGTGTTCTAGGGCCCTTGGATGTGTTCCAGAGAATCCTTGCTTGGTTCTTGGATTGATCCTTGGATGTGTTCCTTGGTGATTGATGATGTAAGTCCCTAGATGTGTTCTAGGGTTGTTGGATGTGTTCTAGAGAATCCTTGCTTAAACACTTTGGTTGATCATTGGTCTTGTACCTTGGTGGATGAAAGACCCTATATGTGTTTTAGGGCCCCCATATGTGTTCAGGGGTACTCTGGTCTTGGACTAGGTAGTTCTTGGTTGTGTACCAAGATGTGATGATGTGTGATCTTCTTCCTCTCTCGCAGGATGGTCTATGAGACCTAGGAGTAGCCACGAAGATGGACATGACCACATCATGGATGTTTCCTCCTATGCAGTGATGATAAAAGTTTATAAGCCATCATGAGACTTATGTGGACATGTTTTTCCATTGAAGAGGAACCTCTTGACCTTGTCTTGTAGTCCCCCCTTTCTTGTTTTTTTTCTCTCCTTGTTTAATGTAGTGTTGGGGTTTTATAAGTCACTTTGACTTAATTGAATTTTAATTAATATTGTTATTAATTAAAATATTAATTAATTAATAATTATCTTTTTTTTTTATTAGGGTTTGACTTAATCCTAAAGATAGGGTTAAAATAGAAAACCCTAACCTACCCACCTAAGATATAAATCAGAGCCTACCCCTCTCTCATTTACACATTCTCCTATCTCTTCCTAGTTTGAACTTGTTGCAGCTACCTCAAATTGTTTTATTATTTGTGGTACAACTTTCCTTGTGGATTTTATTTTTCAGTTTTGAGGTATTGATTGGACAATTTTTCAGTTTACTCTTAGCTTGCTGGTTGGGAGATACTATAGATCTTCTCCTTGGTGTGTCGTGGAATTTTTCTTGGCTAATGTGGGAATTCTCTTAACAGTCGTGAAACTTCCTTTGATTACCAAGGACCTCTGCTTGGTTGAGTGTTGGAGCCGCAGACCCTTCCTTGACTGTATGTGTATGTCATGGACCTTTTGTGTGTGTTGCGGCCTCTTCATTTGTTGCTATTGTGTGTTGTGAGGGTATGGTGGCCTCCCATATCCTTGTTTCCACTTTGTATAAGGTGCCACTGCCTTCTAGGCAACCTTTGTATCCTCCTCCTTCTTTTGTTGGTGCATAACCTCTTGAAGAGATTCTCTTTTTTGTCCATTTTGTTGGTGCATTCCCTCTTGAAGGGTTTCTCTTTGTTGTCCTATTTTGTTGGTACCTTCTTTGGATTGAAGGGTTTTGTTTTTGTAGTGTACTATAACTCAGCTTCGGACAATTTGTTGTGGGTGTTTGCATCAACTCTCTATGTGGTCCTCCTTGGAAAAACACTCTACCTAATATCATGATAGATGATCATAACCCTTGAGTTTGATCCATGAATTTAAGATAATTTCTGAGCATATTAAAAGGGACAACATATACATGTGGCAGGTACATCCTTCATTGGCTAGAGGTAAGTTAAGATTTGTTTTGTTTGAAATCTGCATTCAAAAAAATTATTTTCTTATGCTCATATCTAACTTTATATATGTAATCTGATTCAGTTAAATGTTTTAAGTGTTGATCTATATTTGTATTAGTGCACAGATTTGAAAAGATATATTTTTCTATTTTTCCCTAAAATCTAACAAGATCAGCAAAATCATCAAGAAGGAGAAGAACAACAAGAACATATACAAAAAGAAACAGAGGAAGATGAGGAATAAGAGGGAGGATAAATAAGCAAAGAAAAAGTAGAATCAGAAACACAACAACACTCTCAAAACCTTATCATAACCAGAGGCATAGCTAAACTTAGAAAAATAAAATGATTCAAATAAATAAATAAGGAAGAAAGTCAAATAAGGAATCCAGGGAGGAGAATGCCTCCAAAGAAAAATCCATGGGGAAGAAACACTCTTTTAAAGTCTCCTTAATCAATATGGGGAAAAAGAATAACGAAAAAAAATAAGAACAACAGGTTGGCCCCCCTACAAGGAGAAAACCATATTCAAATCATAAACCATGCTAAAAATCATATCATGGAACTATAGGGGCCTCGACAGTAAACACAAAGTCGAGGCTTTTCGATATCTAATAAAAAAAGAAAAACCAACAATCTTATTAATTCAAGAAACCAAACTAGAGGAAACAAATGCAATATCAGCAAGAAAGAAATCCTTCCCATATGCAGATGGAATGGTGATCATCTCAAGAGGTGCTTCTTGTGAAATCCTCACTCTCTGGGACCCTACACTTCTCTCACTTGAATCACATCATCAAACTAAAAATTGTCTTCTCACAAACCTGAAGAGAAATCAAAGAAAGAAAAAATATTCAATCATCAACGTCTACATGCCAGACAGACAATTGGACAAAGAAACATGTTGGTCCTCTATTTCTCTTATTAAAAACAAGATAGAGGTCCAATCATGCATAATAGTCAGAGAATTCAATAGTAATCTGAATAATTATGAAAAACGAGGAGGGTCCATAGCCAGGGATGCAATGCGAGAAAAAATGGAGGATCTCATTTCAAAGTGGGATCTAATGGATGTAAAACCAATAAAAGGGAAGTATACCTGGAGCAAAAAAATATTGGGCATCAATTTCATTCACGCCAGGCTCGACAGCTTCTTGATCCACATCAATTTTTTCCTCCTCCCCCTCACCATTTCCTCCCAAATTATTTCCTCAACTGCTTCGGATCACAGACCCATTTCTCTGTCCCTAAACCCCCCCTGAACCTTGGCCATATTCCCTTTCATTTCAACCCTCTTTGGCTTCATCACCGTGAAGCTTGTTCTTTGGTCAAGCATATTTGGACCACTTCCATTTCGGGTTCCCCCAATTACATTTGGGAAAGAAAGTTAAGAGTGGTTAAAGTGGCCTTAAAGGCCTGGGCCAACTATTCTTTTGTTTCCCCTTCCCAAGAAAGGGAAGAAAATCTTAAGGTGTTGGCTCAAATTTAGCAAGAATTTGAAGATGAATACATCAACGATGAACTCTTAACCAAAGAAAAAGAAGCAAACCAAGAAGTCCACAGAGCTTTCAAAAAAGAAGAAGAACAATGGAGATTAAAATCACACAACTTATGGCTTCAAGTAGGTGACCAAAACACCTCCTTCTTGTTGATGTTTGGACAACATCGGAAGACATTCTCTTAGAATAATAATTAATAATATGATTATTGATTATTAAATATCTTATATAATAAAACAAATGATAATAATAAATAGTTATTGATTATTCAAGGGACACATCCTTTCATGAATGGTCACCATATGTTCCCTATATATGGAACACTCATCATTGTAATAATATATCGATCATATTGCATATGAAGAAAAACAACATGATAACGTGATGCAAATATCCAGCCTCGTTAAGAGGGAGGTATGGTGTTTTCTCTCCTCTAGTCGACTAACCCCTCTGGACAAGGGTTTCCCTAATTAGTCATGTGAGGTGACTAAGAGAGTAATGCTTAGTTGGGTACAAGTATTTCCTAAGCCATGTGAGGTGGCTAGGCATGAATAAGACTTGAAGCTTAGCCTTGCCTATACCATGTGAGGTGGCTATGTGTGAATGAGGTTATGGTCATAGTCTTTCCTATGCCATATGAGGTGGATAGGTGTGAATAAGACTATTGGGAGAGGAGAAACATCACAACATGGTCATGGAGAAAGTGGTTGTGTACCACTGGACAACATGCTAGCAACTATGTGCTACTAGTGGATTACTATGTAGTCATGAGACTATGGCAGTGGTTGTGTACCACTGGACAATAGTTGTGTACTACTATGACATGGAAACAATTATGTACTATTGGAAGACATTGCAATAGTTGTGTGCTACTGGTTGATTGCAGCATAGTCATAAAGAATTTGGCAGATGATTTTAGCTACTGATGGCATGGTAGTAGCAGTATGCTACTAGTTGATTGCAGAGTAATCATTGGATTACTAAATGAAGGAAACAAGACATTGGTTTCACGAGGAAACCTCGATATGTCTTGGGGAACATTGGTTCCATGAGGGAACCTCGATGTGTCCTATAGATGTTTGAGGCAAGGATCAAGAGGGATTACACCATTCCTCACAACCCTCAACAGAATGGGGTCGCAGAGAGAAAGAACAGATCTATTGTTGAGATAGTCAAGGCGATGATTCATTATCAACATTTACCTATGTTTTTGTGGGTAGAGGCATCCATAACTATAGTGCATGTTCAGAACAGAAGTCCTTGAGGAACATGACTCCTGAGGAGTACTTCACCAAAGTGAAGCCCGAGGTTGGACACTTCAGGATATTTGGGTGTTCAATATACATTCATGTACCCAAGGATAAAATGACCAAGCTATACCCTTCATGTAGAAAGGGTACATTTGTGGGGTACAATGAGTCTTCCAAGGAATATCAGATCTACATCCCTAGTCAAAGACATATTGAGTGAGAGACGGAAAGAGATGGTACCTTTTGAGAGAGCAAGAGACCTTAGAGATATTCATGCTATGTCATAGCTATGAGCCACATCACTGATTCTAAACCCTCCTGTTATGAGGAGGAAACTAGTCATCCAATATGGAGAGATGCCATGATGGAGGTGTATCAGTCCATCATGAAGACTGATGTGTGGGATATTGTTCTGAGACCTGAGGGGAAGTTTGCAGTGACTTCCAAATGGATCTACAATATCAAACACATAGTTGATAGGAGCATCAAGAGGCACAAAATGATATTTGTTGCTAGATGATTCTCTTAGGTGGAGGGAATAGATTATGAGGAGACATTTGATCCTATTTCTCGATACACTTCTATCTGGATGATTATTTCCAGTGTAACATCCATGGTTGGAGAGTACATCAGATGGATGTAAATACAACCTTTATCGATGGAGGGATTGAGAAAGAAGTGTACATCGAGCATCCATATGGTTTCGTGATACATGAGAAGGAGTCTCATGTGTGTAGGTTGAAGAATGCCTTGTATGGACTCAAGCAACCACCTTGAGCTTGGTATGCGAGGATTGATGGAAACCTAATGATTTTTGGGCTTTAGCAAAAGTGTTTTCAATCCCAGCCTATACTACGATACTGTTAATGGTGAGTCCCTGATTTTGGTCCTTTACGTTGATGATTTATTCCTCACTGATACAAAGAGCCTTATTGTTGAATGCAAGTATGTGTTGGCCTCTAAGTTTGAGATGAAGGACCTTGGTATGATGCACTACTTCTTGGGACTAGAGGTGTGGTAGAGAACTGATGAGATCTTCCTGATTCAATGGAATTACGCAGTTGATATAATGAAGAATTTTGGGATGTTGAACTTGAAGCCCATGGCTACACCAATGGTGACAAATATGAAGAAACTAAGTGTGTCTTCTTCCAATTCTAACGAAATTGATCTGAATCTATATAGATAGTTGATTGGATAATTCATATATCTGGTTAACACCATACAAAATATTTTCTATGCAGTGAGTGCACTTAGCCAAGTTATGAGTCATCTGAGATAGACACACTGGATTGCTGCAAAGCATGTGTTGAGATACCTGTGAGGCACAGTTGGAAATGGTTTGAGATATACTTCTAGTATTGATATAATATGACAGGAATATATTGACTCTAATTCGTCAGGGAGCGTAGTGGACAGAAAGAGCACCTTCGGGTGTTGCTTCACTTTGGGATCCTCCATGGTTTCCTGGTGTAGCATGAAACAGACTTATGTGGATTTGAACACAATAAAAGCAAAGTACATTGCATTAAGTATTCCAGTCTGTGAAGTAGTGTGGCTTTGCAAGCTCCTTGCATATTTATCCGAACATGTGCTAGATTCCACCATTATTTATTATGGTAACCAAAGTTGTGTGAAGATCTCAGATAATCCATTTTTTCATGAAAAATCGAACCACATTAAAATCAAGTACCATTACATCCGAGACTTGGTGCGGAGAAAGGAATTATTGGTGTTGCACCTTCCTACAGATGAGCAGGTTGTTGATATTCTTACCAAACCAGGACGAAGTTCAAGTACTTCCATGACAGACTTGGCGTGGTAGAGAATGCCTCCCTCGCTGAGAGGGAGTGTTGATGTTTGTAGCTTCCTGAGACATTCTCTATATCGTGTTCCTCTACTGAGTTGATTTTCTCTATGATGACCCTTATCCGAGAAGGGATAAGTGGGACACTTATCTGATAAGGGATAAGTGTATTTGGGATTATAGCCCAACGTCCCTTGTGGAGAGCACATGAGGACATGTCAAGGGAGTTGAACCTTGACATCATACACTACGGGAGTTGACCCTAGTGTTTCTATAGGGTGTAGCCTCTAGAAGTCCACATGGGAGTGCCATGTGTGAAAAACTTTCTGCAGATCATACTCCTATGTGAATTGAGTTGAGTTGATCTGTGAGGACACTTAATCGAGAAGGGATAAGTGGGAAACTTATTCAAGAAGGGATAAGTGCATTTGGGCTTATAGTCCAATGTCCCATGTGGAGAGCACATGAGGACATGTCAAGGGAGTTGACCCTTGACATCACACACTATGGGAAGTTGACCATAAGTGTTCCTAGAGGGAGTAGCCTCTAGAAGTCCACATGGGAGTGCCATGTGTGACAAATCTTTTTCTACTATGGTGGTTGTGTACCACTGGTAGAGATCATGTGTCTCTGGACAGTAGTTGTGTACTACTATGGAAAAATGCCTCCCTAGCTAAGAGGGAGTGTTGATGTTTTAGCATCGGGAAACACTTCTCCTAGATTGGGTTGTAGACCAAGGGAGATAGGATATATTTATCATAAATGTACACTTGTGGTAAATGGGCCCAGACGTAGTCCTTCCTTGATCATGACAAGGAATAATATGAACTCGAGGTGCTTGAAGTGTTTTTTTCCACGTGTCAGTTAGCATCAGGTTGGCATTCACTCACAAGTGTGTACTTCTTGTGAAAGATCTCAATGTGTTATTTTTCCTAGTCATGGTGATTTGACAAGGAATGATAAAGATTCAATATTCTATATGCTATTACATGCGGACCCAAAGTGATCATGATCTCAGAGAGAGTCAATTGGCTCAAAAGGGAGAGCCGCATAAGGAGTTTCTCCTCAGTTCAGGTGGGAGAGAGACGTCTCCCAAGACTGACAGACAAGTGTCATGAGTCTAGGGTGAAGTTTGTATACTTCAAAGGCAATCTTGGATTGATGTAGAAAGTCTCCCTCATTGAGAGGGAGTGTTGATGTTTGGAAAACATCGGAAGACATTCTCTTAGAATAATAATTAATAATATGATTATTGATTATTAAATATAATATATAATAAAGTAAATGATAATAATAAATAGTTATTGATTATTCAAGGGACACATCCTTTCATGGATGGTCACCATGTTAGAATATAATGGATGTACTTGTTTTACCATTGACAATATCTCTATTGTCACCCAACCATAGGCCGAAGCCACCCTCCGAGCACCTTAACCTTGACAAAGAATCACTCCAGAAGCAAACCCTAGGCTAGATAGCCAACCAAAGGGTAGCGCACCAACAAGAGTTGATCAGATAGTCCAAACCCTAGCCAAGAGATATTCCAATCCAAAACGTAACTGCTAGTTGCAGTAGTTGCACCGGCAGCTCTCCTCAAACCTGCACACAAAACTGGGCACTGCAGTGCGCACAAGTTGCTGCTCTGTAATTCTGAGACTGCCTACCAGAATGAGAACTGGCCTCCTGTATTTATACTAATTTTGGCTAATTGCTTGGGCCAAATTCTCATTCTAGGTACCTATATGTTCAATATATTATTATTTCTTTTGGTTGACTTATTCTCTTGGAGGCTAATAACCTAATATAAATTATCTTCTTGAGACGACAAGTCTTCTAGGGTTATTAGACAACTCATTAGGGTTTCTTCTTGCTTCCCGGAGTATTATATTCTCATTAGGTTTACACGTGGAGGTAAATACCTCCCGCAACTACCATAACATCAACACTCCCTCCTAGCTAGGGAGGCATTACTGGTAATGGTCTTGAGCACAAAACATACCATTCACCCGGTAGCATCAGCATAGTAGTCTAGACTATTTCATGACTAGATCATGGGCATCATCATCACCATCAGTGTCATCAGATGCATCATATCTCAAAACCATACTCCATATGAGTAATCAGACATGATGTTGGATAAGTCACTCACACCACAGAGTGATACAAGAGCCATTCTTCTAATCTGTACATATGTCAGGCTAGAAGAGTAGATGTTCTGAATCATTTTCTGTCTGGGAAATCTCTGTCCTTTAATCATTCATCTGGCTGATAATCATTTACCAAACTACTGATAGTCTTCAAGATAATTGGAACAAAATAGAACACAATAGTTTCTATCCATAGTAGTACATAACTATAATCCAGTGGTACACTACCACACCAAGTAGAAAACAAGTACTTGATCAGTAATGTATAGTCACGAACAGTGGAACATATCCACCATAGTAGTATACATATACTGTCATACAGTCTTCATAACAATCATCTAATATCAACTTGCACAGAAACAATGTTATGATATAAACTGAATCATCTGGGCCACTATTTCACTCACATCTGTGAGATCTAAAAGAATATCTTCCCTTAGAGTAGAACATCAATGATGGGCTATATGCCTTATTCTTCTCAAACAAGGAAGAATGATTGTTCTGATTTTTGAACCTGGACCATTCCTCACCCTGGGCGATTCCCCCGACACTAAACAAAGTGTAAGCTGGAGAGAATGAATATTCCCTAAGGAATGCCTATCCCTGATTGGTGAGACTGGACCATTCCACACCCTGGGCCATTCCTCCGGCACTAAACAAAGTTTAACCTGGAGAGAATGAATACACCTTAAGGAATGACTGTCCAGACCATTTCCTCTATTAACCACAAGAGGAAAAGACTGTCATGTACCAACCTCCAAAAATGATCATTCCTCATGTTAACCACAATGAGAAATCGTTGTCCGGCGAGGCGGGTCAGTGTTCTTGAGTAACCCTCAAGAAGAGAGACTTCCCTAGACCACTCCCAATGTTAACCACAATGGGAAGTCGTTGTCTATGGTACATCAACAATCTGGACCACTTCCCATGTTAACCACAATGGGAAATTGTTGTCCATCAGAAATATCAATCCACTTTCCGAACAGGAAAGAATCTGCTCATCCTGGACCATTCTTCAAACTGAAAAATGACTGTCCATCAATCAATAATACATCAGTTCTCCCTCCCAACCTGGGAGTCATCTCTTCCTTTTTCAATAAGGAAGTCGTCTCCACGAGCTCCATCTTGAGTATGCAAACTCTTTCATCTTGGATAGAAGCTTTACCAAAATGTCTTCTTATCTTCTCATCTATGGAGATATGTATTGGAGAACCACTTTCTCCTTTCTAGACTTCATCACGGATAATGTAATGTTTGATTTCAAATGTACTTTGGTCTGTAACACTGGTTTTCTCTAAAGGCTTCAAGTAGCTCTAATCAATAGAGTATATCATTGTTGGAAAACTAGAACATATCCATGTGGCACTTCTTCTGTCATAATGAGATCTGATCTACTGAGTAATCATCTTGATACAATATCTCTGTTATAGAAAATTTTCATCTCGCTTATGTTGTGCACTGGAGGTTCTCCACCAAGTTGTCTTCTTCTATCTGCATACAAGGATCTCTTTCTGGTATGCCTCAAAGTCTTGAGGTTTCTCTTCATATGCTCTTTATTCAATTTTTCTGGAGAACATTATTTGCATTCATCTAATGTAGAACTCCAACTCATGGATGTTGTGGATGATATAATGACTCATGTAGAGATATGTCTAGTTTACTGGAACAAGTAATCACCATAGTCTTCTCCCTCCATCTGGGAGAACCTCTAGTTCTAGATCTCGCAATGCTTTCATTCATATGTCTTCTATACATTGTTCTTCATCACGACTTTCAATTCCTCTGCTTGATTTCTTTTATTCAGTTCATATCAGGCTGGCAATCTTGTGATTCTTGATACAATGAATGGTTGTTCTAGCTTCTCTTTCTCTCTTTGAATATTCATGTTCTTCCTTGTGTTTAGCTCTTGGGTCCATGGAGTAGATTCCATGCCCTAAATATTCCATTTCTTTCTTTCATCACAGGATCACGGATGTGGATGGACAACCAGGGATACTTTAAAGGCTTCTCTTCGAAGAAGACTTCTTCTGAGGTTGAACTGAACACGTACTATCTTTCATGGTTGTTACCATGGATATATACTTCATCATCTTCAATGGATCATAGGATTATCTCCCTCCTAATCCTTGCTTCATGTATGAGTGCATATAATCGACTCCCTCCGTCTAATAGAGTCAACACATCCATCTCCATCCTTATTGTCTTCTACAATATATAATCGGCTCCTTCCATCTAACAGAGTCCACGCTTTCATTTTATTGTCTTCTGCAAAACCTCATAAGTCTTTCTTCAATTTTCCTCTTGATTGTTGACTTCTTTCTGTCTTTTCTTCTTCTAAGTCTCCTCATGGTGGCTTCGGCTTATCTTGCAATAGCTTTCACATGATTTTTTTGACGTATTTCATCATGTGTATTATCTAATGATATCCATCCTTATCTTGTTGTTCTTCCATAGGTATAGTTCTTCTTGGAACACATTATCTTCCAAGAGATATATATACAAGATATGCACAGAGATGATGCAAACAAGATATGTACAATAAATAAGAAGAGTATTGTTACCTTTAGAAGAAGAGGTCTCTTTCATCCTGCATAGTCTTCTTTGTAGGTTCCTTTTCTTCGACAATTGATGCTTTGTGTTTCTCCTTCCTTTTCTTTAGCTCGGGACAATGATTCTTGTAGTGACCATACTTTCGACAGTTGAAGCATTGTATTTATGAAATATCTTTCTCTTGATTTGTCTTCTTCTTTGAACCAAACTTACTTTTGTTCTTGAAGTTCTTGAATCTTGTTGTGAAGGCTTGATCATCGTACTTCTTTTGGGGTTTCTCTTTTGCACTTATCCGTGATTCTTCTTGAGCACAACAAGTCCAAAGTTCTTCAAATGTCGGATACTCTTTTCTTGTGTTCATGCTTGCGGAAAATGCATCCCACGTCTTGGGAAGACCATTGAGTACTATGTTTACCAACTCCTTCTCTAAGATGATCTCTTCAATAGCTTGTAGTTGATCTCTTAACTGAGAGATTGTCACAAAGTATGATGTTATGTTGTCATCATCATTCATCTTCATGTCACATAGCTCATTCTTCAGACTCATTACTTGTCCAACGTTTCTGACTGAGAAGAGGTTTGTTAGGGAATCGTACATCTTCTTCGATGAGTCAAGATGGGAGATGTAGGGTATCAAGTGGTCTTTGGTAGAGTCCACTATGATACTCATGGCATTGATGTCACTGTATTTGAGCTTCTCCATAGCTGCAACGCTCTATGGTTCCTTCTCTTTTCCTTCTTCAAACTCTGGTTTCACGATCTTTCCTTTCACGATATCCAGCACTTTATTCTTGGCAAGGATGAGGTCAATCCTTTTCTTCCATGCTCTGAAGTTAGAAGCTCCATCTAACTTGTTCTCTGACTTCATAGAGTAAGTCATGGCTGCTTTGACTTGGTCAACCCTAGTTTTGACCAAAAATTCAAACTTCACATCTTAGCTTGTTGAGAGTACCAAAATATGCGCTAGGCTAGGGCGCACTGATCTGTCAGGAGATTAGGTCAATCCCTTCACTTAAGGTGCCTCAACGAGAGGATTAGGGTTTCTACAACTGCACCTACTAGTAACCCTAGTGGCAGTGCTATGGTGACTACTCCTGCTAGAAACCCTAGCGGCAATTATTCAATGAGCTTAATATCCTTACGGCTATGTTTCCTTCCAACGGTTTAGACTGAATGAAGAAGGTGTGGGCCCATAACCTGTTAGAATATAATGGATGTGCTCGTTTTACCATTGACAATATCTCTATTGTCACCCAACTATAGGCCGAAGCCACCCTCCAAGCACCTTAACCTTGACAGAGAATCACTCCGGAAGCAAACCCTAGGCTAGATAACCGACCAAAGGATAGTGCACCTTTCCCCAAGGATAGCGCACCAACCAAAGCTGATCAGATAGTCCAAACCCCAGCCAAGAGATATTCCAAGCCAAAACATAACTGCTAGCTACAACAGCTGCACCGAAAACTCTCCTCAAACCTGCGCACAAAACTGGGCACTGCAGTGCGCACAAGTTGATGCTCTGCAATTCTGAGACTGCCTACTAGAATGAGAACCAGCCTTCTGTATTTATACTAATTCTAGCTAACTACCTGCACTGACTTCTCATTCTGGGTATATCTCTGTTCAGTATATTATTATTTCTTCTGGACGAATTCTTCTCTTGGAGGCTAATAACCTAATATAAATTATCTTCTTGAGCCGACAAGTCTTCTAGGGTTATTAGCCAACTCATTAGGGTTTCTTCTTGCTTCCCGGAGTATTCTATTCTTGTTAGGTTTACACGCGGAGCTAAATACCTCTCGTAGCTACCATAATATCAACACACCATATGTTCCCTATATATGGAACATTCATCAGTGTAATAATATATCGATCATATCTCATATGAAGAAAAAAAACACTTGATGCTGATCTAACTTGCGTTTAGCTTCAGCTCTTACCTCTTCTAGCTTCATCAAAGCGTTAATTTGGTTTTCCAAAGGGGGACAATCTTCTTCTTGAATTTTCTGAGATAACTGTAGTGAAGGAAGAAGAATGTGTGGTGGTAGAATTGCTTCTCTGCCATAAACGAGAAAAAAGGGGGAGTTACCTATAGCATCTTTTGGTGTTACCCTATCAGCCCACAGTGCGTTTAATAGTGCATTGTGCCAGTTTTTGTGATTTTCAGCCACCGTTCTTTTGATGATTTTAATCATATTCTTATTTGTTGATTCTACCAATCCGTTGCCCTGGGAGTAATAGCTAGCAGAATATTTCAATTTAATTCCCTTTTCTAAAGCGAACTCACTCATCTCAAGAGACAAAAAATAAGAAGCATTGTCGAAGACTAAACAGTTGGGTATACCAAAACAAGTAATAATATTTGAATTTAGAAAGGCAATTACATGACTGGTGTTGGTAGTTCTTAACGTAGTAGCTTCAGACCACCGGGTAAAGTAATTTGTGGTTGTTATGATAAACTTATGTTGCTGAGAGGATGGGGGGTTGGTTGGACCTATGATATCAAGGCCCCACTACTAAAAAGGAGAATCTACTGAAACAGGCTGCAAAGGAAAGGTTGGTTTTTGTAACCGCTCTGATGCTTTCTGACAAATAGTACACTTACGACACAAGGAATGGGTGTACCTAAAAAGAATGGGCCAGTAATAACCAGCTCTTAAAACCTTATGGGCAGTGGTGTCACCACCAAAATGACCATCAGCTTCTCCTGCATGCAACTCCAGCAGAAATTTTTCTGCTTCGTCCTTCTCAAGACAGCGCATCAAAATTTTGACGAAACAGAATACCATTAACCAAATGAAAGAAGGCAGACTTTAATCTCAACGCTCTTCTTTTAGTGGGTTCCAGGTGATGGGGGGCTGACCCATGTTCAATATAGAATTTTATATCGTCATACCATGGACTAACAAAGTTTTGTGCGAAACAGATTGCATTTTGATCGTGTTGTTCTAGGTTTGACGTATCGCTTTCTTCTTGTTGTTCTTCAGCCGAATCAGCAACTAACTTGCATAACCCTTGGCCTCTCACTATCTTTGCTGAGGTAATTTCTATGTCGTACTCCTACAAGGAGGTGACCCAGTTAGCCCTCTTTTCTCCTAGTTCTTTCTGCACTAACAGGTTCCTGACGGCTGGGTACGGAACAATGATCTTCGTCCTGGATTTCAAAAGATAGGACCGGAAGTGTTTGACTGCTTTGAAAACAGCGTAGGCTTGACGATCTACCGCTGGGTAATTAAGTTCAGTGCCTTTGAAAGCAGAGCTCATAAAGGCAATGGGTACTTCATTGTTCTCGACGTTCATTTGAGTTAGGACGGCGGCATAGGAACGGTCAGAGGCAAAAGTGTAGAGTGTAAAGTATTGAGAAAAGTCGGGGCTCATGAGAGAAGGAGCATCTATTATGGTCTTCTTTATTGCATTAAAAGCTTGATTTTCTAGGGGTCCCCAGTGATATTGGGTGTCTTTATTAATTAAATCATGTAAAGGCCTGACCATTTCGGAGAAACTGGGGACGAATCTCCTCACGAAGTTAATCTGGCCTAAGAAAGACTGCATAGATTTTTTGGATGTAGGAGGGGGGAAGTTTAGTGATGACTTGAGTCCTTTTGGGGTCGATAATCATCCCTTCACTCGACACAATAAATCCCAAGAGTTTACCCTGTTCTACTACAAAAATGGATTTTTTAGGATTCAATGAAATGTCATATTTACGACATCGTTGTAGAACGGCTTGTAAGTGAGCTAGATGATCGGTTTTGTTTTTAGAGAATACAGTAACATCATCTAAGTAAACTACGATGGACTGATTGATTAGGCCTAGGAAAGCAATTTCCATTGCTCTCTAGAAAGTGGCACCGGCATTAATCAATCCAAAGGGCATTTTTTGATAAGCGTAGGTGCCCCATGGGGTGCGGAAGGTAGTTTTAAGTTGGTCTGGAGGAGACATCAGGACTTGGTTGTATCCTGAGAAACCATCCAATAAGGATAGCCTCTCGGAACCAGATACCTGTTGAAGGATCTATTCCATGGGTGGGATAGGATAGTTGTCTTTCTCAGATGCTTTGTTAAGGTTTTGGAAATCAACGCATAGTCGGATTTCCCCACTTTTCTTCCGAACAAGGACAAGGTTAGAAACCCATTGAGTGTGCCTGACTGGGAAAATTATCTTATCATTTAGGATCTTATTCAATTCTTTTTTAACGGTCGGTTCGAGCTTAGGGTGCATTTTTCTCAATTTTTGTTGAAAGGGTAAGTTTTGGGGTTTCATAGGAATGACATGTTGTATCATGTTGGGGTCGAAAGTTTTAAGGTCATCATACATCCATGCAAAGACATCTTTAAACTCTTTGAACAATTTAATAAATGCATCTTTTTCTTGTTGAGAACACCCCAACCCTAAATTAATGCACTACGGATTGTCATTAGTTCCTAAGTTTACTTTTTCATAAGATACCGAGGAATTATTAGTTTTACAATTGATCGACTTTTTAAATTTATCTTGAAGATCGTAAAATTTCTCTAATCAAACTACAGATTTAGGGATCGAATTTACCATGTCCGATGAAGATTCAGGAGTTCTGGGCTCTGGTATTACTGTGAAATCGTGCAAATTGTCATTGTGAGTGCATTCATCTATCACCGCGCCTTGAAAGGTTTCTTCCATGTGCAAGAAGCTAATGATCTGCCGATCATCATCGAAGACTCTCCAGTTCGTGATGTTGTCGGGAACGGATGGCCTGAACAACAGTTCGACAGAGAATGCGTCTGGGGATAAGCCTTTTGCAGAAAAGAGTTTAGAAGCTACGTTAGCTAATAGATCAACTTCGGAATTATTCAATCTAGGAATAGAATTTATATTGAAAGCAAAAAATTTATCCATTAAATTCCATACCTCGGCTTGGTAGCTTCTAAGATGTGGAGACAGACAGTGGATAGAATCTCTTACCTATCTTACCACGATTTCGGAGTCGCCAAAGACAGTCAAGTTTTGAATGTTCATATCTAAATCTTTTCTGAGACCTTGCAGTAAAGCCTCATATTCTGCAGTGTTATTAGTACATTCAAATTCTAACCTACATGCAATCAATGTTTTTTTACCTGCTGGATCGATAATAACGCAGCCTGCACCATCTCCTTCTTTGAACTTTGACCCGTCAAAATAAAGAGACCAAATTTGATTTTTATCGGGTGCATGAGACCGTTGTGTAGAAGGTGTTGACTGCACATAAGCCACAATCTCGGACTGTTGTGTTGGGCCGGTGACAGCTGAAGCCTCGGCCATGAAATTGCCAAAAAAGGTATCCATGCCTTGTACTTCAGGTGAATCAGTAGAAGGTTTAAATGGTTCATTGGGATCGTTCAAATCTGTGACCGTGAACTTGAGGTAACGTTCACGATTTACCTTGATCTTGTTGGACCTGTCGTTTTCTGGAAGCCACAAGTGAGACCAATCTGTCGCGAAGTAGCCGTGTAGCTGCTCTGACCAGTCCCTGCTTAAAAACAGACCATGAACTTCTGGAATATCCACAACAATAATATAAATAACTTGATGAACCTTGGGATTAGAGGACAATCTTATCAGCACATTTCTTAATTCACCTATAACTTTTACATTAGTTCGATCAAGCTGTATGATTCTTAATTCTGGCACATAGATCATGGCATCACATTGGATGACGCTCCTAAGTCTACCATACAATTGTGTACGTTTCTATTAAAGATTTCGAAAGTTAACAAAAACGGAGGTACATTTTTGCGAGTACTAAGAGTGGTAGCTTGTGGCTTTTTACTCGCAGTTTCTAAAGCTACTTTATCTAGATTATTCACATTATTTACATTATTTACATTATTTACATTACTTACAGGAAGGCTTCCTTTATCTTGGGGATCGAGAGTGTTTTTAGTGGAAGTCTTCTGAATAACTTTGTTCTACACAACCTTGCTACCGCTTGAATTACCATTTTTGCCATTTTCTGAGATATTCTGTAACATTTTCTGTAGCAGAAATGGAAATTTCAATAACTCATAAACAAAAATGTTAGCCCTTAACTTTTTAAGATCTTCAACTAAATCATAATCTAAGTTGGGGTTCACTTGACTGTGTTTAGTCTCAGCTGGTTTAGATTGTTTTGGAGGGGAAGTCGTAGTATTTTTGGCAGAAGGTTTGTTTGTTGTCTTACTCCTGGTGTTATAAGGATGCACTGTCTCGAAGTTAGCTTGAAAGATGCTATCCAAGAAGTGTCCAAAAATATTTGGAGAAGACTCTTCTTCTTGAACCATCTCTTGTTCAACTACCTCCTCGGGAATCTCAGGAGGCATCAAGTTATCCTGGGCTTCTAGAATTGTTTAAAGGGCGTATTGCAAACTTTCTAGATTAAGACCTTTAGTATTTGAATTAGGTCGGTTGGTGGGAAAAGGTTTCCTGAACGGGGGTTTGTAATGCCTTTTGCTCGAGGAAGCTTCTTTGGTGGTGTTTTTTAAATCTATAACTTGATTCGACAGTTTTTGAACGACTTTAGTTAAGTTTTCTAAATCAGAGGTTTCAGGTTGTGTTTTACTCTAAGTAGGTCTAGGGAGGATCTCGATCTTCTTTTTGGAAGAAGAACTAGTTTCTGTTTCGTTGCTAGTAGAGTCTTTCAGACTAAGTATGTCTTTTTCAATCTGGCTGGCCTCCTCGAAGGCTTCTAACAACATGGCTTTCTTGGATCGTTTAACCCAAATAGCTATACTTTGATGTAAGGATTTAGTATAGTATGTTATTATAATATTCTCGGCAGGCATGGAATCCGCAGGGATTCGGTTCTTAAGTGTCAAGAATCTTTGATTGAAGTCTTTAACTTTCTCTTTAGGGTTCATTCTTAAGTTAGAAAGATCCATGACTAGGACTTTCGGAGGCTTACCGTCTCCGAACTTTTCCAAAAAACATGACTCGAACTTTTCCCAGGACAAAATGGTATGGGGTTGCTGGGCAAAGTACCATGTAGAGGCATTGCCCTCGAAAGTATAGGGGAACAACCTACAGACTACGTCTTCATGCTCGACATTGCGGAGTCTTCAGCGATCTGTTTTGAGTCAGGGTCAAACTTGGGAAGCAACTTCTCTGGATGTTTGGGTAAGGGATGTTGTGCTCCAGGTACAGCTACTGCATCTTGGTCGAGCCAAGGTCTAGCAGGGTTGTTCTGGTTGGCCATTGGTGTAGTCAGTGTGGAAGGTTGGGAAGGGGAATTGCCTTCATTAGAAGAATCTCTTCCAGAAGAGGAAGGAGATGATGGAGGTGGTGAGGGAGGTATTCCAGATCCCCCTGCAGCAGGTGTGAGGATTGGATCTATAGGGTTCACAGTGAGATTAGTGCCTCCGAGTTGCTCTCTGATATCAGAGAAATCTAAAGGTTGGTCCAAAGGTTGATTTGGTTGCCTCAAACGGGCTAAGGCACTGTGAGTTCTTATTAGAGATTGGCGAACAATCTCTTGAATGTCACCACCTATAGGATTTGGGGTTGCTGGCTCAATTGTGATCCGTGGATCGTCGTTTGATGTGGTTGTTGTTTGAGGGGGAATGTTATCGTTCGAATGACTTCTTGTCACTATAGGTGATCGATTAGGTGGTGGAGGAGTCTTATGACCGCCTCGTGCCATTAATTAAGTTTAGGCCCTCCTTCTAGCGCCATTTGTTGGCGGGCAAAATTGACCGTCCGTCAACTGGAAGAGTGGATCCGGTCTGGGGTTGTCTATATAACCCAAGCCGTTTGGGGTAACCCACCCTGACGGGTTTAGCGGCTTCGTTAGCCGATCTAAGTCCTAAGAAAACAAAAAGAAAACTACTCTAAATGAACTAATCTAAATGAAAACAATAATTAAAGCAAACTAAATAACAAATTTAAACTATTAATATATATGAAATTTACTACCTAAACTATAATAATTCTATGAAATTCAATATTCAACTATCAACTGAATCAAATCTTAATCACAAATGTACAATATTTATAAATTACAGATTTAGAAGAAAACCTGCAAAAATCAATTACAAACTGCCCTAAGACAGCGAAACTGTTTTTTTTTATTTTTATAGTTTTATGAAAAAGAAATAGAATGAAAACTAACTATCTAAACTAAGCAACTAAAACACTAACTCTAACTACAAATCTAAACTATACATATATCTATCTAAACTACTTAAATAACACTATTAAGCTAACCTGTGATAACGCTTTCCAATTTGTCCTGTGTAATGAATCCAGTTTAGCTATTGAATGGGAGGAAACCCGCATCGATCCTCTGCAAGCCTCTAGTAAACAGTAAGCAGCAGTGCTCTTTTGAATATCGATAATAGAACAAACAAGACATAAAAGTTACAACAATCTTATAATTTACAAATCATCACATCTAGATAAATCTGTGTGCAAGGATTTGTACAAAAATGATTCAATTAACGAAGAAGAGAAATCTGTGATTCATTAACTGAAACAAAATAATTGTTGTATTTATGAATAGAGAGATTAGATATGGATAACATATTAAATCAAACCAAATCAACATGAAATAGATTACGATAGCTAAAGTAGTCTATAACCAACTGCAAAATGATATGAATAAAACTTGAAACAAAAGTTTGATATATTGCAAGCGAAAGCTATTACAAGACATCAACTTTCATCTCAGTCTATATTATAAATCCATAGTCTAGTTCTCCCACAGTGAGGATGATGATTATTACAAAAAATAACAAGTATTTAAAGACCTCCCACAGGGTAAAACATCCCTGTGGGAATTATCAAAACAGTTTACAAAAAATCTGGGATGATATCCAAAGTCTCTCTATCTGACTCAAACTAACAACTTAAAATAAAAACTACATCACACAAATAACCACTAAACTGCCACAGGATGCCGAAATTGGTGATTGCAATTCATATGTACCTGAAAGAGGACAAAAATAGACAAATTAAAAGGATATTTTGTTGATAAAATTGATAAAAATCTAATTCTTAACACTAGCTATAGAATCTTGCGATTCTATAGCTGGTCTAAATCAAACACAAAATCATTTTAAAACCAATTTAAAACTCACAAAACTAAATTCAAACTACTAAAAAAATATCTAATTGCTATTTGAAAACAAAAGAATCATTTAAGTCAAAAACTGTTATGTTAATTCGAGAGCATACAGGATTATAATCAATCGAATGATTACAAAGATAGACATACCTTGTTCAACCTGTTATCACAATTTCGAGTAAACAGAATCGTATTGGATAGCTCAACAACAATGAAATCGTTTTCATGAACCAATTGAAATCAACACCAACAGTTTATGTTGCTTCAGCCATCAACAAAATCATTTTCGAATCCAAACGAAATCAAACAGGATCGTTTTTCAAATTGATCGAACTATATTAAACATATACAAACGAACCATGCTATTTGCAAATCAAATCAAAACTTGTATGTAAATGGATACAAATGGAATTGTAATTGAATTAATCAGTTGATAACAGGGTATGTGGGATTTGTCAATCGTTTGTTATTGCCAATTGGGGGCAGACAAAATCGATTGATAGTCAACGAAATCACTACTTGAATCAATTTCCAAAACAAACTTTTAGCCGAGTTTTTCATATGAATTCAATGTCGATCTAAGCTTAACAAAATCATTTTTGAAAATCAAAACCAACAGAGCAGCATCAAATCTATTTTCGATACCATTCCAACTCATACAAGCAATCGTGCTAACTCAACACAAGAACGAATCGAAACAGTTTGGATTTGACACAATCGTTCTAAATCAAGACAGCCCCATGATTACAGCAAGTAGATCTTTTGCATAGGTCAAAGATAATCAAAATCCAAACGAGAATAATGATTCAATGTAAAACAGAGTCATTTTGATAAATTGAAATCAACAGAGTCGTTTTGAGTTCATTAGGAACAAAAAAAACCGATCGAACCAAATCAACTATCGAACAGAATTGATTCAAAAACAAACCGAACCAAATAAAAAACCAATCAATTGCTTATGCTAAACTGGGCACGACCAAATCGCATGACCAAATCGCATAACCAAATCATAACCACATTTGATTTTAGCAGAATGAATCTATTGTACAGGATCCACAACATAACCGTTTTTGATAATCAGACTATGAAAGATTCATTTCGAATAATGAACAGAACTAATTGAAAACCAAAACCAATTCATTATATTAATTCACACCACTCATAAAACAAAATTAAAATTGAAATTCATACCTGGATATCAAAAACAACTTGGTCATGATAATTTGGAATTGACGAAGGCTGTTGCAGCTTTGACGTTCCTGAAAACAATCGAACCAGTGGTTTTTTGCTTCTTGTCATTAGCTTGAATCTTGTCCCTTTCTTTGATAGTACTGTGACTTGGTCTTCTAATGGTTTGATATTTGATTGCAGTAAGGGGGCGTCAGTGAAATAATTCTCTATCCACACATTGCATTGGATGCATGATGATTGCTCGGGCTTCGATAACACAGGCGAGGGTTTGTGTAAGCCACCAGGGGTTTCATCATGTAGCTTGATTCATGGGTAATTAAGATTGTTCTTTAGGCATGGGGGCCAATTAGATACATAATCATAGGGTTGCTTGGAGAATAATCCATGGGAATAAGGGTATTCTCCATCTAGGAAGCGCTCGATATTGGAGTCTGAGTCCTCGCTCAGAACTATGGGCTTTTGATCAACTTTTGGCTTAGGCTTATTCCTAGCAAGTCTCGATATCAATCGAGAATTTTTCTTACCTTTGCTATCGACAGTAGGATTACCCTTGGCTCTCTTACTCATAGGCTTCTTAACAGCCTCAGTCTTGTCTTTTGTGCACAGGTTGGTTAGGGTATCGGGTAGTTCAATGTCAGGGCAAACCGAGGGTTCAGCAGGGGGTAGGAGGATATGAAACGGCACGGGTGGCCCGACCATAGTCTCACTGACCACATACTTGTCGATTTGGACAGACTCTGAATCAACAAATCCATTTCGAGATAGAAAAGCTTGCCAATTATCGTCGTGAAGGTTTAAATGGTGGATGACAATGAGTCTAATCAAACCATGGTGAAACAAGCTGCTGTCAGCCTTCTCGCGTTTAAACCTCTTAGCCATTTTGTAAAGACTACGAAAGAAGTAATGCGGCATGTTCAAAGGATAACCCATGAAATTCATTAACAACCGGAGGTGATAAAGAAAAACCAATCCATACCGACCTTCACAGGTCACAAATTGTTTAACCATTATCAATAGATCGTGCCACCTGGGTTTAAGGGTGGAAATAGGCACCTTTGTCACGGGATGTAACCTTTCATGATATGAATAGTAATGGCCAGGGCACCTCATCAACTTTGGATTTTTTAAACCATCGCTGGCCTGTGGCTGCTAGTCCTGTAGCAAAGCTAATGAATTATTCATTGAGTTCAAGCTAAATGTCACCTACTTTAGCCCTACACCCATCAAAGGTAAGGGCGAATTGTTGTGCAACAAAAAGATTGAAACCCTCGAACCCCTGTATAAACACCAGCCAACCATTGTTATCTAAATGCTTACAGGCGTTATCAAAGAGTAACAGAGCTTGACTACCATTCGGCTCAATACGGACCACCGGTGCCATTGAGATGAGCACACGGTGAGCAGGGTGCAGGGGTTAGGGTTTGAACATAGTAAACGCACAAGCAGAATGCTCACAGGCTTACCCAAAAACACCAAGAGTGATCCGAGATAGGGGGAAACATTTATGACAGAACGTGTGAGGGTGGTGGAGCTATTTCGGCCCATGCAGAACAGTGATTACCCACAATACAACCGTCAGCGTGTATAACTATTCAAATGACTATGCAAAAGTGTTAAAAACTATGCCATCCAATCAACCAATGAAACCTATGGTAAGTGGATAAAATACTCGTGCGAGCAATAGTCATAGTTTTATCATAGCTTTGAAACCAAACAATGAATCCAAGTCAATGCCAAGGGTAATGATAACACGAACTAGGTGTCATATGAAATGATATATACCAAGGGTTTAATCAAGACACCTATGTGCTTTCATGAAGCCAATGTGTTAAGTGAATCGATCAAAGAACATATAAATCCAATCATCAATGCATCACAAACTCGATCAAAATAATATCACCACAGTCTTTTAAAATGAAGTCTCATTAACAAATAAGAATTCCAAAAGAATAGTGATCGTAGAATCTTGTCAATTGTGTAATGATAAACAAATTCGAAAACGCAATGAACATATAAACAAGAGTGATCATAACAATCCAGTGACGTTTTTAAAATGACTTCGAAAACCAACGTTTTCACGCTTGCAGTCGTGAAAACGAGAACCAAGGTAAGTGTGCAAACGCATATAAAACAATAGTGTTGTTTTATTGGAAAGATTGCGACAAAATCAAAGTTTGCAAAACACTGGTGTAGGCAGCTTATAAGGACAATATGCAAATGCAAATTGGCTGCCAACAATGGCAACACACTGGTAGAAGCAATTATCTCTGCCAAAAACAAATTCAGATTAGGATAATGAAAAAAATTCTAACTCACAAATAACAACCAAAAAATCGTGTAAACATGATCATTAACCAAATATTCCAGCAGTGTTTAAAGGATGAAAACTGATAACAGTCTCAAGACAAATGAGTCACAATATTAAAGATAAAATCCCCAATACTGTTGATAGAGCCAGTGCTGCCAGCAGGCGTTCATAGCCTCGACAGGGTTGCCATTTAACCCACTCTAATATATGTATCCTGCCAAGAAGTTCCAGATCAGAATAAAGGACAAATTAAGGTCAAGAGGTTTCATATTTATGAATTTTCATATACCCGACATTGCTTCACTGCCAGCAGGCCTGTTCAGTACCCCGACGAAGTTGTCTTGGTGTCATGCATGCATTTACCCGCTGCCAGCAGACCTGTTCAGCATCCCGGCGGGTTTACAAGCACTTACCACAGCTCTTTTATTGATTTATTTTGTTTTTTAAAGGTATATAGTCGAGCGGGGTGACGCTGAAAATTATGATATTTTAACATATTTTTTACAAACCTCATCAGAATTTTTTAGAACTGTCATTTATTAAGATCCAGAGATGTTTCATTTACAGAACCAACTTTCTAAGGCAGGGAGACATCTTCTGAGTCATTCCCTTAAGGAATAGGGATAGCGTAAAAAGATAATAGATGATCATGACAGGCTTTACTCAGAGATCGAAATCAGTTAACTTCTTTCAAACAACAACTTTTTTTCAACACAGATGTAAATTTCAGAAGTATACAATTGATGTTTATACAATTTTTAGCAGTTATTTCAGTGAAGGAATTTTCTGTTTTCTTTGTCTGAATAGTTCAGCATTCAGGTATGTGTATTTCCAAAAAACACAAACTGATGGGCGCAAAGGAGAAATCAAAATCAGAACTGCAAAAGAAAAGCAAACTATGTACATAATATACAAAGAGTCGTCATCAGGCAAAATATCTTTTCAGCGCTTGGCCATTCATCGGATAAGTGTCACGCTGCCCCTCTAGATTCTGCAATCGAAAAGAGCTGGGACCCAACTTCTCAGCAATTAAAAATAGTCCAAGCCATAAGTTTTTAAATTTCGTGTGCTCTCCCTTTCCCTCATGCGGTTTGTCCCATTTCAAGATGAAGTCACCTACTTCGAAATTCCTATCAGAAGCAGAGTTAGAATCGAACCAGCTTTTAACCAATAGTTGATGCTGATCTAACTTGCATTTAGCTTGGGCTCTTACCTCTTCTAGCTTCATCAAAGCGTTAATTCGGTTTTCCAAAGGGGGACAATCTTCTTCTTGAATTTTCTGAGATAACTGTAGTGAAGGAAGAAGAATGTGTGGTGGCAGAATTGCTTCTCTGCCATAAACGAGAAAAAAGGGGGAGTTACCTATAGAAACTTTTGGTGTTACCCTATCAGCCGACAGTGCGTTTAACAGTGCATTGTGCCAATTTTTGTGATTTTCAACCACCGTTCTTTTGACGATTTTAATCAGATTCTTATTTGCTGATTCTGCCAATCCATTGCCCTGGGGGTAATAGCTAGCAGAATACTTCAATTTAATTCCCTTTTCTAAAGCRAACTCGCTCATCTCAAGAGACGAAAAATAAGAAGCGTTGTGGAAGACTAAACAGTCGGGTATACCAAAACGAGTAATAATATTTGAATTTAGAAAGGGAATTACCTGACTGGTGTTCACAGTTCTTAACGCAGTAGCTTCAGACCACCGGGTAAAGTAATCTGTGGATGTTACGATAAAATTATGTTTTTGAGAGGATGGGGGGTTGATTGGACCTATGATATCAAGGCCCCACTGCTGAAAAGGAGAATCTACTGAAACGGACTGCAAAGGAAAGGCTGGTTTTTGTAACCGCCATGATGCTTTCTGACAAATAGTACACTTACGACACAAGGCATGGGTGTCCCTAAAAAGCATGGGCCAGTAATAACTGGCTCTTAAAACCTTATGGGCAGTGGTGTCACCACCAAAATGACCACCAGCTTCTCCTGCATGCAACTCCAGCAGGACTTTTTCTACTTCGTCCTTCTTGAGACAGCACATCAGTACGCCATCAAAATTTTGACGAAACAGAATACCATTAACCAAATGAAAGGAGGCAGACTTTAATCTCAACGCTCTTCTTTTAGTGGGGTCCAGGTGATAGGGGTTTGACCCGTGTTCAAGACAGAATTTTATATCATCATACCATGGACTGACAGAGTTTTGTGTGCAACAAATTGCATTTTGATCGTGTTGTCCTAGGTTTGACATATCGCTTTCTTCTTGTTGTTCTTCAGCCGAATCAGCAACTAACTTGCATAACCCTTGGCCTCTCACTATTTGTGCTGGGGTAATTTCTATGTCATACTCCTGCAAGTAGGTGACCCAGTTAGCCCTCTTTTCTCCTAGTTCTTTCTACACTAACAGGTTCCTGACGGCTGGGTACGGAACAATGATCTTCGTCCTGGATTTCAAAAGATAGGACCGGAAGTGTTTGAATGCTTTGAAAACAGCGTAGGCTTGAAGATCTACTGCTGGGTAATTAAGTTCAATGCCTTTGAAAGCAGAGCTCATAAAGGCAATGGGTACTTCATTTTTCTCGAAGTTCCTTTGAGTTAGGATGGCGGCATAGGAACGGTCAGAGGCGAAAGTGTAGAGTGTAGAGAAAAGTTGGGGCTCATGAGAGAAGGAGCGTCTATTATGGCCTTCTTTATTGCATTAAAAGCTTGATTTTCTAGGGGTCCCCAGTGATATTGGGTGTCTTTCTTAATTAAATCTTGTAAAGGCCTAACCATTTCGGAGAAACTGGGGACAAATCTCCTCACGAAGTCAATCTAGCCTAAGAAAGACTACATAGGTTTTTTGGATGTAGGAGGGGGGATTTTAGTGATGACTTGAGTCCTTTCGGGGTCGATAATCATCCCTTCACTCGACACAATAAATCCCAAGAGTTTACGCTGTTCTACTGCAAAAATGGATTTTTTAGGATTCAAGAAAATGTTGTATTTACGACATCGCTGTAGAACGGCTTGTAAGTGAGCTAGATGATCGGTTTTGTTTTTAGATAATACAGTAACATCATCTAAGTAAACTACGACAAACTGATTGATTAGGCCTCGGAAAGCAATGTCCATTGCTCTCTGGAAAGTGGCACCGGCATTAATCAATCCAAAGGGCATTTTTTGATAAGCGTAGGTGCCCCATGGGGTGCGGAAGGTAGTTTTAAGTTTGTCTGGAGGAGACATCAGGACTTGGTTGTACCCCGAGAAACCATCCAATAAGGATAGCCTCTCGGAACCAGATACCTGTTGAAGGATCTGTTCCATGGGTGGGACAAGATAGTTGTCTTTGTCAGATGCTTTGTTAAGGTTTCGGAAATCGACGCATAGTCGGATTTCCCCACTTTTCTTCCGAACAGGGACAAGGTTAGAAACCCATTGAGTGTGCCTGACTGGGAAAATTATCTTAGCATTTAGGAGCTTAGTCAATTCTTTTTTAATAGTCGGTTCGAGCTTAGGGTGCATTTTTCTCAATTTTTGTTGAAAGGGTAAGGTTTGGGGTTTCATAGGAATGACATGTTGTATGATGTTGGGGTCGAAAGTTTTAAGGTCATCATATGTCCATGTAAAGACATCTTTAAACTCTTTGAACAATTTAATAAATGCATCTTTTTCTTGTTGAGAACACCCCAACCCTAAATTAATGCACTGCGGATTGTCATTAGTTCCTAAGTTTACTTTTTCATAAGATAACGAGGAACTATTGGTTTTACATTTGACCAACTTTTTAAATTTATCTTGAAGATAGTAAAATTTCTCTAATCTAACTACAGATTTAGGGATTGAATTTACCATGTTCAATGAAGATTCAGGAGTTCTGGTATCGGGTATTACCGTGAAATCAAGCAAATTGTCGTCATGAGTGCATTCGTCTATCACCGTGCCTTGAAAGGTTTCTTCCATGTGCATGAAGCTAATGATCTGTCGATCGTCATCGAAGACTCTCCAGTTCGTGATGTTGTCGGGAACGGATGGCCTGAACAACAGTTCGACGGAAAATGCATCTGGGGATAAGCCTTCTGCAGGAAAGAGTTTAAAAGCTACGTTAGCTAATAGATCAGCTTCGGAATTATTCAATCTAGGAATAGAATTTATATTGAAAGAAGAAAATTTATTCATTAAATTCCATACCTCGGCTTGGTAGATTCTAATATGCGGAGACAGACAGTGGATAGAATCTCTTACCTGTCTTACCATGATTTCGGAGTCGCCAAAGACAGTCAAGTTTTGAATGTTCATATCTAAAGCTTTTCTAAGACCTTGCAGTAAAGCCTCATATTCTGCAGTGTTATTAGTACATTCAAATTCTAACCTACATGCAATCAATGTTTTGTTACCTGCCGGATCGATAATAATGCAGCCTACACCAGCTCCTTCTTTGGACTTTGACCCATCAAAATAAAGAGACCAAATTTGATTTTTATCGGGTGCATGAGACCGTTTTGTAGAAGTTGTTGACTGCACATAAGCCACAATCTCAAACTGTTGTTCTGGGCTGGTGACAGCTGAAGCCTCGCCCATGAAATTGCCAAAAAAGGTATCCATCCTTTGTACTTCAGGTGAATCAGTAGAAGGTGTAAATGGTTCATTGGGATCGTTCAAATCTGTGACTGTGAACTTGAGGTAGCGTTCACGATTTACCTTGATCTTGTTGGGCTTTCCGTTTTCTGTAAGCCACAGGTGAGACCAATCTGTCGCGAAGTAGCCATGTAGCTGCTTCGACCAGTCCCTGCTTAAAAGAAGACCATACACTTCTGGAATATCCACAACAATAATATCAATAACTTGATGAACCTTGGGGTTAGAGGACAATCTTATTAGCACATTTTTTAATTCGCCTATAACTTTTACATTAGTTCGATCAAGCTGTATGATTTTTAAAGAGGATGGTTCATCTTCGACATTAATCTTCTGGCACACAGACCACGGCATCACATTGGATGATGCTCCTGAGTCTACCATACAATTGTGTACGTTTCTATTAAAGATTTCGAAAGTTAACAAAAACGGAGTTACATTTTTGCGTGTACTAAGAGTGGTAGCTTGTGGCTTTTTACTCGCAGTTTCTAAAGCTACTTTATCTAGATTATTCACATTATTTACATTATTTACATTACTTACAGGAAGGCTTCCTTTATCTTGGGGATCGGGAGTGTTTTTAGTGGAAGTCTTCTGAGGAACTTTGTTCTGCACAACCTTGCTACCGCTTGAATTACCATTTTTGCCATTTTCTGAGATATTCTGTAACATTTTCTGTAGCAGAAATGGAAATTTCAATAACTCATAAACAAAAATGTTAGCCCTTAACTTTTTAATATCTTCAACTAAATCATAATCTAAGTTGGGGTTCACATGAATGTGTTTAGTCTCAGCTGGTTTAGATTGTTTTGGAGGGGAAGTCGTAGTATTTTCGGCAGAAGGTTTGTTTGTTGTCTTACTCCTGGTGTTATAAGGATGCATTGTCTCGAAGTTAGCTTGAAAGATGCTATCCGAGAAGTGTCCAAAAATATTTGGAGAAGACTCTTCTTCTTGAACCGTCTCTTGTTCAACTACCTCCTCAGGAATCTCAGGAGGCATCAAGTTATCCTGGGCTTCTAGAATTGTTTGAAGGGCGTATTGCAGACTTTCTAGATTAAGAACTTCAGTATTTGAATTAGGTCGGTTGGTGGGAAAAGTTTTCCTCAACGGGGGTTTGTAATTCCCTTTGCTCGAAAAAGCTTCTTCGGTGGTCTTTTTTAAATATATAACTTGATTCGACAGTTTTTGAACGACTTTAGTTAAGTTTTCTAAATCAGAGGTTTCAGGTTGTGTTTTACTCTGAGTAGGTCTAGGGAGGATATCGGTCTTCTTTTTGGAAGAAGAACTAGTTTCTGTTTCGTTGCTAGTAGAGTCTTTCAGAGACTGAACTCTACTCTGAGACTGACCATTATCTTGTAGAATGTGGTCGCCCTGTGTTCACAGGTCGCTCGCGACCATGATTGTGGTCGCTTTGTTTTCACAAGCCACCCACGACCATGACTGTGGTCGCTCTGGGTGCATAAGATGCTCATGAACACAACCATATAATTTTAAAAATAAAAATAAAAGATCTAAAATCTCTGGCACTGAAAGCTTTTAACTAGCTCTAGCACTGAAATCTTTTGACTAGCTCTAATACCATGTTGATTTTCTTTCAACCCTAGGTATGCTTTGATACCATGTTGAATTTTTCTGATTTTTAGATATGATAATTATTTCCTTATGATATTGTTATCATAGAATAATTACACACTGAAAATAGTAAGTAAATATTGTATGAGATGATATGAGGTATATTGTATATGAGATATAAGATATGCATTACAATTATATATATATATATATATATATATATATATATATATATATATACTTGGGTGGTAGTGCTTTTTCATCTAATGGACATGTCTTTTCCATTATTGTCTTTTCATTAATTAATTTATTATTAATTATTAATTATTGATTAGTTATATTTATACATTATACTATAAATATATTATTTATATATTTATAATATAATATGAATATATATAGAATTTCTTCCCAATGTTGCTAACTGGAAACACATCAACGTCGTTGTTGTCAAAAAACTCTTTTAATGCCTTTATCATCCTAGTTTGAGGCTGAATAAGCCCAATTTTGAGTTTGAGTGACAAATTATATGTATTTTTATTTTTGGAAATATAAAGTTTGTTTCAAGGGAAAAAAAAACTAACATCTAATGAATTATATATGATATATTTTTATATAATATGAACTAACAACTAACTTTGGAATACATCATGAGTGGGCCTAATGGTTAAGAACATGTGTTTCCTCATAAGAGGTCACAAGTTCAAATCCAAAGGGGGGTAGGGTATGTATACCTCCGTAGGCTTTACCAGTCAAAATCGCTATGAGGATGGGGTCGCATACACCAATTTGGTGTCTGGCTTGGTTGTGACCTTAAAATTAGATGATTATTATTATTATTATTATTATTATTAAATGACTTATACCAAAATATATGCACCAGCTAACAACTAATGCATATATTATAATATATAATACTTACTAACAACTACCAATGAGTTATATTATAATATAATATGTACTAACTAACCACTTATGATTTATATATAATATATAATAATGAATTATATATCAAGAGTATATATAATTATAGACATAGTTTAAATGTTTTATAAATTTGATTTTTTCAGGAACTTAAAATAACCGACATTTTTTATTTAAAATTTGGAAAGAATCATTTTGGATTAATGGAGTCATAGATATCAATCATAAACGTTACAAAATCAGGTTGCATTAGTGCAATTAGAGGGTGTTGAATCTTTTTTTGCATTAAAAACAATGATTTTAACAATTCAAAATTGTAATTTCAGAAAAGATTCATTGAATTCCAGTTATGGTAAAATGGAAAAGGTTGAAATGGTAGAACATTTAACCTTCTTCATTATTATATAGTTATTATTTTATATTTTTATCATTATTATAATTATATTATCGAATTAAAATTTAATTATTCTATGAGTTTTTTTATTATTAAATATATCAAAAACACAGTTATATATTTAATCAATTATGAATTATTTTAAACAAAATATAATATCAATTTAAATGTTTTGGAACTATATCATTTGTTGTGTGTGCATGAGAATTTAAAGCTTCCATTATTATTATTAACCCTTGTCTCTTAACTCTACACTAACCTAAAATCTACACTAACCCAACATAGTTGGAAACCACCATTAATGAGACAATATAGATTAATATTTACTAGATAACACCTCTAACTTAGTGTGGCATGGCATATGATTTTACTATTTGAATATTTTCCTTGGGACACTCATTTTAGGCCTCAATTTTAATCTAATGTATTAATAAGATGGCCTATGCAAAACTTTGTCATAAGTGTTAATATTATGGTAGCTTCGGGAGGTATGAACCTCCATTATGACCTATGACAAGACTAGAATCCTCCGGAAGGAAGCAAAGAATTGAAGGAAACCCTAGACAAGTTATCGGCTGAACAAATATAATTATATTGAATTTATTGATGCCCAGAAGGAGAAGTCAGCCCCAGTTACACTGGCCAGTCCACTATAAATACAGGGCGCCAGTTTCATTATTTCACATCTCAGCAGTTGCAGTGAGAGAAAAATCTGCGCAGGCAATTGCAGGCAGTAGCAGTTTGGTGCGCAAGTTTCTGGGAGAGCTGGGAAAGTGGTGCGCTAGCTTCTGGGTGGGATCATCTGTTCAGTTTAGTTTCTATTCTCTTGCTTGGTGCATTTA
>JASDQU010099930.1:64624-82986 GCA_032191745.1 Picea mariana
TATTGAAGAAGAATTATATATTGAACAACCTCAAGGATTCGAGGTAAATTCTAGAGACACTCATGTTTGCAGATTGAAGAAATCTCTATATGGACTCAAGCAAGCTCCAAGGGCTTGGTACGCCAGAATGGACAACTATCTAACTAGACTTGGCTTCTCCAAGAGTCATGCAGATCCAAACCTTTACTACAAAGTCGTGAACAATGCACCTATAATTCTACTATTATATGTTGATTATCTATTCATAACAGGTGAAGAATCTCTAATCATCTAGTGCAAGAAGGATTTAGCCTCTGAATTTGATATGAAGGATCTAGGTCTCATGCACTATTATTTGGGACTAGAAGTATGGCGGAAGTGTGGTGAAGTATTCCTTGGACAAGGAAAATACGTAATAAAGATCCTTCAGAAGTTTGGAATGATGGACTGTAAGTCCATGGACACTCCTATGAATGCAGATATAAGAAAAGTGAAAGTCCCAGATTCTGATCCAGTAGATCCATCTCTATATTGACAACTAATTGGATCATTGATGTATTTGGTAAATACTCGACCAGATATTTTCTTTTCTATAAATACATTAAGTCAGTTCCAGGTGGAACCTAAACAAGAGCATTGGATAGCTGCAAAGCATGTCCTAAGATACATTCATGGGACAATAAACTATGGCTTAAGATATACCGCATCCAATGATATCCAACTTCATGGATTCACAGACTCTGATTGGGCAGGAAGTGCAAAATACAGAAAGAGTACTTCAGGTATGTGTTTCAGCTTGGGCTCCGCTATGATATCTTGGACCAGCAGGAAGCAGAAGTCTGTCACACTCAGTATAGCAGAAGCAGAGTATATGGCATCTTGTGAAGCATGCACAAAAGCAGTATGGCTAAGGAAGTTAATATCTGATTTATTTGATCAGACTCCGGAATCGACCACAATATATTGTGATAATCAGAGTTGTATAAGATTATCTGAGCATCCAGTGTTTCATGAAAGGTCGAAGCACATTGAGATCAAATACTACTTTATCCGAGATAAAGTCCAGGAAAGAGAGGTAAAGCTCGAATATATCCCCATTGATGAGCAGATAGCAGATATCCTAACAAAACCTCTTTGCAGAATCAAGTTTGCATATTTCCGAGAGAAGATGGGGATCATGGAAATAACTCCTTTAGTTGAAAGGGAAGATTCTCCAGGATAGAGAAGGTACGCAAAAATATTCTTGAAAAACATTTATTTTGTGATTGAAATAACTCTCCAATTAGGAGGGAGAATTTATCTTTGTCCAGATTGGACAGATGCTTTCCTGCTCGGAAAGTGAATTGAAATTTCTAACGAATTGTGACTTCCCATTGTAGTTAACATGGGAGGCAGACTGATTGCTGATGTATCATAGACAGTGACTTCCCATTATGGGGAGTGGTCTGGGATAGTCATTCTTCTTGGCAGTCACTCTAAGTAGTGGTCAAGTAGAATGGTCTACCTTGTCGGGCAGTCATTCTTTTGAAGTTCACAGTTGTGAGCAGTTTTGAAGAATCGTCTGTTTTGGAGGTTGATGCAGGACAGACATTCCTCGAGGGTTATACATTCTCTCCAGGTTACACTTTAGTGTCGGAGGAATGATCCAGGGTGGGGAATGGTCCGGACAGTTACTCCTCGAGGGCATACTCATTCTCTCCAGGTTACACTTTGTTTAGTGTTGGAGGAATGGCCCAAGGTGGGGAGTAGTCCAAGCTCAGTAATCAGGGATAGTTATTCCTCGAGGGCAGACTCATTCTCTCCAGGTTACACTTTGTTTAGTGTCGGAAGAATGGCCCAAGGTGGGGAATAGTCTAGGATAGTCATTCCTTAGGGCAGACTCATTCCCTCCAGGTTACACTTTGTTTAGTGTCGGAGGAATGGCCCAGGGTAAGGAATGGTCCAAACATTTCTCTAGGGCAAACTCATTCTCTCCAGGTTACACTTTGTTTAGTGTCGGAAGAATGGCCCAGGGTGGGAAATGGTCCAGGTTCATAAATCAGAAACAATCCTTCTTCCTTGGTTGAGAAGAATGGGGCAGATGGCCCATTGTTGTTTGAGGGCAGACATTCTTTCAGACCTCACAGATGTGAGTAAAAGATTGGCCCAAATGATTATTGTTGATATTCTATACTGAGGGCAGACACTCTTTCAGATCTCACAGATGTGAGTGAAAGATTGGCCCAGATGATTCAGTTTTTATCATAACATTGTTTCTATGCAGATGAAGACTACTATGGTGGCAGACATTCTTTCAGATCTCACAGACGTGAGTGAAAGATTGGCCCAGATGATATAGTTTTTATCATAACATTGTTTCTATGCAGGATGCTCTCAGATATTTGTTATGAAGAATGAATGATAGTAGATATGCTAATTTTTGTGATTTTGTTTCACAAGATTGAGTAGTTGTGTACTACCAGAATAGACACAGGTGTGTTCTATTAATTGATATTGTACCAGTTGTCATAGGAGATTATCTAGTCAGATAATAATGATAGGTTCTCATGGTGCTACCAGTTGAATGGTCTATTGTGCTCAAGACCATACCTCCCTAGCTAGGAGGGAGTGTTAATATTATGGTAGCTTCGGGAGGTATGAACCTCCATTATGACCTATGACGAGACTAGAATCCTCCGGAAGGAAGCAAAGAATTGAAGGAAACCCTAGACAAGTTGTCGGTTGAACAAATATAATTATATTGAATTTATTGATGCCCAAAAGGAGAAGTTGGCCCTAGTTAGACTGGCCAGTCCACTATAAATACAAGGCACCAGTTTCATTATTTCACATCTCAGCAATTGCAGTGAGAGCAAAATCTGTGCAGGCAGTTGCAGGCAGCAGCAGTTTGGTGCGCAAGTTTCTGGGAGAGCTGGGAAATTGGTGCGTTAGCTTCTGGGCGGGATCATCTGTTCAGTTTAGTTTATATTCTCTTGCTTGGTGCATTTAGCCTCTCTTGGCTATTGATTGCAGCCAGAATTCTCTTCTCGGTCAAGGTCAAGGTGCTCGGAGGGTGGTTTCAGCCTGTGGTTGGGTGACGAGGGTATCGTCAATGGTTAAACGAGCACAATCCTCTATATTCTAACAATAAGACCCCTTGAATATTTATGAATTTATAATTATGTGTGCCCATGTGATTTGATAGATCAATAGAAGTGAAAATGTGGGGATTGTAATGGACTTTATTTGTGGGTATGTTTATTATGGACAATTAGTGATGGACAAAAGACAAGTGAAACTCTTTTTT
The DNA here is from genome assembly GCA_032191745.1 of Picea mariana. Lineage (NCBI taxonomy): Eukaryota > Viridiplantae > Streptophyta > Pinopsida > Pinales > Pinaceae > Picea > Picea mariana. Next base: position 67,890 of record JASDQU010099930.1, read on the forward strand.
TTTAGAAGAGAAAAATAATTGTATTTGAAAGAAAAGAATATACTTTCGATTATACATAAGGATAGAGGGTGGTATAAAAAGGCAGGTGCTCATCATAGTGTGGTCTGCAATGATTATCTTGTATCAACATAGGACGGTCTCCAAGTTCCCCTTGTACTCTAAAGAATTAATCAACCTTATTTCTTATCAAAGGAATATTAATCATTTATTTTAGAGGTATAGATACATTTATCTTTTACAAGATGCTATTTATGTAAACATTCAAGTCTATTTCATCATTTATTGGCAAAGTGGAGCTAGGAGGAATCTTATCTTTAAGAGGTGGAGTAGGCCTTGGTCGAGGGAATCTAGGGTCACTGGGAGAATCTTGGGGTGCATTCTTCTATCTAGTGTATACATGTAATTCTTTCTTCCTAATCATCTCCCTTGATTCCTCATCCATTTGGATTAAGATCTACATCCTATCCTTCTTGGCAGCCTCTTTCTTGCCTTCCTCAAGTTTCTCTTGTGTGATGTTGAGGCACTCTTGGGGGAACATAGCAAAGATGGTTTCCATGGTATAAATAAAATTCATGTGATTAGGTCCCCCATCATTATTCCTTGGGAATTCATTTTCCCAATGTGGATCCCCACAAGGTAAACACCAAGGAGTCTCTTCTTGATATATAACATTAAAAGGAGATAGAGTATTAGGGACTCTTTGTTTATTTGGGGGCCTAGGTTTTCATGCTTGGCCCTATCTTTGGGGTTGTCCCTTAAAAGGATGCCTAATGGTTTTTTGTTGCACCCTTTCTAAGTTAGTGATCGTGTTCACCATCGGGGTTTGATTTTGGGTGAGGCCATTTATTGCTTCTTTGATCCTTTGTTCCCATGGAGCGTTTATCTCTTGGGTGGGCTTAGCATTGTGTAATGTTTTTGGTTTTCTTTTAGCCTTGGCTCTTAGGGAATAAAAAGGTTCTACTTTACATGATGAAATATTAGCTTCAATCCTAGCAGCCAATTCTTGAGCCTCTTCAAGGGTATTTGGAAGCTTGTCCCAGAGCATGAACCCAAAACATCATGGGAAGGAATTGGTGTAGAGGAAAAGGAGATGTTATTTTCTAGGGAAAAGATTGTTAGGCGTTTTTTGAAGCAACTTCTCAAACTTGACATCAAACTCTTTGAAGAATTCATTCTCTTTCTTTTTCATTTCAGCAACTCACAACAACAAGAAGTTAGGATCTTCTTTAGTACCCAATATTTTCAGGAAGGTTTCTTCAAAGGCATCACATGTCTTAATACTCTTTCTAGGGAGAATATGTACCATCACCTAGCATCATCAAAAAAAGTGAAGGAAAAGAGTTTCATCACAACATCATCACTCACAAGATTAAGTTGGAAATAGGCCCAGAAGTTATCCAAGTGCTCTTCAAAAATAGTCACATCATTGCTAGAAAACTTGGGAAACCATTTTTTTAAATTTGGAGGCATGTTATGAGAGTACCCTGGAATTGCATACATGTCCAAGGGTTTGAAGATATTGGATACCCATTGCTTCTAATCCATTGAAGATAAAGGAATTTTTTCCCAGAACAAATATTTAATCATAAGAGAGTTGTGAGGAAGCCTTCTCTTGTAAGTCTTAGGAGGGTTAGAATACTTCCTTGAGCTTTTTGGAGTCTCTAGATGGTCCTCTAGGATCATCAAAGGAAGGTGAGGGATTATACCCTAAGTAGATTCACCACGTAAAATTTTGAGATAATGGTTTCGGGATAAGTTTACCAAAAATATGTCGTAAGGAGAAAGACACAATCCTTCCCGGTAATGACACCAAAATGTTATCACATGATTTGTGCTTATGCAAATCCCTCCAAAATATCCCCAATTCTTTTGTGACTATGGAAGAATTTACCATTGTCACCTAAGTAGAGACTACCCGTGTTTTAGTGATGGAAGAGTTCCATCACAAGGATAGTCTTCCCTGGTGACCTCAACGGATCAAATAGAAAGATTAGCCAAGCCTACAACCCTCTATCATGGTCACTTAATAGTTAGGTCTAGGTCTAGGAGAGGGATAATAGATAACGAAATAATTGTTATACATGTACAAAAAAATGAACAAATTGTAGCATAATATAGAAAATTACCAAGTTATAGCATGCAATAATGATCCTTTAGACACTATACAGTAAATAATTGTTATGGTTGTTGCAAATTATAGTAGTAAACTAGGTTTATAACAACAATTAATACTTTCCAATAACAACAAATAAAAGAACTCAAAAATATAGCAATTTAGCATGAAAAGTAAGTATTCATAAAGCATAAAATTATCCAATTTCTAGAAGTATTTTTTGAGTAGTTTAAGCCACTTATAAATGGGTGTATGCAGAAAATTAGAGTATTTTTCAAAAGTTGTAGCAAACGTTTGTAAAATCAATCATAAATATTGATATTTTTTTAGATTTAGGGTTAGCAATGTTAGTTAAATATTTGAGAGAGTGAGAAATTTGTTTTTAATAGCTACTTCAACCACAGGAATGCCTCTAGACTAGTGTCATTGTCCTCTAGAGATTATGGAGTCTCAAATTCATTAGCTTGATGATCTAGGAGGATCTCAGTGGCCATCCACCTTTTCCAACTGGCTCAAAATAGTTTTTTGGCAACTTCCTATTTTTAGGAGTTTTTCGGTTCCCAAACTTATGAGGCCATTTTGAGGTCCCAAACGATATTTTTTCACGATCGGTAACCTAAATGATAGCCAAAAACTCTAATTGAGACCCCTAAATTAAGATCCTTGTAAATACCTTTCCAACAAGCTATCGTTCGCCCTAAACAGAGATCGTATGCAAAAGTTACGACCCCGGGAAGTTGATGTACTAACTTACCCCAACATGGCCCACATCACATTTGGTGCTTCATCTGCTAGGGTTAGGTTTTTGGATGTATAGGGTTTTGGAATTCATGTTTATTGTAAAAATGCCTTCAGAGCCTCATTTTACTCATCTTCTTGTGAATGAGCATAGTCGTCACATCTCTTCTCAGAGATAAGCTACCACCATTCTAGCAAACTTGTTTTGAGTATGCATTTTACAGTTTTCATCATATTTATTATTTAATAGAAGTCAAGTTTTATTGTATCTATATTATTTTCAATTGCGTCTCTATGTTAATATTATAAATCTATGGTTTCATTTCATTCCACTCATAAATGTGGATCAGTGGTATCAGAGCGGTTTTCTCCTTGTCATTTTTTCAATGCATGTCCCTAACGTGGTTAGGGTATTGAGAGTTGGGTCTCAAGCTTGTTTCTCTTGAGGACAAATTATCTCGCAAACCCAAGAAACCATCCATGGTAAGAGAAAATAAAGACAATGGGACGAGATATCCTTTTAAAATTTTGCTCAAGGAATCCCTTGAGCGAAAGAGGAACGAGATGATGGACATATTTGCACAAATCCTTTTACGGTTGCCAACAAGTGATGCATCCACCTCAAGTGGAGGCGTTGCCCCCTTCAAGGTACAAATCAATTTTGATATTCCTATATTTGAAGGTCAAATATATGCAGATGTCATAGATAAATGGTTAAACCTTCTAGAAGGGTATTTTTATGTCCACAACTTTTCTAATAGGGAAAATATTACATGTGTGCTCCTCAAGGTCATCCCACATGTCAAATATTGGTGGGATACTTTATGTGCACAAACGGAAATAGAGGGATCCACATTATTTGTAGTTTCACCCACTTGGGGTTCCTTCAGGGATGTTATTAAGGAACAATACTACCATGTTGGAAGTTACGATGACTTATATACAAGATGGACCACACTGCAGCAGGAAAGAGAAAAAACAGTGCCAGAGTTCACCACTGTCTTCCATAACTTGCGCACCAAGATAGGTATCAAAGATTCTGAGTGACATCTAGTGATAAAGTACTGCAATGGTCTAAATAGATACATCCAGACAAACTTTTTTTTGGACATATCATCCTTAGGCGCGGCCTATCGATATGTCGTCAAAATCGAGCAGAAGCTTAAACAAAAGAAATGGGAGTTTGGGTCTGGGAACTCCTCACAACAGAAGTAGGGAAAGGGCAGCCCCAAACCACAAAAAAAAAGATAGAGCAAATATGGGAAACCTCAGGACAACTAGTCCAAGCCACAATCAAAGAAGGATAATGGGAAGATGAAGAAAGATATTGGGAAGTGGTGTGACTTCCATAAGAGCCCCTGGAATAACACTATTGATTGCCACTCAAAGCAGTCATTGGTGGTTGAGATGAAATCCTTTGAATTAGATGTGGGTTATGAATCTGATTCTGAACCAGAAAATGGGAGACAGATCATTGACGCAGAACCTAGTGCCACCGTTTCTACCACCAAGATCCAGCCCAACGAACCTGATGAGCCAGAGGAAGGCGAGCGCCTCTTTCATTCACAAAAGTGGGTGAAAGGAAATCCATTGCAATTCATTGTTGATAGCGATATCCATAAGAAACTCATCTCAGTAGAGTTATTCAATTGGTTAACCTTTTTCAACAACGCAGCACCCCAAACCCTACACCATCGGATGGCTCCGTCAAGCAAGTGATCTTCACATTAGAAAATAGTGTCGCTTGTTGTACGACATCAATCCATTCAAAGATGAGGTATTGTGTTATTTTTCTCCCCTTGACGTTTTTGATGTTCTTTTGGGACAAACTTGTTTATGGAAATGTCATGTTGTACATGAGTCTAGGCCTTTCATTTTTATTATTACTTTGAACATGAAATTGTATAGGATACCCAAGGTAGTCCCACCTAGTGTTATTTCCTTGATCTCTACCAAGCAATGGAGAAAGGTCATTTCTCATACTGAGAATTTTGTCTTCTTCATGACTCTCTCTCAGAGTGAGAGAAAGGTGGAAGCCACATTCATAGCCTTCGTAGTTGACCTCTCCATGCAAAAAAAGAAAGTGGATAAGTGTTACACCTCAATATTGCTCACTTAGATAAGTGTCGTAAGTGTCGCATCTTCCTTACAACTTTCGCAAGTGTCGCAGGTTGTTCACAAGTGTTGCAAATGTCGTTCAAGCATACTGCCATAATGACGACACTAAGGAGGCACCTAAGACATCTCATACACTTGATTTGAAGGAGGGAAATGATTGACTGAAGTTAAGGAACTTTTATCACCTGAGAAGAGCTCTTGAACAAAAGGTTTTGAGGGTGAGCACTCCCCTAAATCAGCCTTATGAGTGTTGGCGCTCCCCTATAAGGTCTCAGGGAGTGTTATAACACTTGCCTGCCCCTCTGAAGGAGCGCTATCCATATTTGAAGTGCTGGCGCCCCCCTCAAGCTTCCTAGGGAGTGCTATAGTGCTCTGATGCCCCTTTTGAGGGAGAGCTGTCTAATCTGAGGCAGTAGTTGGCCTGTTGAGGAGAATAAGGGGAGGATCTCTCAAGTTTAGAAGGAAGTTGCATTTGAATTCTTGGTTTCATCAGAAGATCCCTGATCCAAAGAGGGAATTCCTCAACTTGTTCTAAAGATAACTCAAGAGGTTAAGCTCCTCTTAACCTATATAAGCAGGCTCTATGGTGGTGAAAAAAGGGGGAAGAATTGCTAGCATGAAACCTATGATCTCATAGGAAACACATAGTCAGTCAAAGAAGAAGTGATCAGTGAAGCTGTCATCATCCAGGTTGTGTATCTTTCGAGCAAGGGTTAGACGAAGGGGACTTAACGAAGCTGTCACATTCGCATCTACGATTGTAAGTATTGTTGTCATTATTCTCATTAATATGACACGCTTGGCCTGTTTCTTTCTAGTTTGTGTTTGATCTTACATGAACTTATCGTTGATAGATAGATTTTTTTTCAATATAACATCAATAGAGTAGGAAGCGGTCGTACTTTGTTTGTCTACAGGACTCAGTGAGGAGCGAGAGTCTGGAGCTCGATTTGGATCATGCAGGGACAAACATCGATAAAAAGGTACTATTGTTCTCCTTCCTTCTCATGTGTTGGTTTGTATGGATTTGAAAGGAAGTCAGTGTCCACGTTAATCACTTTCTATCTTAGAGTAGGGTCTAGCTCTTTGAGGCAATCTACCTGTCCGCGGGGAGATTTTCCTACAATAGAAACTGGCGACTCCGCTAGGGAGTCCTCAAATCGAAACTTCTTATTTTGATTTCTCCTCATAGACCTTGTTTTTCCCCTTGATCATTTCAGACCTGGTTCACTCCTCTTTTGATTGGTTTCATGAGCTGATTGGCTCTCTACCCCATCACACTCAGCCTAATTGTCGAAATTGAACTGCAATTTTTGAATTTTTGACACTTTTAAGAGCTTTTTGAACCTGGTGCCCCTGTCCCAATGTTAAAAAATCACCAGTGCTCCCTGAGTGCCTTACACAGAGTGCTATAATTCTCCTTGTCTTTGACAACAGAGCGCAAGCCCTCCTTTGGCCATTAAACCTTTTAGAATTGTTTTTTCAGGGTTTTGCCTTTGTGTTTCTCTTGCTGGTTCACCTTGTGAGTCAATCCTTCTTCCTTTCCAGCTTTGACATCTGTCTTCTTTGAAGAACAAACATCTTGCTATTTGGATTTTGTAGCCTTCTTCACTATTGTTGTTGAGTTTTTCTGTCATTTGAAGTCTGAAACCCATACATTGTCTTTCTCTCTTTTTCGACTAAGCAAAAACTCTGGTGAAGGTCATCAAAGGCCTACAGATCTTTTCATGTGGTTTTGGTCAAGATCACTGTTCTTCGACATTTCTTTTGGTGTGAAGTTTGATTTCTTTTTTATTGTTTCTTTTCTTTCACTTCTTGTTTTGACCACAACGAGAGGGTGTATTGTTTGTATGATTCTTTCTTTTGTTGGTCTGATTTTCGCTCATCCAAGAAGATAATTAGCAAGACGAGCATTGTTTTGAATTAATCATCATTTGTATGCAAACAATAAAAAGCATCTTCATGATTGATTGTGCATATTAGAAGGTATCTCAAAAGTTTTAGCATCACATCAGGATTTGATTGAGGAAATTTGTTTGAGGACATTCCTTATTTGTGCTTGTTAGTGAAAAGAATTCTCTCTCTCCCTTAGATAGATGTTCATCGAAAAGAAATGACTGCTTATCATATTTGATGCATTTTTTGGGAATGTGTCATAATTCCATTCGTTTCATTTCCATGCACCCCTATTGAGTAAAGAACAGCTATAAAATGAACGCTAATTAAAAATTATCTAGAAATTTTTATTTTCTAGGATCCTCCACCAATAGTAGATTAGGCTTAGTACTTTGGATTAGGCTGTGAGCATAACTCTCCAAAGTTTCTAAAAACAAACAGTAGCATCCTGAGTTAGGGAGAGTCAAATCCAATTATTGTATAAGTCTGCCTGGGATCCCCCTCTCACATAGGGGTTACGCACGAGGTCACATTCGAGTGAGCTACGGGGACTAACCCTACGTAGTTTAACTGATTGTGGTGGTCAGATAGTATTATGGGGATCGCTGGAAGGTAAATCCACAATTACTGTGTGGAAGCCTTTTAGTTGATTTTGGGCTCGATACCCTGCCCGTATGTTTGGATCGGACAGTCGACTGTTCCCGCCCAGGGGCTGACTACGAATTGGTAACCTTAGTGGCCATAATCTTTAGGGTCTTACAGAAGTTGACGGTGAAGGGAAGTCTCACTGTACCTGGAGCAGACATTGGTCAAACTCACTCAGTCTCCTTGGAGGGTAAATCCACAATTACTGCATGGAAGCTTGCACCAAGGTATAAGTCTGTTAAGCAGGTCGCCATTGTAACTGTTCCACCCTATCCCCGCCCCTTTTGGACTTGATCACGCGACACTGGATTTCATCACCAACTAGTACAGTCATCGAGAGAAGGTCTTGTTTGCTTGGTTGTGATTCTTATATTCTATTAGCGCATGTTGTTTCTTCTCGATAGTTGGCCATACATCTCTTTCGTCGACTCTTTTTCACCAACATCGAACCTCCACGCCATTTGCAGAGGCTACAGAGAATTCCTCCTGAAAATATGGAAGGAAACATCCCTTTACCCCCTCATTCTATGGAGGAATCTCCTCAACAGAGCGAGGTTCAAGACACTACAACTTCCCAGGAAGAAGTTCCCACTCCTCTAGAGAATTTTCAAATTGTTTCAGAGTCTCCGGAAGCTTTTCACATTCTGGAGGGATATGAACGACGTGTCCTCCAACTCAATTCCACTGGTGAATTTGTCGTCGTCAATCCTTCTGACATCCTGGGTGGGTCTCATCAAAACCCTTTAGTCGATGACCCTTTTTGGACCGCAGACATTGTTCGAAGTCCACCGCGCATGGTGCGAGATATTTATGGAACAAGGATGGGCGTTGACGCACCCATTTCCTACATCGTACCCCTAAACCATTTTATCGGTACCACCACTTTTACAGCCACACCGCCCGTTGGTCCGAACATACTGTCTGTTGGCCCAAGGTCTGCTCTTCCCCTCTAGACGGCCCATTCTACAATAGTCCCTCACATTCCAACTATTCCTGCCGGTAATGCGGTGGTCAACCAAGCTGTGATTGACACACCTGTAACACCAAGACCTACACTCCCTTTTGGGTTCAGAGCACTAAATACTCCCACTGCCACTACTACCCAAACCACTACTACCCAAACCAGACTTGTCTCAGTTAACGAATGATCATATTTATCATTCCCCGGTTTGGCCAGCTATTCCAGCTAAACTTCCTTCTGATATCCCAAAATTCGACGGAAAGTCCGGAGAAGACCCAAACAACCACGTGATGACTTTCCATTTGTGGTGTTCATCCAACTCCCTCATGGACGATTCTATACGTTTGTGACTTTTCCAATGAACGCTTGCGGGTTCCGCAGTGAAATGGTATATCGAATTACCACGCGCATCCTTTCACGATTTCAACTCTCTCGCCATGTCCTTCCTCGCACACTTTCAACTACCCATTCGATATGAGACGGGTACTGAACTATTAACCTCCCTTCATCAGACAACGTCCATACATATCTCTGATCATATTCATGAATGGAGACGACAACGAAGGCTAATCAAACCGGTCATTCCTGACCAATTGTTAGCGGAATGGTTCACTAAATCATTGTTACCCTAGATTTCTCGTGATGTTTACATGGGTGGTGTAGTCACCGAGGAAGAAGCCATTGCCCGAGCTCAGTACTTAGACTTAGTCTATTCACAATCCAGTACTCTGTATGAGTTGATACTGAATGCTACCCATGCCACTAACGATCCATCCAAACCATCATCTTCTTCCCACGTGGATGGAGTTATTGGCTCCGTCAAAACCCAATCTACTACCCAGTCGGCTGGAACAATCCAGCGGCCCGTTTCGACAGTTTCTCCCAGCCTGAATGCACCCTCTCCTACCCCCCCTCAAACTTAGGTCTCTGAGGTGAATGCATTCCAATCAACCCCTTCACAACAACTTGGGGGTAAGAAGAAAGCGAGAAACAAACCAAAGAAAAACAATAACAACGAACAACCAAAAAATCAACCGCAAACACCTGCTGCTGAAAAACAACCACAACGAAAACCGAAATTCCCATGTTGCATTTGTGGTGACGATCACTACACCCAAGACTGTCCGCATCGCAATGAAGTGGCCAAGCTTTTCAAGGGAAATTCACAACCCGCTGTGCTTACTCAGCCTTTTCCACAACAACAATCTTTGGTTGCTCAAACCCCCACTGTTGGGGGTAGTTCCAACCCACCCCATGATAAGGCCTCGACAAGTGCCCACATTTACATGTTCAACAGGGTTAATTTGACCACTCGCTCTGCAACATATGACACACCAGTTAAACCTGATAAACCGAAGGCTACTAACGGTTTCGCACCGGAGCCATTACCATCTTTCGTTAATCCTTCGTCTGTTAGTCCTCCACCTGGGCCACTTCAGATCGAGAAACCTTCATTTGACTCTATCTTACGCCCTCCTAAGAGCACCATCCAGAAATCTACCTTCAATCCTAATTCATGGGCGGCCCAAAACTACAACATTGTAGAAGATTTGGCTCAAGCACCATGCACTATGTCCGCCTTGGAAGTTATACAACACTGTCCCAGCCAACGTAGAACGCTCTTAGCTTCTATCAACGCTTTTGATCCCGAGTCATCAAACAACCTCATGTTTAATCTGGATGATCATCAACCGAGACTCTCCCACCAGTTAGCTTTTCAAATCGATGTTTTTGTTCACAATCAACAAATCCACCGAACTATCCTAGATGAGGGAGCCTCTACTTGTGTCATGTCCTTAGCTTGTTGGAAAGGCTTAAAATCGCCTGCCCTTAACAAATCCGCTACGATGTTATGCACTTTCGATGGACGAGGTTTTCATCCTCACAGCTTATTACAATCCTTAGCTGTTCAGTTGGGCGGCAAAACTATTACCGTTGATGTCGAGGTGGTCGATGCTCCCCTCGATTACAACCTATTACTCAGAAGAAGTTGGTTCTACGCTATGACTCCCGTCGCCTCATCGGTGTTTCGATGTGTACAATTTCCCCATCAAGGTAAAATTGTCACCGTCAATCAGCTTGATTTCTATACACCCGACGCTCGCATACCTGCTACCAACAACATTCCCTTTTTGGGAGACCACCCAGTTACGTATGAAAGCATTGGTGTTGGCTTATTGAAAGATTCTAGCCTCATGGATACTTTCCCTACACCACTTCCACCTACCGCGCATCATGTTGTCGCCATCAATATGATCTCGACTATGCCTTATCAATCCTTGGAATCATCTGACCCTTGGATTGTACCTAGTCCTCTGGAATTTGATGTGCTCAGTGACACTATGCCACTTAGCCTAGCCAAGGCTGCATACGTAGCTATTCAATCTGCCTCTCCCTCTTCGGACAATCCACATTTATTGGCACCAGATGCATACTCAGTGCCCTCATGGTTGGATTCCCTATCGTCCACCGTTGATTACATTTCCCAAATTTTTTCTTCTGACGAATCTATTATGGAAATGCTTAGCATTGACGACCTGCCTTGGGATGATAACCATCATCAATCCTCTTTTCTTTCTTTGGAATAAATTCATCAAGACATACGCTCTGTCTTTCCTCCCGATGTTACCGATGCTCTGCAATCTCCTATCCTCACACAAGATACTCTCTCTGAGGGGAACATGGGTAACATATCTACCACGATCGTTATTGATATTTAGATCAAATAAGGTGTCGTAGAAAACATTAACCTCGGTGCTAATTGCACACCTGAGGAAGTGGCCTCTTACACCACTTTGTTTAAAGAATTCTGTGATGTCTTCACTTGGAGCTATGAGGAAATGCCAAGGATCGACCCTTCAATCGTCATTCACGAAATCAAGACTTACCCTGACGCAAAACATGTTCGAAAAAAACTTCGTCCGGTTCATCCCAAGAAAATCGTAGCTATAAAGGCAGAAGTTGAAAAACTTCTCAAATCTGGCTTTATCTACCCCGTCCCTTTGATAGAATGGGTCTCCAACCTTGTTCCGATTGCCAAAAAACAAGGGACCATCCGTGTTTGCGTTGACTATCGAGATCTCAACAAAGCTTGTCCCAAGGACAACTACCCTACGCCCTTCATCGACCAAATCATCAATAATTACGCAAGGAGCGTAATCTTCTCTTTCATGGATGGATTTTCTGGGTATAACCAGATTGAAATCTTACCTGCTGATCAACATAAGACAGCCTTTATCTGCCCTTGGGGAAGTTCTGCCTATCGCAAGTTACCATTTGGCCTAAAAAATGTTGGTGCCACTTTCCAGTGGGCCATGTCGTACGCTTTCCACGATATCAAGCATATCACGGAGCCCTACCTCGACGATTTACCCGCCCATTCATCCAATCGATCCGATCACATTGATCACTTGCGAGCAATTTTTCTTCGATGTTGGTTCTACCACATTCGCTTGAACCCACACAAGTGCATTTTTGTTGTCGAATCTGGTCGACTCCTCGGTTTCATTGTCTCCAAAGATGGGATCAAGGTGGATCCCTTAAAGATTAAGGCCATTCTAGCCTTACCTCCACCTACCAATTTAACCCAACTACAAAGTTTTCAAGGCAAAGCAAACTTCCTTCGTTGTTTCATCTGCAACTACGCCGAGATAACTAAAGGATTTATGCGATTACTGCAGAAAAACACCCCTTTTATCTGGGATGATACTGCCAAACGATCATTCGATTCTCTCAAGCACACCTTGACCCACGCTCCTTTGTTACACCCCCCGGAGTATAAAAAGGACTATATCCTTTACTTCGCCGCCTCCACTTCCACTATTGCGATGGTGTTAGTTCAAGAGGACCCCAACGGTGAAGAACATGTGATTTATTACCTGAGCAAGAGTCTATCTGGACCCGAGCTCCGATATTCACATGTTGAGAAACTGGCTCTGGAAGCCGTCATCGTTGTCCAGAGATTCCGCCACTACATCTTATTACGCTCCACCACGGTAATCGTAGACTCTAACCCCATGTACCATGCCTTGACACGTCAAGTACTTGGGGGAAAATATTCTAAATGGATCGTTATTCTTCAAGAATTCAATATCGAGTTTACGAAGTCCCAAGCCAAAAAATCCTTGGTGTTTGCAGAGCTTATCTGTGCTCTCCCTTGTGCCGATAAAACATTGAACCTAGATATTCTCTCTCCGATGAATCTCTCTTCCTCATTAGCACCTCCGATCCCTAGTATGGAGACATTCTCCTCTACCTTCAAACCCAACATTTTCAGCCCAACATTTCTCACGAAGAGCGTCAACGTATTCGTCACCACTCTCGTCGTTATCTAATCATTGGTGACACCTTGTATCGCCACAGTATTGACACCATCCTTCGGCGATGTCTGATTCATGAGGAGGCTGAACGCGTTTTAAACAATTGTCACCTTGGTGCCTGTGGCGGTCACCTTTTCGAGATGGCCACAACCCAAAAAATCCTACGTGCCAGCTACTTTTGGCCCTCAATTTTCAAAGATTGCATCGAGGCCGTCAAAAAATGCCCACCCTGCCAACTCTTTAACAAGAACGCATGCACCCACCCTACTGCGCTACATCCCATTATTTCCATTGGCCCCTTTGCCAAGTGGGGTATCAATTTCATGCAGTGTAAGCCTACCTCAACCGTGGGGCATGGTTACATCATTGTCGCTGTTGACTACTTCACCAAATGGGTTGAGGCTATGCCTACCTTCCTGAACAATGATCGTACTGCAGCTCTGTTTCTTTTCAACCATATCATAACTCATTTTGGTGTACCACGTGCCATTGTCACTGATCATGGTGCACACTTCAAGAACCAGATGATGAGCGAGTTACATGTCAAATTGGGTTTTCGCCATGAAAACGCATCCCCTTACTACCCTCAGGCTAACGAACAAGTTGAGACCATCAACAAAGTCCTAAAAACCATGATCCAACGCATGGTAGGGGCAAACAAGACATCGTGGCATTTACAACTTTTCTCTACTCTCTGGGCTTATCACACCTCTGTGAAAACCTCAATTGGATTCACTCCTTTCCAGTTGGTATATGGTATAGAATCCATTCTACCAATCGAGTGTGAGATTCCATCACTCAAACTGAAAGTAGAACTCTTGCCCCATACTTCTGCTGAAGAAGAACGATTCTTGTATCTGTCCAAGCTGGATGAAACACATCGTGATGCTGCTCTCACTAATGAGGCACATCAAAAACGAATTAAAAGTCAATATGACAAATCCGTCCACCCTCAGACTTTCACAGAAGGAGACTTAGTCCTCGTTTATGACCAAGCTCATGATAAATTGGGGACAGGAAAGTTAGAACCTCTATGGCACGGTCCTTACATCGTGAAGCATGTCTTACATAGAGGCGCCTACAAATTAGTTGATCATGATGGAATTTCCCTGGCAGAGCTCTGAAATGGGATTTACCTTAAAAAGTACTATGCCTAGATCACGTAGCATCTGTACTTTGTACATTATTGTATTTTAGTTTGGTGTGTCTATTTCTTTCGCGTGCTCGAGTCTTTACCATTTCCACTCATGACTGTGCTGATGTTTTCATGCATAGATGAAGTCTTCATTTCCTATCTTTTTTGGGTTCGCAGATGGCGCTAGTCRACATACCCAGAACATTGCTTCGRCAGCATGGGTTATTTACCAATTTGATGAGGTGGTGAGTTCGGGAGGTATCTTCTTAGGACCAGCAACCAACAACATGGCAGAATATCATGCTGTCATCGGACTGTTGACCCAAGCCTCCTCCCTAGGTATCTCTCGCATCATTGTGTACTTAGACTCCCAACTCRTGGTCTATCAACTCAACCGTATCTACGCTATCYGTAGTCCTATCCTGCTACATCTCCACCTACAAGTTCGTAGCCTTGAACGAATGTTCAATTACATTGAATATAGACACATTCCAAGAGAACTTAATAGTGTTTCGGATTCATTAGCTAATTACATTATGGATCGGTATCTTGCCCACATATAAGATTCAAGGGAAAAAAAATTGTACATTACATATAAATTAAAACACATCACAGACATCATCATGTACAAATCATTAGCACTGTAAAAAGCTCAAAACTGTATATATATATATATATATGGCGTGACTGAAATGTTTTGATTACATTAAAAAGTGTGTAGAAGAGAAAAATGTCGGGTCTCTAAACCCCTACAACACTGCCTGACAAGGCATACAAAATGATCACCAGAGAGATTCTAATCTCTCTGCGCTACATTGTGCTACGAGTAACACATCACCGTGCGCACTATGCACCTCAGCAGAGAATTGATATTCTCTGGTACTCCCACAGTGTGCCTCTGCAGATGTAAAGGCACTTCTCCCCTCCGTAGAGGAGGAATGCCCATCGTAAGGCCTTGGAGGTTTCTTCCAACCTCCCGGAGACCTATCACTGGTACTACTAGATCCATTGCAACCAAGACGCCCCCGCGACGTCCTAGTATCAGTATATCGGTCGGGCACACTGCTCCCTTGTCTGCATGTTGAAAACAATACATCTGTTAAAAACTCTTCTACATACCCAAAAAAATATATATACATCAAAAAACTTTAAAAACAAAAACTAGACAAGGT
>JASDQU010099930.1:124975-147539 GCA_032191745.1 Picea mariana
CCTCGGAGACAGACTGGTCCACCTCTCCATCCTCAGTTCATCCACTGGTCACACCGCCAGTGCTATCTGAGGCTGCATCTAGGGGATGCGCTTTAGGAAAAATGAGACCAAAAATGACCCATAACCAAACTGCTTCTGTCCTATCCTGCACCGTGAAATATGTTCCTTCACATTTCGAAGGAACCCTGCACTCCAGTTGAACAGTGTTGGTTCCAAACACTGAACACCATAAGCCACCTACGATCTTGATGCCAGATGTGCGATAGTACTGCCCGTCACGCTCATGATGGCAAACAGTATGGACCGGAGATGTAACTCCCAAATATCCTTGATAGGGATTCTACCCCCTACCAGTCTTTCTCCTGGGATACAGTGGCATGCTAGATACACGTCCACTTGCTCAGGTAGCACCCTCTGCCCGGAAAATATATGGGGACCCCTCTTTTCGAAAGGCCGGTAAAAAAATACATGTCTTCTAACTCAATGGTTAAAAGTTGTGTGCCAATCCGGAATCCTTGTTCAGCAACATCCCATAGGCCAATCATATGCTCAAGCAGTAAAATCTCTTTCTTCATTTTTTGCAACTTGAACAATTTGAGTAAACCACAAGCTCGCAAGGCGGCCCGTGTGCGGGGACTTCACAAGGCAGCTAAGTCATCCATCTCATGTTCTCTTTCTTTCCACTTGATCATGGTCGCTGAAGTTACCTACAAAACAAAAATAAAAATAAAAAAAATTCATTATTTCCACGTTTTGGCAATTTCGGCAATTTTCAAAAGCAATTTAAAACATGAAATAAGATGCCCACATCATTTAAAATAACCACCACACCCTCTCTTAGCCATTTAACATCTATCATCTAACAATAAAACGTTTTTAAATATAAACGATTTCTTTATGGCTGCATGGGCATACGTGGGGATTTTCTCACGGATTCCTTACCAAAAACGACCCATCTGATTAACTATTGAGGCGTTGGCATCTTAGTCATCCTCTTCTAGAATGTTTTTACAAAAAGAATCCCATTTTTTCATTGATTTTCAAAGAGGCCGATTTGGTTCTATTTGGGGAAACTTAGGGCTTCGTATTTTAAATTAAACGATGCTATGAAAATGAATACTAAACCATGTAATTGAAAGAAGAAGAAATGAATATCTACCTGTTCCGAACGGCAAGCGAAACAGTCAACCATAGCCCCAGCAGTGAACAAAACAAGATCCACTTCAAAATGAGAATCTCCACTACTCCAAAATCCTTGCAAAATGAAATGGTAAATGGAATTTTCATTGTATTTCTATTTATACATTTCCATTTTTTATAAGGTATGGTCATTTATGGGTTTCTCTAACAATATGATGGCTTCACTAAACCTCTGGTTTATAGTTTTGGCATCGCAGGTTTCCTGGCAGTCCTGATGGATTTTTTACCTTGTCGCACTTATGATCATAGTCATAGTTCGTTCTCGAGCTCGATAATATGAGAACACAAATGGGTAAACTTTTATCTCTTTTTCAGACCTGTACGGATACACGAACACACAAAAAAGGAACCCCCCTGGAGTCTCCTTTAAACCCTTTGCAGACTCTCTAAATATGAAAAGATTGTCGAGTGACCTTGCTTCCTTTCACACTCGTTAAAAGGTCAGAAAGGGCATCTTTCGAGCGATAGTTTATCTCTTTTTTAGTCTCATTAGAATACTGTACGAAAAAGGAACTGAGAGAATTCTCTTTTAAGTGTTTTTCCAAACCCTATAATCCTGAAAAACCTTCGATTTTTCTGTCTTTGGACTCGTTAAAACACACATCGACAGGCCCATATGGGACCGAACCCTTACTTCTTCCATTTCGTTAAACAAAGGAAGAGGAACTTACCGAAGGTGAGTTATATCGAGCATGTGTTATCCTCCTCGAGCTCATTAAATAAAAAATATTTACTCGTCTATCTGGACGGGGGAAAAAATTGAAAGGAGCAAGCCAAGCAGTCTCTTGAGAACATTCTCCAGCAATTCTTAGAGTCGTCCTTGAACACGGCACTTTGTCATTTGCACGCATCATAATCCGTTGAACCTCTGTACTGAGCCAATCCTTTGAGTTTCTTTCGCTCCTTTGGGTCACCCGACGCAAGTCACAGTGTCCACTACATAGTTTTGGTCCATGTCATGTTTTGCCGTTGTGCCTCAGTGTTCAAGGGAAGTAGCCGCCTCGAGAGTTAGCCATCCCAAATATCTTGCCTCAAAACCCGTGTTAGTCCATGTTCTTTTGATCTACCATTTACATCTCTATCCTTTTCGTGTCATTGATGGGGGATACATCAAGGCCCTCCCTCGACGAGTCTATTCCTGTCGACTTCAACACATTATCCGAGAATCAGGGTTAGAAACTAGTTAGTACTTTGGGACCTGCATGCCTCAATGGCAGGCCTCCTCACATTCGACAGTGGGTCTACATCATTGACCTTTGATCGAATGATTCCACGGATGTTTGACTTCAGCTCATCCATTCACATTCGCTGGAATGTACTAAGGTACCTTGGGAATCATTGACATTAATGGTGATCTCCCTCGCACTTGTTAACGGTTCACACCATTGACTGATAATCAAGTGGTTTCTGCCATGTTCGACATCAGAACATCTATTCACATTGTTAGATTCATACCATATTGGGATTGGTAAGAAGACCCTGGGTTGAGCCATCACTTTGATATACACTTTGCCTAGGTTGCGAAAGAGTTCTATTGGACAAAAGACACATACACTGTTACATAGATCCACTTTGTATTGGTCGTGGCTATGTCTTGTCATCTCGTAGATCCACTGTGTATTCTTCATGGTTACGATCAGTCCGAGTCATCAGAGTATAGATCCACATTGTATCTTCGGTGGATATACCTTCTTATCAATACAATTATGGATCCGTAGTGTATTTTATGGCGGGCATATCTTGCAAGTCTTGATCACCCAAGCATAGGTATGCCTGCCTTGGGTTTTGAAATATGTCATGATATTTGTTGGATGTTTGTGTGCAGCTTCTGTTAGTTTCTCCAAGTCTACACCCTTGCTTGAGCATCTACAAAGCATTTCATTTATCAGTTCGCATCTTCTAACTTCATATTTTAGGGGGCAATCTGTTACACCTCAATATTGCTCACTTCGATAAGTGTCATAAGTGTCGCATCTTCCTTACAACTTTCGCAAGTGTCGCAAGTTGTTCACAAGTATCGCAAATGTCATTCAAGCATACTGCCATAATGACGAAACTAAGAAGGCACCTAAGACATCTCATACACTTGATTTGAAGGAGGGAAATGATTGACTGAAGTTAAGGAACTTTTATCACCTGAGAAGAGCTCTTGAACAAAAGGTTTTGAGGGTGAGCGCTCCCCTAAATCAGCCTTAGGAGCGTTAGCGCTCCCATATAAGGTCTCAGGGAGTGTTATAATGCTTTCCTGCCCCTCTGAAGGAGAGTTATCCATCTTTGAAGCGCTGGCTCCCCCCTCAAGCTTCCTAGGGAGCGCTATAGCGCTCTGATGCCCCTTTTGAGGGAGCGCTATCTAATCTGAGGCAGTAGTTTGCCCGTTGAGGAGAATAAGGGGAGGATCTCTCAAGTTTAAAAGGCAGTTGCATTCGAATTCTTGGTTTCATCAGAAGATCCCTGATCCAAAGAGGGAATTCCTCAACTTGTTCTAAAGATAACTCAAGAGGTTAAGCTCCTCTTAACCTATATAAGCAGGCTCTATGGTGGTGAAAAAAGGGGGAAGAATTGCTAGCATGAAACCTATGATCTCATAGGAAACACACAGTCAGTCAAAGGAGAAGTGATCAGTGAAACTGCCATCATCCAGGTTGTGTATTTTTCGAGCAAGGGTTAGACGAAGGGGACTTGACGAAGTTGTCACATTCGCATATACGATTGTAAGTATTGTTGTCGTTATTCTCATTAATATGACACGTTTGGCCTGTTTCTTTCTAGTTTGTGTCTTATCTTACATGAACTTATCATTGATAGATAGATTTGTTTTCAAGCTAACATCAATAGAGTAGGAAGCGGTCGTACTTTGTTTGTCTACAGGACTCAGCAAGGAGCGAGAGTCTGAAGCTCGATTTGGAGCGTGCAGGGACAAACATCAATAAAAAGGTACTATTGTTCTCCTTCCTTCTCATGTGTTGGTTTGTATGGATTTGAAAGGAAGTCAGTGTCCACGTTAAGCACTTTCTGTCTTAGAGTAGGGTCTAGCTCTTTGAGGCAATCTACCTATCCGCAGGGATATTTTCCTACAACAATAAGGTCATGGAAGAATTAAAATGCATATTATCATCACCTATTGGGGTACCTCTGCACTATCAATTCAAGCATCCCATCGATCTAATCCCTGGCCCATCGTTACCCAATAGTCCAGTCTATCGTCACTCTCTGCTAGAAAATGAGGAGATCCAAGAACTACTCCACAAGGGGCACATCCAACCCATCCCATAACCTTGTGGAATCCCAATCGTACTAGAGCAAAAGAAAGATGAGACCTAGTGACTCTGCATTGATTATCGAGACCTAATAAAATCACAATTAGGAATTGGTACCTGATTCGCCAAATTTACAATCTCTGTGATCTTCTCAAGGGGTCCAAATACTTCAATAAGATTTATTTGAAGAATATCTACCAATAGGTCCCAATATAACATACATGTGTATGGAAAACTACCTTCAAGTCAAAATAAGGTATTTTTGAATGGTTGGTCATGCCCTTTGGTTTGACAAATTCCCCAACAACTTTCATGAGGATGATGGATGATATATGTCATCCTTTCACTAATTATTTTGTGTTGGTGTATCTGGATGACATCCTTATCTACAACAAGACTTGGGAAGAAAACTTGCAGCATATTCAACAAGTTGTGCACACTTTGTGGCAGCACAAGCTATATGCCAACTTGGAAAAATGCTCCTTCATCATGGACAAGGTCCAATACCTAGGTTTCATTGTTGATGCGCATGGTGTGCATGTTGATCCAACCAAGATCCAAGTCATATGTGACTGGCCAACCCCAACCATGCTCACTGAGCTTCAAATATTCTTAGGCCTTACCAATTTCTATCACAGGTTCGTGTTGGGATTCTCCCATATTGCATGGACCCTCAACCAAATAATCAGGGGTGGTGGTAAGGAAAAATTTGTGTGGGGCCTGTCCCAACAGAAAGAATTCGATGATATGAAGTAGCACTTGTGCTTATCCGTAATTATTTTATTACTTGACCTGCAACATCCCTTTGAGATTGAGACAGATGTTGCAGACTATGTTGTGGGTGCATTCATCACTCATAACGGCCACCTCGTGGCCTATCATAGTGAGACACTTTAATATGTTGTCTGTAAGTACCCTACTTATGAAAAAGAAATGTAATCCATTGTGCAAGCATGCTACCAGTGGAGGAAGTACATTCTCGGGAAGGAGATAGTCATCCACACTGATCATAATCCGTTGTAGTTCATGTAGACACAAGACAAACTATAGAATGACCACCATCATAAGTGGTCCACATATTTGCAACAATTCCACCTCAACATCAAGTATAAAATGGGAAGTACCAACCAAGTCATTGATTTCCTCAACCAACCTCCAGTCACAACACTCACCACAGTGTTAGATTCTTGTGGCCACGATACCTCCATATGGCCCCATCTCTATGAGAGAGATCCTGACTTCGCTAACACCTACTATATGTTGGGCGCAAACACAGTTGTCACTAATTTCCATCTTCGGGATGGGATCTTGTTCCATATATACATTCCGTCAAGTGAGTGAGCAAAGCTGATTTGGGAATCCCACTACTACCAGGTGGCAGAACACTTCAGTCTGGAAAAGATAGTGTCAGTGTTGCAACAACATTTATAATGGTTGAAACTTCAACAGGATGTCATCAATTATATCTAGTCTTTCACTTCCTGCATTATTTCCAAACCAGCCACTAAGAAACAAGGCATGTACACTCCTATGCCTACTCTCGATAGGCCCTGGTAATCCATATCAATCGACTACATGTTGGGCTTTCCATCCTTCAAGCAGGGAAATGACTATGTTTTTGTGGTTATTGATCGATTTTCCAAGATGGAGATTCTGGCCTCCTGCAAGAATAGCATCATATCAGAGGCCACTGTCAATATCTTCTTTTAATGAGTGTGGGTACACTTTGGGATCCCACAAACCATTATCTCAAATCGGTAAAGTCGGTTCCTCATCACATTATAGTCAATCCTCCGGTCATTGTTGGACACCAAGCTCACCAAGTCCACTGCCTTCCATCCCCAGACGAATGGCCAAACTGAGGTCGTCAACCGAATGATTATGGACATCATGCGTGTGTATAATTCCAAGCACCCCCGCACATGGGATGAGATTCTTCCTTGTGTTGAGCACAACTACAATAGAGCCATACATAGATTAACCGTCCACATCCCCTTTCAAGTGGGGTTGGAATTTCAACCATTGGGTCCCATGGATTTTGTACTACCACTTGCAGCCACCCAGGTAGACTCATCACATGCTCCAACTGGAGCTGAAAAATCCACCCGGTTCATTGAGCGGATCTATCACATCTGCCAACAAGTTCAGGATATTTTATAGAAGTCCAATGCTAAGTACAAGCAGCCCCATGATCAACATCGGGTGCCACACTAGTTTTAGGTAGGAGACAAAGTTTGGTTACACTTACAGAAAGAACGCCTTACAGGGCCTCATCGAAATCTTCGTCCACTCTGTTATGGACCTTACACCATCACCAAATTTGTGGGTGAAAATTATTTCTAGTTCAACCTTCCCCCCTTCCTTAGCTTGCACCCAGTGTTCAATGTGGGCCTCCTTCGACCTTGTTTTCCACCATTATTGGACACCTCAGAGATAGCAGAACAATTAAAACCAACATAGCTCAACTATGAATACATGGAACATGCATCCACTGATCATATCATGGAAATATAGGTCAAGGGCACTCTCTATCATAGGATCCATCTTTATTGGGTTTTCAAAGAAGGGCAGCTCCTGCACCAAGGCAAGTGGCTCACCCGGAGCCAAATTTAGCAGAAATTTCCTCATATGACGGGGGCACTCAAAAAAATGGATACCATTTCTTCCTAAGGGGGGAGGATTGATCTAGGAGGATCTCAGTGGCCACCCACCTTTTCCACCTGGCTCAAAACAACGTTTTGACAACTTACTATTTTTAGTAGTTTTTCGGTTCCCAAAATTACGGGACCATTTTGAGGGCCCAGAAAACATTTTTTCATGATTAGACACCTCAATTAAATCCAAAGGCTCTTATTGAGCCCCCTAAATTAATATCCTCTTCAATACCTTTCCAATGAGCTATCTTGCACCCTAAACGAAGAGCATATGCAAAAGTTACGACCCCGGGAAGTTGATGTACTAACTTACCCCAACGGGGCCCACACGAATTTTGGTGCTTCATCTCATAGGGTTAGGTTTTTGGATGTCTAGGGTTTGGGCATTCATTTTTATTGTAAAAATTCCTTTAGATACTCATTGTACTCATCTTCTTGCAAATGAGCATAGTCGTCACATCTCTTCTCAAATATAAGTTGCCGCCATTAACAAGCTTGTTTTCAGTCTGCATTTTACAGTTTTCAACATATTTCTTATTTAATAGAAGTCAAGTTTTATTATATATCTATTATTTTTCATTGTGTCTCTATGTTAATATTATAAATCTGTGGTTTCATTTCATTCTGCTCATAAATCCGGATCACTTGAAGATTAAACTAGATGAAAAGAAGAAAGGTAAAGGCTAAACCCTAAGGTGAAAATGCACTTGGGCCTTAGGTCTTAGGCTTTGAGGAAAGAGGTACCCAGGGTGAAAACACTCTTGGTCCCTAGGTGTCCTTTTTCCCTTTTTCTAGCTTCACTTAGGTCAAGGATCAATGTCTAGGGTTAAAACCCTAAAGTGCAAGCACTTTTGGGCCTTAGGATTTTAACCCTAGCAAAAATGCTTCACAAACTTGGACAATAAATACTTTGTGAGGGAGAGAAACACTTATGTATCTCTCTTAGGATTTCAACAAGACAATAAAAACTTGTAACAAGAAATTGATTCAACATTTAACATTAGAAAGAAATACAAAATTGCAGAAAATTACTTATTGTTTCCAAGTATTAAGAGTATAAAACCCTAATTACAGAAAATATCCATCCAAGTAAAAGAAAACATGCACAAAAATCCTCCTTCAAGTGTAGCGCATGAGAGAAAAGACAAAGAGAAAATAATAGAGAATATTTTAAGAGTGTTACCCCATTAGAGAGTGAGGGAGGTGATGATGAATAAAATGATCTAGTGCTACCCTATTTATATGAGGAAAATCTAGCACATTTTTCCACAAAGTAAATTGAAATGTCAAATAATCATAATTTAATTGGGGCTGGACCCTCAAGTATCCTCTACAAATGATAAAAAATGCAAATAAACCATCATAAATGCCACACGTGTGTTGACATCACGCCTCCAAAGGATAGAGGAGGGCATCCCAAGGGCACGTGGCATCATCTCAAGGTAAATTGATGGAAAATAATGAATATCATCATCCATGGCCATGCTCAAACATCTTTGGTAACCCAAGTGTCCATCAAACCCCAACACCATCAAACCCTAGAAGGTGACATCATCATCAAATGGAGGCCTACGAAAAGGTTCTAGGGCACTGTGTCCAAGGTGAAAAATACTACATCTCATCTCTGGATGGTATTTGGTTGTCTATTGTTGCAACATCCTTGATCGAGTGAGTAATAATCCTTGCAATACATTATCCAACATGTGGTATTTCATCCCATATGTGTGACATCATGACCAAATATTCCAAAACCAAGCCCATTTGTCCATCGCCCAAGGTTCTAAAGATGTGAGAGATCATGTCAGAAGGTGAAAATTCACTGGATGTTGCACTACTCTACATCACATGTTCCAAAGTCCAGCAATAAGGGAACAACATCCTGGGAGAAATCCTAGGATGTATGTCAAAGAACAATGTGAAGGCCATCCAAAACAAGCAAAATATAAGACAAGATAAACCAATGTTCATAAGAGATATTATTCCTTGATTCATGCAAAGTAAGTTGTTACTTAAGATATAATACATGTACACAATTCACCTCAGTATCCCCTTCAAGCATCACATCGGCTTAGGAATTTATATGATTTGGAAAGTTTGAATATGGGAGGGCCTTCATCCAACCCTATTAAGTGTGCCAACCAAGACAGTGAAAGAAAATACCCGGGTAGAGGGATAGGTCTCTAGGGAAACAATGAAAGAAAGAAACCCTTCAAGAGTAAGTGTGATAGTGGTATGAATTTGGTCTTACTTCAT
Source organism: Picea mariana (assembly GCA_032191745.1). Classification (NCBI taxonomy): domain Eukaryota; kingdom Viridiplantae; phylum Streptophyta; class Pinopsida; order Pinales; family Pinaceae; genus Picea; species Picea mariana. The sequence goes on from JASDQU010099930.1 coordinate 134,340, forward strand.
GGCTTATGGTGTCATTAAATCCATTTCTATGAGATCCTATGTAGAGGGAGTGCTTTCTACTTGAGATACTCTTTCCTCGGTAATTTTTGCATTCTAATCCCCTTAATTTCCTTTTGATACCCATTCTTTATTTTGCAAGTACCCTTTACAGGTTTCAAGATTTTTTATTTTTTATTTTTTTTTATAGGGATAAAGTCTTGTTATAAGTGTGCATTCAATGTATCAGGACAAGGGGTGATTGCCATTAGAGTGGGTAGATCTCAATATGTCATGTGGATTTTATAGGTGGCCTTTATTATTTTTTACATAGCATACATATAGTAGTTGCATCAACCTCTGGGCCTTTAGCCCCTTCTTCTTATGAGATAATGGAACATGACCCATTACAGAAGTTTAATACATTGTGATAGGCTCCAGTATGGAAAGTGTTAAGTATGGTGGGGAAGGAAACGTTACCCTTGTGAGGGACACCCAATAGTACCCCTTTTCCTTGGGCAGTGACAACACGAGACTAGGGTATAGAAGCTTACCACCAAGGAGAAACAAGCAACAAAATACAACTTCCCAAGTGAGTGATCCATTTTCCAACTTAAACCAATGATCCTCATCCACATTCCCAATAAACTAAGAACAACACATCACATGAAATAAGGACTAACATACCTCATGGTGACATAGGCTTACCATCTCCCAACATTGATTTGTCTACATGTGATGAGCTTGGTTGATCTGTAGCTGTAAGAGGCAATATAAGGGAGGGTATTGGGCTTCCATTTGTGTACATGATGATCATCATCATGGTATGGATCATTGTCTCCATTATAGGACGTGAGACATGATCTCCTCTAGTTACCCCTATGCATGGGCAGTAACAGTCTCCATAGCACAAAGTTTTATGAACAATAACAAAAGAAGGCTTACATCCCTGAAACATCCTTTTGAGGGATAACACTTTAGGATCACCCCCAACTCCCATAGTGTTAAAATAAAGCACAATAATTTTAAACTCCCTTCAAGGGATCTCCCCACTCTAAGGGCCCAATCAATTGTGGTTTTCTTTCCACTTCTGATTTATTTCAATTCCTTTGACCGAGTTATTGAGAGTGGGGACTTTCATCCTACATGTCTACTAGAGTCCTTATCCCGATACATGCCCCCTGGTTCATGATCCTTAGAAACCTTTTTGTATTTGGATTGGAGAAAATACTCAAAATCTACCATCGACTTGGAGGGGAGATTGGAAGATAAGACCGCCGATTGAATTGAAGAACCTCCTTGAAAAATTCTAGAAGGAAACAGTTGGGGAGAAAGTACCAAAGGGTGGAATTTATCAACGAGGTAGTATCTCTTATTCTAGATGGTATTTTGATAGAAGAGAAGGGGGATTCAAAATTGAATGCATGGGAACTTATTTCACTTCATTTTTATGAATAATAGAGATTTTTCAAGAAGCAACTAAAATGTCTTGAGTTTTTGAATTACCAAGAGAAAAACTCATATGCACTTGAATTAAATGTTAATTAGGGAGAAACAGCCTGAATCCTTGTCTTCATTTATGACTAATCCTGAGGATCACAACTGTTTTTCTACCTCATTCACATCCGACAAATTTTTTATTTTCCAAATATTTTGAAATGGAGGTAAGTGGGATTGTGATCACTTGCATTGGAATTTCAAGTGACCCACTTTATGACATTTGAAACACCTAAAAGAGATTCTCCAGTAGTCAAATCTCAAATTCYACATGAAGCCTCCCCAAAATAAATCTATCTCATCCAGCAATCATTCCTTCAATTCCACCTCTATTTGGACCCATACCCACCTCCTATCTATATTTTCATCCTATCCAAGCTCAGAACTGATATACTTCATCATTTTATTTCCAATAGAAACCATTACAACTTCTTCCCAGATTATCGACAGGAGGTTTGGAAGGATATCCCATACCTTCACCGTAGTTTGGAATTCTCAAGTTAGGTCAAATGGTATCACCCATTATTTTAAGATAAATCCAAAAGGTCCCCAACCCCATGCTCTACTAAAAAATTTGTTCAAATCCTCCTTACTGCATAATTTAAAACTAATACATCCTCACGCCAGGGTGTGAAACTCGGGACAATATATGAGTATCTCGGCCTAATACTCCTCCAACCGCGATTTTAGTGAAGATGGAGAAACAAATTTTCCACGGAAATGACCCATCATCATTCTTCCCAACATATCAGGTACTGCCCCAATTTTGATGTCTTCACCCACCACCATCCTCCTTTACTTTCCAACACCTCACCTTTTTTAACTAGTGATCTACTGCAGATGGGTTTGGTGAATTTGAACCATTGGGAAGGGATTCTCCAAAACACTCTTGTCTCAACAGTTCTCTAGATGCATGAAAATTTAATGGAAGCATTGAGTTATTACCTCCAAGAGAACTAAACTTAGAATGAACTGGATCATTTGAGCTTTACTTACTTTTTTTTATCCATTCTCGTTCTTGTTTAGATAGTTCTGCTTCAACTGGTTTTTATTTTTCTAGTTGATTAGTTATGACTTGTTTAGACTTGGCATCAGTGGAGAGTATTCGAGTTGTTCTCAAGTCGGTGACTACACTTTTTATGTTGAGTATTGTATTTAAGGTGGCTTCCTGTGATTTGGCCAAGTCTAGTTGGTCCTATACTTCTTTGACCTTTCCAAGTTATGAATATAGAATTGCTATTTTCTTTTGAGCTAGTCTAGCTTGATTATTCCTCAATGCCCTACTTTTTGATTGCTTGAGTTCTTATTTTCTTGTCTTAGGTGCTAAATTTCTACTTGATTTTTAGCACCTGTGGATATAACTACTTCGACCAAAAATTTTATTACTACTAGAGGGTTGACTCCTTCTTTCGGATGTTCAATGTCAAGTTTCACTTTGGCAAGAAAAGTGCAGTCATTTAATATATAATTTCTCCTTTTTTATCCTTGTCATTAGTCGACCACCATCTTTGAGGGCTCTCTTCCACCTTTTTGTTGCTTATTTGATGACTTCAGCATACAAGTCAATCATTTGTTCATCTGAGGTGACTTTTGATTCGAATATTTTTTATGCAGGGGCTTCTATCGACCCAACTATCCTAAAGGTCTTAAATTTGATTTCCCGTGGAGTATTTACCTTTCTATGATTTTTTTTCTTTTTGTTGCCCTTTCCTACAGGTTCTTTCTCTTTTTTTGATCCAACATCATTTCATTTGCTTGTATCATCTTTCCCTTGGTTATGTTAGGTAGTCTCCCTTGTCTTTATTTTTCAATAGGAAAGGCTTAAGCATGAAGTTCATTCCATTTTATCATTTTACTTAAACCATAAAAAATTTGTTACAACAACCAAGATCACAAGAAGAAACACCATGCACAAGTACACAAGAAGTATCCTGGAAAACCCTTCTCAACAAGGGAATAAAACCCAACCAATCCTTTGCTATATTTTTCAAGAGAAATACCTCCACCACCAAGAAAACCTGGCACACAAAAGGGTGCTTACAAACCCTAGAAGACTAGCGCCCAAGAGAGGTGCACACTTTTCCCAAGAAGGTGTACTTGCTGAAATTTCCAAACTCACGCTTTAGATATAATTCCTCAATGGGAAATTTACCTTTACTTATATTAGACTAAACCTATCAACATAAGTGTATATTGGCACAACAAGGCTGGCCTCAATAACTCACAATATAATTAATAATTACCAGATTAATCATATTTTACATTAATTATCTTTTACACTAAGGTGGCGCTGACATGTACCCTTTACATTACAATTAGGGTTACAGGTAAGTCTGACTCTTGAAAAATATAGCAAGGGATCTCATGCACTCACTAGTGCTCATCAACTAGGGGCACATCCATAGGGATTTCCATATCTCTATATCACTACATCTCACAGGAGAACCACACTCATTGGTGCTCAGCCACTAGGATCACGTTCACTTGTGCTCATCCACATGCACGTCCAAATCAACAGATCTTCTTTCCCACTTCATTACACAAGAGAGTCATCTAGATTTCATCATCTCAACTCTCTACTCAAAGGAGGCTAATACATCATTTTCATCTCCATCTCAGAATGATGCACCCAACTCATGGGAATTCACACGTTCACCTGTGCTTAGCCACGTGTACATCTAACTCAACAGATCTTGTTTCTCACTCGATTACACATGAGAATCATCTGTATTTATTCTCAAATATCTCTAAGGAGGAGGCCATCACAATGATCCATTTCTTTCTCAGATAGGAACCACGCACCCATCTCAGAGGCTCTCTCTCAGGTCTGTGTCCTAGAGGATGTCTCACACAGTTGTAATCATCAACACTCTCTCTCATCTAGGGAGGCATTCTCCACCAGGCCAAGTCTCTCATGGAAATACTTGAAATTATTCTTGGAAAGCAATTTGGTGAAGATATCTTTGATCTTTTCATGGGTAGGAAGAAATTGCACATGTACTATCTTCCTCTTCACCATGTCTCTGATATAGTGATATTTTATCTCGATGTGTTTTTATCTATCATGAAACACATTGTTCTCAGAGAGATTCACACATCTTTGTTTATCACAATGAATAGTAGTAGGATCCATCTCATGATCGAATAAATCAGTCAGAAGTTTGTGAAGCCACATTACTTCATGGACTGCTACACTCAATGCAATGTACTCTTCCTCTATGGTACTCAATGCCAAAAAAATTTGTTTTTCTCTACACCAATAAACCATGGAAGAACCCAAAGTGAAGCAATAATCGGAGGTGTTTTTCCTATCTAATGCGCTTCCTGCCCAATCTGAATCAGCATATCCCTGCAGGCTCAAGTCTACACTGGAGGCATATCTTAGGCCATAACCAACTGTGCCTCATAGGTATCTCAATACATGTTTTTCTTCTATCCAGTGAGTCTGTCTCATTTGTCTCATGAATTGGATAATCACATTCACTGCATAGAATATATCCAGTCTGGTGTCAACCAGATACATCAGTGATTCAATCAACTGTATGTACAAGTGTGGATCTATCTCTCCTGAATTAGTATCACTCATCTTCTTAAAATCCATCACCATTGGTGTGGGCATGGATTTTCATTTTGTCATATCGAACCTTTTCAGTATCTCCATAGTATATTTTCCTTGACTTAGAAAAATCTCATATGTTCTCTACCATACTTCTAGTCCCAAGAAGTAATGCATCAAGCCTAAGTCCTTCTTTTCAAATTTTGCATTCAATGCTTGTTTGCATTCAACAATGAGTCTCTCTAAACCGGTGAGGAAAAGGTCATCCACATATAGGACCAAGATCAAGCACTCATTTCCATCAATGTGATAATATAGTTTTGGATCAGCAGTACTTTTGCTGAAACCCAAACTCATCTGAAATCCATCCATTTTCTGGTACCAAGAACGTGGTGCTTTCTTTAGTCCATATAGGGATTTCTTCAACCTGCACACATGAGATATTTCATTGTGTATAACGAATAGATATAAATATAGATATGTAGGTATAATAGAGGGTTCCCGTTTTTGTTGTGTATAGTTGGTTTCTGATTAGTTCACTTTTGTATTGTTTATACTAATTATGTACGAGCCGACACGATATGTAATGTCACTATGAAATATTTTGTAAGCTATTGAGCTGAAATAGAGGAGAGAAGGAAGATCTGAGGATTAGATCGCAGGTTGTGGAGCCTGGTGCAATCTAGTTTGCCTCACATAAATCTTACCCATCTGAGGAGAATTGTAAGCGCGCGGTGCTGGAGGTGTAGAACTACCATAATAAAAGAGACAAGAGCCAAATATTTGTGGAAGTAGCCCAAGAGGGAGTGAACCACAGTAATATATGTGTAATGTGATAAATGCATGTATGTCTTTACTTTCTTTCAGTAATTAATTGTTGTTCTTAATGAATGAGTTATTATATTGTTATGGAATATGGTGGCGTGTTAAGGGAATAACCTGCGAAGATAGTGCATAATCACGAATAATAGTATATTGCAATCACCATTTATAATAGTTGGCCCTGAATAACGAACTCCTATATCATACTCAATCCTAGGTTGTAAACACCTGAGTCTTACAGTCACCCATTTAAAGCTATCTCGAGTGAGACTGTGCAACGCATTATGTGTGTTGTGTTGCCTTCTAGTTCACCAGGAGGGCCGATAGTTTTAGAGGATTTTTTGGAAACCAAAAAATACATGAACCCTGGGTCAATAACTCAGACGGTAGAAAAGGGAGAATAAATAACCAACAAATGGTTTTGTTGTCACATTGGTAGGAACAAGAGAGGAATGAGTAGATGAGATAGACTGAGCGAGAAAAGAATGACAAAAAGAAGAGAGAAATGAGCCACTAGAAGGGAATGTTAAGACCGTGGAACCCCACCAAAGAAAAAATCGAAGGTTGGTTGAGAACCAAAGAACTAGAGTTTGCACAGAAAGATAATAGAAACCCTAGAATCACACTACGTAAATATCTGGACAAATACATGTTTACTGATTTACACGAAGTCTTTTTCTGTGATTTTCCACATCTCCTACAGGAGAGGATACTAAGGTTGAAGGATAACCATGTAGAGAACCAGATTCGACAGCTAGATTGGACCCCAGTACAGACTGAGTAGTTACAGCAAGTGAACAACAAATTCACCCTCGCAGTAGACTTTTGGCTTGACAGTATTGTTGCAGGGTTCATAAAAGAGTTTGCAGTTGACACAGCGAAGTCATACAACGCATCAAAGAAAGAATTTCTATGTGGACCTCGAGGAAGGTACATTCGATCAATGTATACTTCTATTAAGATATTGTTATATAACAAAGGTGTAATGACAATGGAATCAGATAGCTAAATTTCCCTGTGTGCATGGGGGAAGGGGGGAGGCACTAAAAAAAGGGGGATAAATAGAAGGAGGTAAGAATAAAGACAAGAAGGAGGAGGAACCCTTGGACCTGATCATGATGGATGATGACCAGATCAAGTGGATATTGGCATCATCAGGAAATACACGTAGCAGAGTACCCTACCAATATAAGGTGAATACCAAGAATATATTCGTAGTCGCGAGGGAAGGCTTAGTGAGTGATGAGGAAGAGGTAGAGGATCTCCGAGTTGTGGAGAAAATTGAGTAAATCTTGCGTGAAACATATGAGAGGAAAATGAGAGTTCCAAGAACGGGAGGAGAAGGTGGCCATCCTATCCATATTAATGTTAGTGTGGAGCCCATAAACTCATGTGTGACTAATACACCAAAGAGAACACCACCATTTAGACAACCAAAGTTCGGATGAAGTCCGACAACAGGAAGTACATCTACACAAGGCGCAACAACTGGAGGATCTAGTTCAGGCAGCACTAGCCAAGTATCTACACCACGTGGAGGAGGTAGTAGTTCAATATTCAGAATGGTAGGACATGATCCCACTATCAGATTACCATAATTTCGAGGAGAAGAAGTAGAAGACCCTGAGAAGAATTTGTTCATTCGTGCAAAGATCTAGGAAGAAAAACAAATCATTGATGAAGATACCAAACTCGCGCAACTAACGATTACACTAAGAGACCGCGCACTAGACCGGTACATTAGCCTAGACACAAATAGTTCCCCTGGGACGATAAGGACACTGGCAGACATTAAGAAGCTATTGATTAATGATTTCTAGAAGTCGAGTTTAGAGGATAAGTAGATGAATGAGATGATCGAAATAAGAGAGAAACCAGGAGAGTCTGTATGGGAGATTAACCAGAGATTCAAGCAACTAAAGGGAAATCTAAAATACCTTATGACCAATATGCAACATCAACACTTGTTTGTCAATTCACTACTACCACACTTAAAATATCCTTTACGACAACAGAAGTTTCAAATGCAGGAAGAGGCTCTGGCGGCAGCCTTGCAATTGGAAGAGAACCAGTACCAGCAAACAGATCCAACTATTGAAGAATTGAAGGAGGATTTGAAGAATCTCATGTTTCAGCTGAACTAGAATAAGAACAAGGACAAACAAGAAGTTGTTTGGTGTACCACATGTAGGATGGAAGGACACCATAAGAACGAGTGCCCAACATTCGCATAGTATATGGTATCAGGAATGTCAAACCCATTACCAACACGAATATTATGGTGCGAAATATGCAAGAAACTGGTTCACGACCATTATCACTGCACGATGATGCATAAGTACCAGATATTTCCAAAGAGTTCATATTGCACCTTTTGCAAATTAGTGGGCCACGATGATAAATATTGCATAACTATGGATCTGGGGAAGGAACATCAGATGCATATAGGGTACATGTTGAAATGATGACTGGGCAAGCAGTGCCACAGTTCAATCAAGCCCCAGCTCCATACAACACTGTGCAACAGCAGTATAATACTATGCAACAACCATACAATAACACGCAGCCGCAATACAACCCAGCACAACCCCATTACAATACCACGCAGTACAATCAGGCACCACAGTATAACTCACCAAGAGGTGATCGAGCATGCTACCAAGGAGGAGAATGATCCAGAGGAGGTTTCAAATGAGGTAGAGGACTAGTCATGTGTCACAATTGTCAGCAACCGGGACATTATACACGGGAATGTCCAGTTCCACCAGCAACTTGTATGTATTTCTGCCCATCGGACCACAATACAAAGGAATGTCCAACACTACTAGTAAAGATTCAGGAAAAGAGGAACTAGAACAATCAGAATGTTCAGTGTATTTCAATCAAAGCAAGGGATGATGGATGGAACATCAATATAGTCACTCGTGGAGGAATGAAAACATAAAATGATGTAGTTCGACATGAACCAATGCAGAACCAATGGGTAAGGACGAACGTTGAACTAAGAAAGAAGTTTGAGGCTCAAAAAGAAAAGGAGACCTTTAAGGAATCTAGACAAGAATTTTAGAAGGAGGACACAGCGTCGACTTCAACTGCGCAGCCATAGATGGAAGCACTAGAATATGAGATACCTCCATCATTGGATCATACCAACGAAATGCAGCCCAAGGAACAAGTAAGTACAATTAAAGGCTTTTTGCAATCATGTGTAAGAGTATTAAGTGATCCCTCATCTGTGAAGATATTGCAAAACATCCTAGAGAAGTGTAGTAGCGAGATGGAAGGAAAGCTAGAACCTAAAATAGTTAATCACCTACACACAAAAAGAAGAACAAGTAGGTAATTTCGACTGAATGATAACATTGGGTATTTCAATATGGGAGACATTATACTAGACCTAGGATCTGAAGTGAACGTATTACCAAAAAAGACATGGAAATGCATGGGAGAGCCAACATTGGGATATTCAAACATCCAATTGAAACTAGAAAACTAGCACAGAGTCCTACCAATAGGTAGACTGAAAGGAGTGATAGTATATGTTGATGGAGTGTGCACTAAAGTATATTTTGAAGTCATTGAAATAGTGGACGACACAACACCTTACCTGACATTGCTTGGTCTAGATTGGGCGTTAGACAACCAGGCCATAATCAATTTGAAGACCAGGAAAATGACATTTGAGTCTGAAGAATACAGGGTCATAGCACCATTAGATCCATAAGAAGGGGAGAGGTTTGTAGGACTTACTTGCATAGACTTAGAGGAAATCAGCCAGTTGTAAAAAACAACTGTGCGTACTGAGGATTATGTAAACCCAACTGCAAATGGAATACTTAGTTAGCGGAGAATTACTTCTTGTACGACAAACTCAGACACCGGGTTGGAAAACTGGCAGCAGAGGCTATACGAAGTATCCACGAAAAGATGTGAAAGAATAGACTACGCAGTGAGATGGGTAGGCATAGAGATCAGAGAACCACCCAACTTCCACGGAATAAATGATTTGGAAACATTCTTGACACAATATGAAGACGAAGTCTTAGAGAATGAGAGATTGTTATCATTTGACTTAGCACTAAAGGCCACACCCGCAAGATGGTGGGGCACACACAAAAAGACAATCATAGACTGGTATCAATGTAAGCGGTTACTGTGCATAAGGTTCGTCGCATAACAAAAAAACAAAAAACAGCAGAAATATGAAGGACACGGAGCACCAGCAGAACACTTGGAGGTGTGTAGAACATTGTGGAAAATGACAGCACCAGAGGAATGGCTTCATCAATTTATACATACTCTAGAAGGAATACCAGCGAATTGGTATACGGATCAAGAATTGTACAAATGAACTACAACATGGAGGACATTGCAACAAAAGGTCACAATCACTTTCTCATTCAAGCATGAGAACCCCAACATAGATGTAGCCCTCAAATGGATCAGAGGAGTGATATTCATCAAAGAACTAGAAATAGAATTTATCGCAGAAGAGAAACAACGGAATAAGCAGACAGTCAAGGAACTGTTGTCATGTTACCATGTACAAAAAGAAGCACTAGATGAATATGATCCACGTGATATTCAGATCAAAGAAGTAGAAGGATAAAGAGATGTGGAAGGACCACCCATAAAACCAGAAGTCATTTCCACACCAATCAAGGTAAATAAAGTTAACATCGGGACAGTCGAGCAGCCCAAAATGGACATCATTGGAGATTACTAGGATGAGAAAATAGTAGAAAGTATCACAGAACTGTTACGTGAATATAGTGACCTCTTTCCCACAAAATTCACAGAGATGAAGGGTATAGCTGGAGAATTAGGTGAAATGAAGATACCACTCAAACCTGAAGTGATACCTATTAAACAACGACCCTACAGACTAAACCCTGTATATAAACAGAAAGTTAAAGACAAGATCGACAGGATGCTCGAAGCCGGTATCATCGAACCAGTTGAGAATTCAAAATGGATAAGCCTAATGGTAGTACATGACAAGAAACAAGGCAAAGAGATTAGGATATGTGTCAACTTGAGGAATTTGAACGATGCATGCCTACACGACCTATTCCCTACATCATTCACATATGAAGTGTTAGAGAACGTGGGAGGAAATGAGGCTTACTCATTCACTGATGGATTCTCGGGCTACCATCAGATTAAGATAGCACAGGAAGACAGACACAAGACCAAGTTTGTGACAGAATGGGGATCTTATCAGTACACAGTCATGTCATTTGGACTAAATAACACACTAGAAATATTTTCCGGAGTGGTCATCGCGGCATTTAAGTAATTCATCCATCAGTTTCTTGAAGTATACCTAGATGATTGGAAAATACATAGCCTATTGAAAAACCATGTGGAAGTTTTATGGCTAATGTTAGAAATATGCAGACAGTGCCAGATATCATTGAGAATCAAGAAATGCATATTTGGAACATCGTTTGGGATACTATTGGACCATATAGTATGCAAGCAAGGTTTATTGGTAGATCTGGAAAAGATCGCAGTCATTGTTAACTTGTCAGCACCAAAAACAGGTCATTGGCTCAGAGAAACGTTGGGCCATACCAGATATTACGAGAAATTTATCAAAGGATATGCACAGATCACATCACCAATGGAAAATCTATTAAGGAAGGATACAAAGTTTCAGTGGAATGACAAGTGTCAACATGATCTGGATACCTTGAAGGAAAATATGGTCATCAATATTAGTATTTCCAAACTGGGAAAAGAGATTCCATGTGCATGTAGATGCATCAGCTATAACACTCGAAACTATCTTGGCACAGCTGGGAACAAGAGACTTGGATAAACCGATAGCGTTTGCAAGCAGAAAGTTATCAGACTCAGAACATAATTATAACACGACAGAAAGAGCAGGCCTAGCCATGGTCTACGCATTGTAGAAGTTCAGGCATTACCTATTGGGGAAACACTTTAATATGTTCACATATCACTCAGCCCTGAAATACCTAGTCAACAAGCCAATGTTGGGGGGGAGAATCTATCGATGGTTACAAATATTCCAAGAATTTGACTATGAAGTAATAGTTAAACCAGGAAAATTGAATGCAGGACCTGACCACCTATCAAGGGTCACAAATGGAGAAGAACCTATGAACGTAGAAGACAAATTTCGGGATGCACAATTGTTCTCAGTACATATTGCTAATGAATACTTCACAAATATCATTCAGTACTTGGTTGCAGGTAATGCGCCGCAAGAATATACCATCGCGCAGAAGAAGAATCTGGTAGTCCACGCARTCGACTATCAACTGATTGCAGGACACTTATATAAAATGGGCGCAGATAGCATTTTGCGAAGATACGTATTAGAGAAAGAAAGACAAAGAATTTTAGCAAGAGCCCATAAGGGAATAGAAGGAGGACACTATGCAGGGAAAGTTACTGTGAAAAAGGTATTACATGCAGGACTATGGTGGTCAAAGATTCACAGAGACTCGAAGGAGTACTGTCAAAGATGTGATGTCTTTCAAAAGGTAGACAAACCTAATAGAAGAGACGAGATGCCACTACGACCACAAGTAACACTACAGGCATTTGAAAAATGGGCAATCGACTTTGTGGGACCAATTAACCCACCAACCAAAAGAACAAGGGAAAGGTACATTATCATCGCGACGGAATATCTAAGAAGATGGGCGGAAGCCACACCAGTAAAAGATTGCAGTGCAAAGACAACAACTCACTTTATGTTCAACCAAGTAATCACTAGATTTGGGCGCCCAAGAGTTTTGATGAGCGATAAAGGCATGCACTTCATAAACAACACCATCTGTGTGATGACTAAAGAGTTTGAAGTTCATCATCATAAGAGAACACCGTATCATCCACAAGAAAATGGCATAGTGGAAGCCTTGAACAAAATTCTGGAGAACGCACTGACAAAGATTTGTAACATCAACATAGACTACTGGGACCTCAAAGTACCAGTCGTATTATGGGCCTACAGGACTACATGCAAAAATTTGACAGGGCACACACCGTTTAAGATGGTTTATGTCCAAGAAGCAGTAACCATTAGAATTTTTAGTACCCATCTTGCGCATAGCAGCTATCACACAAATGACAGAACGAGGCGCAGTACAGAAGAGACTGAATCAGTTATTGACCATGGAGGAAGATCAGATCTTGGAAGGATTCCATAAACAAGGGCAGAAAGAAAGAGACAAAGCTTGGCACGATCGACACATCAAGAAGAAAGCATTCAAGGAAGGAGATCTAGTATTGATGTCTGACACCAAATCGTTTCAGCACCCGAGAAAGCTTAGAATGCATTGGTTAGGACCATATGAAGTAAAATCTGTCACAGA
>JASDQU010099930.1:162516-176855 GCA_032191745.1 Picea mariana
GTGATGTTCTTTTGGGATAACCTTATTTATGGAAACGTCATGTTGTATATGAGTCTAGGCCTCATAGTGTTATTATTACTTTGGACATGAAATTATACAGGCTACCAGAGGTAGTCCCATCTACCATCATTTCCTTGATCTCTTCCAAGTAATGCAAGAAGGTCATATCTCAGACTGGGAAGTTTTTCTTCTTCGTGATTCACGCTTAGAGTGAGTGGAAGGTTGCAGCCACATCCATGGCCTCCACGACAGGTCTCTCCATGTAGCAGAAGCAAGTGGATAAGGTTGTAGAAGAATAAAAATACATCTTATCCTCACCCACTAGGGTACCTCTACATTGTTGGGTCAAGCACTCAATCGATCTAAACCCCGGTGCAACTCTACCTAGTGGGCCAGCCTATTACTTCTCTCTTTCGAAAAATGAGGAAATCAAGTGTCGGATCCAAGAGTTGCTCGAAAAGGGGTACATCCACCCAATATCATCACCTTGTGGAAGCCCAATCGTGCTTGTGCAGAAGAAATATCTGTCTTGGTGATTCTGCATTGATTATCAAGCCCTAAATAAAATCACAGTCAGGAACCGGTACCCAATTCCCCGAATTGACAACCTCCTTGACCAACTCAATGGGGCCAAATACTTCAGTAAGATTGATATGAATTCTGACTACCACTAGGTCCCAATGGATCAGACCGATGTATGGAAGACTGCCTTCAAGTCCAAAGAAGGTCTTTTTGAATGGTTGTTCATGCCCTTTGGCTTGACAAATGCCCCAACTTTCATGAAGATGATGGATGATATCGTGTGGCCTTTCACCAATTCTTTTGTGGTAGTGTATTTGGATGACATCCTCATCTTTAGCAAGAATTGGGAGGAACACTTGTAGCACATTCAACAGGTTTTGCACACTCTACGTCAACACAAGATATATGCAAATTTGGAAAAATTCTCCTTCATCATGAACAAGGTCCAATACCTAGACTACATTGTTGATGAGCATGGGGTGCATGTCGATCCAGCCAAAATCCAGGTCATCCTCGACCACACTCACTGAGCTCTGAAGCTTCTTAGGCCTTGCCAATTTCTATCACAGGTTCATGTTGGGATTCTCCCACATTGCATTGGCCCTTAGACAAGTGACCAGGGGTGATGGCAAGGAAAAAGCAATACAGGGCCAATTGAAATAGAAATCATTCGATGATTTGAAGCAACGCTTGTGCTTAGCTTCGATTCTCTCATTACCCAACCTGCAGCAGTTGTTTGAGATTGAGACAGATCCTTTAGACTATGTTGTGGGCATAGTTCTCACTCAACATGAACATCATGTGGATTATCATAGTGAGATACTATCAAATATTTTCTGCAAGTACCCCACTTACGAAAAATAAATGTACTCCATTGTACAAGCATGCCATCGGTGGAGGCATTACATTCTTGGGAAGGAGACACTCATCCACACTGATCATAAGCCTTTATAGTTCATGCAGACACAAGGAAAATTGCAGAATAACCGCCATCAGAATTGGTCCACATACTTGCAACAGTTCCATCTCAACATCAAGTATAAGATAGGGAGCACCAACCACGTCATTGACTGCCTCACTCGACCTCCAGTTGTTGCACTAACCATGGTGCTACACTCCTATGGACATGAGACCTTTGGATGGCCCCAACTCTATGAATGAGATCCTGACTTTGCCACTACCTACCAAATGTTGGGCACAAACACAAATGTCACTGATTTTCATCTGTAGGATGGGTTGTTGTGCCATCTGGGCCATCTCTGTGTTCCATCAAGTGAGCCAGTAAAGCTGATTTGTGAATCTCGCTATAGTCGAGTGGAAGGACACTTTGACTTAGCAAAGACAGTGGCAATGTTGCAGCAACATTTCTCTTGGTTGAAACTCAGACAGGATGTCAGCGAGTATATCAGGTCCTACACGGCATGTGTCATTGCCAAACCGACCATTAAAAAACAAGTCATGTACACCCATTTGCCTACTCCTGAGAGGCCATGGGAATCAATCTCTATGGACTACATGTTGGGACTTCCTTCAACCAAGCAAGGAAATGACTTTTTTTTCATGGTTGTTGATCAATTTTCCAAGATGGCGATTCTAGTCGCCTGTAAGAAGAGTATCATACCAGAGGCCACTGCCAAGCTCTTCTTCGAATAAGTGTGGGTACATTTTGGGATACCAAAAACCATCATCTCCAATTGATACATCCAGTTCCTCAACACATTTTGGTCGATCCTCTGTTCACAGCTGGACACCAAGTTCACCAAATACACATCTTTCCACCCCCAAATAGATGGCCAAACCGAGGTTGTCAACAGGATGATAATGCATATTTTTCAAAAGTACAATTCCAAACTTTTGTGCACATAAGATGAGAGTCTTCCCTATGTTCAGCATATTTACAATAGAGATATACATAGCTCAACCATCCACAGTCCCTTTCAGGTGGGGTTGGGATTTCAACCATTGGGTCCCATGGATGTTGCACTACCCCTTGCGTCCACATAGGCATAATCATCCCATGTGAAAAATAAAGCCAAAAAAGCCACTTGATTCATTGAATGAATCCAGCACATCCACCAACTGGTTCGGGATATTTTGCAGAAGTCCAATGCCAAGTACAAGTAGCACTATGACCAACATTGAGTGCCACACAAGTTTCAGGTGGGAGATAAAGTTTGGTTGCACTTGAAAAAAGAACGCCTTACAAGATCCCATTAGAAGCTTCATCCACTATGCTATGGACCTTATACCATCACCAAGGTTGTGGGTGACAATTCTTTTAAGCTCAACATTCCCCCCTTCCTTGGCTTGCACCCAATGTTTAATGTGGACCTCCCTCGGCCATACTTTCCACCATTATTAGACACCTCAGAGGCAGCAGAACAGTTGACACCGACAGAGCTCAACCCTGACTGCATGGAACATGCATCCACTGGTCATATCATGGAAACCCAGGTCAATGGAACTTTTCAACAAAATTTCCAGTTGTATTGTGTTGTCAAAGCAAGGAAGTTCCTGCACCAAGGAAAGTGGCTTACTTGGGGCCAAATTCAGCAAAAAAAATCTCATATGATGGGGGAACTCAACGTAGTGGAGAACATTTCTTCCTAAGAGGGGAGGATTTCTCCAGGTGGATATTGGTGGCCACCCACCTATTCCAACTGGCTCACATACATATTTCATCTTGGCAATTTCAGTTTTGATCTTGACAGTTTTTTTCTAGATTTTTGGGTCCTAAACTTCTGGGGTCGTTTTGAGGCCCCAAACAATGTTTTTTGGGCTCACCATAGTCACACTATGGATGAAGTTAGATTGCTATGGTATAATGTGTAGTACTTGGATAGACCTTTTCAAAGGGCTATCGTATGCCTAAAACGAATATCGTATGCAAAAGTTATGACCTCAGGAAGTTGATGTACCAACTTATGCCAACAGGGCCCACATGAATGTTGGTGCTTCATCTCTTAGGTTTAGGTTTTTGGATGTCTAGGGTTTTTTCATTCATGTTTGATGTAAAAAGGATTTGGGAGCCTCATTGTACTCATCTTCTTGCGAATGAGTGTAGCCATCACATCTCTTCTTAGAGATAAGCTGCCACCATTCTAGCAAGCTTGTTTCAATCTACATTTTATAGTTTCAACATATTTCTTATTTAATATAATTCAAGTTTGACTGCATCTCTACTATTATTCATTGTGTCTTTGTATTAATATTATAGATCCATGTTTTCATTTCGTTCTGCTCATAAATCTGGATACGAGCCTCTTCTCTTTTGGTTCAAGTTTCAGAGACTCATGATCCAAAGACATTTGCAGAAGCTTCAAGTCATCCAGATTGGGATACATCAATATATGAAGAGTATTATTCTTTAATGTAAAATGATACTTGGGATATTTTAACTCTTCCGCAAGGAATAAAACTTATCAGATGTAAATGGGTCTACAGAACTAAGTATGCATCAGATGGAAGTGTTGAAAGACACAAGGATCAGTTAGTTCTCAAAGGATTCTCCCAAGTTGAATGAATTGACTATAATGAAACTTTTTCCCCTGTAGCCAAAATGAATTCCATTTGCCTTGTTCTATCCCTTATAGCCTCACATAAATGGGAGGCCCATCAAATGGATGTCAAATTCTCCTTCTTGCATGGGGATTTGCATGAAGAAATTTATGTGGAACAACCTCTTGGCTATGTCCATAATGACTCTAGCCTTGTTTTTCGCCTTAAGAAATATATTTATGGTCTTAAGAAAGCTCATCAAGATTGGTATGCCAAAATGGACAGCTTTCTTCTTGATACCAGATTTTCTAGATGCCATTATGATCCTAATGTCTATACAAAGAAAGTAGAAATTCATCTCATAATCCTTTTTCTTTATGTTGATGATATTATCCTCACTAGTAGTGACCCTAAACTTTTAAACCATGTGAAAACTAGCCTTAAGAATAAATTTGAAATGACATAATTTGGCTTTTTGCACTATTTCCTTCACCTCCAAGTTTTGCAAACCAAAGAAGGAATTTTTCTTTCCCAGTTGTGACCTTCTTCATCACTTTCACATGGAAGATTGTAAACCAGCCTCTTCTCCCTTCCAGTCTGGATTCAAACTTGTTGCCACATGTACTTCTCCCGAAGTTGATGCCACTTTGTATAGTCAATTAGTTGGTAGTCTCTTATACTTGACTCATACTCGGTTTTATCTTTCCTTTGTTGTTGGTCTTGATTGTCGGTATATGAAAACAGCCTATGAAAGACATTGGAAAGAAACTAAAATAACACTATGGTATGTTTGGGGTACATTTTAGTTTGGGATACATTACAGTTCAAGGGGTACTCCTTTATTGGTTGCTTTCACTGATTCAGATTGGGTTGGTGACCCTGATGATCGAAAGTATACTACAGGTTGTTTTTCGAGCCTTAATTGAGGACCTGTCACTTGGGCCTATAAGAAACAACAATAAATTTATCTTTCTTCAGAAAAAGTAGAGCATCGAGCAGTGGTTAATGCAATTCAAGAATCCTTTTGGCTTCAACAAATCCTTTCAGAGTTTGGATTCTAGCAGCAACATTTGACAACTCTCTAGTGTGACAATTAGAGTGCCATCAAGCTCACCAAAGACCCATTCAACATCAGCACAGGAAACACATCAAGCTACACATGCACTTCTTACCAAAGATCCTTCATGATCGATTTATTGAAGTGTTTTTATTCCGTACAAATGATCAAGTTGCAAACATTTTCACAAAGTCTCTTACAGAAGTGAAGTTTCCCAAACTTCTATCTATGTTAGGAGTTCAAGAATTTTTCATTAAGGGGGGAGAGGTTCTAATTCCTCCTTCCTTCTTCTATTGTGTCACCTTTGTAAATCCTTCAATCCTATCCCAAGTTGTTCTTAAGGGGGGATGTTAGGATATTTATACACTTAGAACTTAGTTAAGATCAACTTTGTCTAATTTGTCGTTAGGTAATTATATTTATTAGTGTGTTTCTTTATTATTCATTAGCATGCATTTTTAGTTAGAAAATATGACGGTCACGATATGTTCCTGACATAGAGTGATATGTCAGTTCATATTCTCCTCGATCGTAGCAGCTACATTGATCTATGGCTTAACAACTTATTGTTCCATGATCTGTATTTAAAAAGGATGGAGGGTCATTTGTTGATGATCGATTGTGAGAAACTCTCTTGTAAATATCTCTGTAAATTTTTCTTTTGAATTAATAAATTGCTCCAAGTGGCCACATTGGTTGGGGTCGTTGTTAGGCTATGAAAAAGGTATAAATATCTTCCTTTTGCCCACATTTCATGATATCATCTTGATTGAATTTTCGGTTATTTAGGAGCAAATAGAATAGAAAATGAATAATATACTCTTTTGCATTATTGATAAAGTTAGATTACATAGATCCTAAATATGATTGGAATTGTCTGGTTTTATTATAGGATTAGTTAAATATTGTCAAACCCAAGATAGCAAAGGAAATATTGAAGATGCACAAGCTATTGGAGGTTGAGGATTGCATGGCGCAAGGCAGTTCTGAAGATGATTGAGTTTATCGTATTGTAACTTTATAATAGTAAAGAAATCCTGTGGATCTCTCAATCCTCAGGATAGCTTAATTTACCTAGACTATTGTAATATATAAAGGGTAAAATAGACCTTCAAAAGGAGAAGAATTGCATCCAAGAACTCAGAACTTAGACTTGCTATGTGTTAGCAGTTTTTGTAACATGTTGTACCAGTTATGAAATTAATAAAAGCTTCAAGCAGTTTTACCATTTCTATATACTGAATTTCCAATAGCAATGTTTCTCTGGACCAAGGGCCCAGTCTAAAGGAGATACTATTCGACCTGTACTTGTATCGGTTCAATTTTTGTTTTGTGATTCGATTCTCTTTTACAATAGTTAAATGAATGCATAAGTGTGTTGATGATTCCATGTCAATTGCAAAAGATAGATGTTCCTGAAGCATTAGATGATTGTTGTTCCAATTTCCATTACTGAGATTTGATGCGTGACAGTTCCTCATAAGCTCACACTTTTTGTTCCTTTCACTTAGTTTACAATTGTCATTCCTTTCACTTAGTTTACAATTTTTGCTCCTTTCTATTAAAATATAGTTGTTATTTATTTCGATAGAATTACGATTGTTGTCCCTTTTCAATTAGATTACAGTTCTTATTTCTTTGCATAGGTAGAGTAATTTGCCTTTTCCTTTCCAGCAATTTGATTCATAGCAATAACTAATTATGAAAGTCTGTACTTAGATTCAATTACTTCTTTTACAATGAATTCGATAGGTTAATTAGTTCTTTTCCATTACACAGCTTTAGATTTCAATTCCTAGAATCTTTAATGAATGTTTGAGGAACTTGATTGTTGATAAACTCAAATCTATTTTAACTACATGATTTTAGCCTCTATAAGTTATCTTCATAGACTTTTTCGATGTTCTTTGAGATAAAAGACAAATCCTCGGGTTGTTAAATTAATGTTAAACTAAGGTTGTTTTAGACATCTTTAGAGCCCAACATTGTGGCGTCGTTGTCGGGGAAGAATGCCAAAGGTAGTATAGATTGTGCCTCTGGAGGACTAGGTATTGAAGATGGAAGGTAAGAAACTACACAGGTGATAAGTAAGATGCTTATGTCAATGCCTACATCCAGTTGATGCAACAAGAGGTAGCATAGGTGTTTTTTTTTTCTTTCTTGATTTTTTTTTTCTTTTTTTCGTTGTTGTGTGAAGTGTGTATGACTAACAAGAAATATTTTAAAAAACCAAAATCCCCACCAAAAATTACCAAATCCCAGGGCTCGGTGCTCCCTGGAAGAAGCACTTTCATAAACAACATCATCCAAAAAGCAGAATGTCAAGCTTCGGTTGGACCTAGAAAAGGATCTACCCGAATCCCTCAGGTGGCAGTTTCACGAACTGCAGCCCACGTTGAGATCCATAGAAAAACTAAAGGGACTGAGAAAAGATTTCAAAGCACAGATCTTCCACCCCTCGACCCTTTACAAGAGGGAAACTCTTGTAATCTAGAGGAAGGAGAAGGAGAAACCAGTGGGATAGTCGAGATAGACCCACCAACTGATCCCGAATATCCTGTGAAAGAAGAAGGCATACCCGAAATACCAAATAGAGGAAGTGCAATCAAATCCCCTAGAGGATCAAATAACCAACCAATTCAAATAAAGTACCCGGATCAAGAAATCCCTGAAGATTTCTGGCATATTTTCAATCAAATGGCACAACCAAATCCACAATGTCCCCAGACATCCACTTTGGAATATCTGATAGTTGATCCAATCGCCAATGCCCCCATGAAGGCAATTCCCCTACAAAACTTGCCAACCTTTCATGGATTAATCTCAGAAGACCCGGACACATTCTTATTTGAATTTGATGTCCTATGTAGAGGGTATGATTACACCTCCAAACCCCAAAAACTAAAATTGTTCCCCTCCACTCTGAAAGGAGCATCTCTACACTCGTTCATGGGATTGGGAGGGGGAACTATAAACTCATGGGATGAAACGAAACAAGCCTTCTTGACAAAATATCAGGATTATTGTAGAACTAGAGACTTAAAAGATGAAAGCTTTCAAATGACTGCAAAAGAAAATGAATCATTAGAAGAATATGTCGAGAGATTTCAATATAATTTACAAACATCACCCTATGGCACGTTACCAAGTGAAGTTCTTAAGGAAAATCTGATTAAGGGTATGAAAGATGAATGGGTAGAAAAGTTGAATTTAATGGGGAAGGGTGATATTTATCAAGAGGCTTACGATGACATTGTCCTACTATGCATCAGGTACTCTAGAGGAAGTTTACGGACCAGATCAGGGATGCGTATTCCCCTCACCAAAAATAGCAATATTACCAGCGGGGGTGTTACGCGAGCTGAAGTCAATAATCTCTTAGAAAAC
This sequence comes from Picea mariana, assembly GCA_032191745.1. Classification (NCBI taxonomy): domain Eukaryota; kingdom Viridiplantae; phylum Streptophyta; class Pinopsida; order Pinales; family Pinaceae; genus Picea; species Picea mariana. The sequence continues at coordinate 170,981 of JASDQU010099930.1, forward strand.
TTCAAAAAAGATATTATGAGCACTTTGACTACACAATTGGATGTATTGCAAGCCAAACAAAAGAAAATAGAAGCAGAACAAACGTTGGCCATATTTTTCCACAGGTGCAGAAGGAAACATGGTCCAAGGGATTGCCCTTTGGACGTGGTTCGGGTTTGTGCTATCTGTGCAAAATATCACGACACGGAACAATGTCCATCATTTCTTGGACTGAAATTTGTCTTTAGAGAAGCAGAAGAAGAAACAGAGCCATTATATCTGATGGCCCAGCAACGTCAATGGCAGAATCGACCTCCAAATACACTACAGGACCCTTCCTCTTTCCTCTCTGTACAGTATAATCAATAGTAAGCTCCTGGTAGCACATGGCAGGGTCAGTCATTTACTAATTAGAACTGGAAACCCCAGCAATACCCACCTGCAAATCCTCCATGGAAGAATCAGACAACCACAATTTCTACTTGGCCTCACTCACAATATCCCACCTCATCCTGGAAAAACTCAAATAACAACATCTACCCTTCACAGTGGCCCAACATGACTACCCAAAACCCAAATTGGAATTAGAGTTGGTAGAACCCCATGGGGAAAAACAACCAACCCGTAGGGATGGCCCCTCAAACTCAACCTATGCTACAAGCACCACTCCAATTGCCTCAAAATCCGCAATCACAATTGCGCCCTCAACTACCAGCCCAGCCTCACCTGAATCCAAATAAAAGAGAGGCTTATCTCATCCATATTATGGAGAATGGGGAAGGAGAGACCAGCTCGGTAAGGTGCAGCGAATTACGGTTGAGATCAGGACGGATAATCTCTCCTGAAGAAAATAACATTTTTCAAGAACAGGAGAGTGGAAAACAACCAGCAATAACACCTTCGACTGTGGTAATAACAGAAGAAATCGAGAAAGGGGGGAAAACAATCGAACCACTGATAAGGACGCAACACCCTCCCCTCCATTTCCCAAAATATTGATGATAACAAAACCGGTCGTATATCCCAACTTCGACATAGTAGGGGAACTCAAGAATTTATATATTAAGATTCCACTCATGTAAGCTCTCCAGGACATTCCATTCTACGCAAAAACGATCAAGGAGCTATGTGGGAGAAATCCCATCAGAAAAATTAGAATCCATCATCAATAGTCTATGTGGTAGGAGCCTTGTCTGATCTAATTTTAGGTAGACAAGAGCCGGTCAAATATGCAGATCTAGGGAATCCCATAGTGATAGTTCAGATCCAGGGTTGTTCTTTTCCAAATACACTAGTCGATTTGGGAGCATCCATCAACATCCTGACTATGGAAACCTGAAATACCCTGGGTTTTAACTCCTTCGAACCCACCGCAATAATGTTGCAGTTGGCAGATTGATCGATAGTTCGACCAATTGGCACATTACATGATGTAGCCATCTCCGTCGACTCTTGGGAATATCCGGCAGACTTTCTCATCATCAACCCACGAAGTGGACTTGAAGGGCATCCATTAATACTGGGCAGGCCATGGCTTGCAACAGCAGAAGCATATATAGGATGTTGAGCAGGTAATATGACAATCACTAGAGGGGGTATCACAAAGAATCTCATTTTATATCCTCCTGCTAAGCTAATTCCAACTTTTGTATATCCACAATTGCCACCACCACAATACCCAGAGAGGGATTTACGAGCCCCTCTTACACAGGAGGAAGCCCTCAGACTTAAAAACAAGCTAGAGGACGACGTAATCAGTGGGCTTATCAATAGTCCAGCCACCATGAGCAACCCGACCTACCAGATGCTCCAAGTTTTTCTAGATTGTGAAGAACAAGGAGACCTACTAAAAGATTTAATGGAACAACAAATTCCAACTACAGCAGTTCATAACAGCAAACCCGTCGAGATTGCACTAGGTAGGTCTCTAAACATCAATGCCAATTTAGATGAACAACAACAACAAAAGCTAATTTAGGTCCTCTCCAAATACCAGCAAGATTTTTCATGGGAATATTCTGATATGAAAGGGATTGATCCGCAACTCTACACACACCACATTTATGTTGAAAAAGATGTCCGGCCAATCCGACAGCCACAGAGAAGGTTGAATCATCACCTTATGGATATCGTTAAAGAAGAATTATAAAATTTGTTGGACGTAAATTTTATATATCCCATCTCAGATAATCGGTGGGTTTCCCCATTAGTGATCATCCCAAAGAAAAATGGGAAATGGCGAATCTGTGTCGACTATAGGGAACTTAACAAAGCAACTCAAAAAGACCACTTCCCTTTGCCTTTCATTGACCAGGTCCTGGATACTTTGGTAGGAAAGAAATTCTTTTCTTTCTTAGACGGTTTTAGCGGGTACAATCAGATTCAGATTTCCCCAAAAGATCAATATAAAACTACATTCACATGCCCCTGGGGCACTTTTTCATACAGAGTATTACCCTTTGGACTTTGCAACGCTCCAGCCACTTTCCAAAGGGCCATTCTGAGCATATTTAGCGATCTGATCAGTGAAGGGCTTCAAGTCTATATGGATGATTTCACTCCTTATGGCAACGACTTTGATCAAGCACTGAATAACCTGGAGAAAATACTAGAGCGGTGCATTGCGACCAGGTTATGTTTAAGCCATGAAAAATGTCACATGATGATGACAGAAGGTGTGGTACTAGGGAATTATATCTCTGCAGATGGAATTAGGGTAGATCCATCAAAAATAGAGGTAATCCTTAATATACCTACACTACACACACAAACTGAGGTACATAGTTTCCTTGGTGCTTCAGGATACTATCGTAGATTTATGGAAAATTTTACAAGAACCGTTGCAGCTTTACATGCTTTGAATGGTAATGCGGAGTTTCAGTGGTCTGACAAGTGTGATGTGTCATTTGCAAGACTCAAGAAGTTGATCTCAACAGCACCGGTGCTAAGGGGACCAAATTGGAAAATACCATTTCACATCTCCACTGATGCATCAAATATTTCCATAGGCATTGTCCTCAGACAGGAGGAGGACAAGAAACCCTATGCCATTTATTTTATTAGCAAGAATCTCAATCCAGCTGAACTTAATTACACAGTAATAGAGAAAGAATTTTTAGCTATTATGCATGCCATCAATAAATTTCGTCATTATATAGCAGACTATCCGGTCATTCTATATACTGATCATTCTTTTATTAGATATCTATCTAATAAACCAATTACTAATGGACTGGTCACTCGATGGTTGTTACTATTGCATGAATTTGATATCACCATCAAATATCAACCTAGGAGAGAAAACCTTGTTGTGGACTTCTTATCCCGCATACCCAAAACAGACGACTCCTTAACATTTGAAGATCGATTTCCAGACGAGCATCTGTTTGTCGTTACTACAAAGCCACCTTGGTACGCTGATGTGGCAAATTACCTGGCAGCGGGAATATTACCGGCACATCTTTCATCAAGGGAAATAAAATTGATCGTCTAGCGTAACACACGATTCGCCTGGATCAGCGGATATCTCTTCCATACAGGAGTCGACCTCCAAATCCACAGATGCGTACGAGACGATGAAATCTATGACATACTTAAGGTTGGACATGATGATCCCTGTGGTGGGCATTTTGCAGATCGCAGAACTGGACACAAAATTTTGCAAATGGGCTATTATTGGCCCTCAATATTCAGAGACGTGAAGAAATATGTATAGACCTGCGATAGTTGTCAATGGATGGGAAAACTAGGTCAGGATGATGAAATGCCTTTGAAAGCACAAGTAGTTGCAGAACCATTTGAGAGATGGGCACTAGACTTCATTGGCACCTTCAATCCAAAGTCAAATCAGAAGGCCTATATTCTAGTCGCAATGGACTACATGACTAAATGGGTAGAGGCAGAAGCCTTACCAAATGCAACAGAAGAAGTAGTCATCAAATTTATTTTCAAATTATTTGTACGCTATGGACTACTAAGAGAAGTAATTACTGATGGGGGGTCACAATTTACAGCTCATAGAATCACCACCACCCTGGATAGTTATCATATCAAATACAGAATTACTTCTATGTGCCATCCACAAGCAAATGGTCAAGTGGAAAGCACCAATAAAGTCTTGGAGGCAATCCTGACAAAGACTATCTCAACAAACAGACAGAATTGGGCTTCGGAGCTCCCAAATGTCTTATGGGCTTACCGCACAAAATGGCATAACACCACTGGCTACTCTCCTTATCATTTAGTCTATGGCAAAAAACCCATCTTTCCAATCAAGTTTGAAATCAAGACTCTAAGGATGGCCAAGGAAATCAGAATGGATCTTACAAAAGAACATAAAGAACGCCTTTAGCAACTCAACGAATTGGATGAAGCACGTATGTATGTTATAGAGCACACGACTGTTATTCAGCAACAAAGAACGACCTAGCACGACAAGCATATAAAGAAAAAATCATTTAAAAAAGGTGATTGGGCGCTCCTCTATGATTCCATATTCCAAGATTTTCTGGGGAAAATTACAGACACGATGGCTAGGACCATATGAAATCAATGAAGTCCATGATAATGGCACAGTCACGTTAAGCAACATCGACGAGTCCGGATCTCCATTTCGGGTCAATGGACACCATCTACGACTTTATCATTAGCCGCCCTCAAAAGAATCTTTTTACCAGGAAGTAAGTAAGGATCCTACCGTTCGAATTGTGGTTGGATGGGAAGGTAATCCAGCCACCCCAACTCCATAAATGTTGAATTCTGCTAACACTGTACATACTGTATATAATTTATTTTTATTTTTTTTTTTTTTTGTAGCTCTTATTCAGAAATTTTGTTTTACAATCATTCGAGAAAATCAGAACTAGAGAGGATAAATGTAAATGAACTCATTTAGCACGCTTTTCTGTCTGAAACTCCTGCTTCATCCCATCACCCAAACCCTATCTTTCGCAGAGAAACGAATGTGTCATGGTTCAACAGCAGCAATTGGGTAACTATAACGAAATTCATAACATTAACAAACCATCCACTACTTAATTTTTAAATAAACCAACTCATAAAGGAATTTAGTTGATGACTAATCAACCTTGACTTCAACCAAAATACATTTCCAGGTTTCTAAAAATTACCTATTCAGATGGTTAAAAACCTAACAATTGTTGTTCCTTTTACGCGTCTGTTGTTCCTTTGAACAGAACAATTGTTGTTCATTTTGCGCACTTGTTGTTCCTTTGAACGGAACAATTGTTGTTCCTTTTGCGCATCTGTTGTTCCTTTGAACGAAACAATTGTTGTTCCTTTTGCGCGCCTGTTGTTCCTTTGAATAGAACAATTGTTGTTTCTTTTTCACACCTGTTGTTCCTTTAAACGGAACAATTGTCGTTCCTTCCCTACATTCCTGATAGAACGCTAAACCATTCCTTTGGGGTATAACTTCCACCAAATAATTTTCACCAGCATTATTTCCAACAATCTATCATTATTTTGTGGACTATCTCCCATACCTTATCAAATTGTTTTTTTTGGATTAATTTCTTTGAAATATCTTAAACTTTGTTCATAACCTGTAACCACCATAATTTGTTTATTTTCCCTTATACATACAAATACACTTAAATGATATCTCACCCTTATAATTAATAAGGAGTCTAAGGCACACTTTTACGTGGCATCCTTACACTTCTTCATGCCATCCCTTACTCTTAAGGAGTAGATGAGCCTCCCTTCATACACTAAAAAAAATAAATAAATAAAATTTCTTTCTTTTCCCACAAAGAATAGGGGGTCTCATCACGAGCCAACCTACCATGAACATAGGATAATAACCTAAGTGAAATTCCCACTATGGATACCACACCAGGGCAATGGCCTTTGACATTTCCTCGTCAAAGGAAAA
>JASDQU010099930.1:191505-211580 GCA_032191745.1 Picea mariana
TGCATCATATAGGGTGATATCGACATGGTCATCAGCGAATGTCCTGATGAATGGAGGATCGCATCCATTACCCGGGAAGTACCGGAAAGAACAACAGAAGTAGAGGCAGAGCAAGCGGAAACACAGCCTCCAAAAATCCAAGTGCCCAAGAAACCAAGAACAGGCCAAGGCAAGGCGACTCAGGAAGATGAAGGGTCAAAGAAGACAGGAACCTAGAAGGGGAAGAAAGAGACTACACAACTGACCAATGGACAACAAAAACAGGTTGAGAGAGTGCAGGAGACCGCCCCAAATACCAATACATAGGAATCAGGGGGAACTAAGAGACCATTCGTGTAGGCAGGAGGTGTGCACAAGAAATTAAAGGTGCAATGAACATCACCAGACTATATGATCACAGAGGACGATGGGGAAATGATCTCTAGAATGGTTCAGGATTTTCTAGCAGAGGACTTCGACCATGCAGCACATCATAGGGACAAACTGCAAAAAGAGCTGGCAGAAATGGGGGAGTTCCTCAAGAAATTTGGAGAAGCACAGATAGCAAGCCACAACAGGGGCATAGATTCATCAGTACCATAAAAAAAAGGAAGAGTGCAAAAGGAATATCGACAGACGGAAAAGGGGATAGTGCAGCCACACACAACATTTCATATCAACCCCAACATGTTGCACATGGACAAAATTGTGGGGCAGACACCCTTGAAAGACTTGAACCAGATCCAACTTGTGTTGACAAGGATACCATCAGGGGAATTACATAGGTTGTAGGTGAGTGTCAACTACGAGGTACAATCCCACGCATGTAGACACTTAATCGAATTGAAGCAGGCAACAAAGGAGCAAGACAAATTGAAAGTAGGCTACGAGAAGGCCAAATCTGAGATCGAGGAGGAAAGGGAGTGCCTAAAATGATTGGAGCAGAAAGTGGCAGGAACTTATGAGAATATTCCATAGGCTACGCAGAACGAGGAAGTTGCAACCACGGAAAAGATTGATCAGATTGCGCAAGAAATTGATCAATATCAGAAGGAGATTGAGAATCTCTAAGAATAGCTCACACCAACCACTCCACCAACTGTTAAGAAGCAAAGGAAATAGGAAGCAATAGCGCAGTTGTAGGAGATAGAGAAATAGGTTAGCATAACATCTGACTTGTTCGATAAAGCAGCGTAGCTTTGGACAAGGTTGGAGGAGGATCCAAAGGTCCAACGGTGGGACCAGGAAGAGGAAAGGATCAATGAAGTGATCCAAAAGATCAAGAAGAGGCAGAAGACCATACCAATCCCAGAATGAGTCAAAGGGATGCAGGAGATGAAGAAGATGCAGGTAGAACTCATCAATACGCAAATGCAGAAACAAGAGCATCAGGCTCAAATAGAGCCATTACAGGAATGGGTAGCCAAAGTACTCACACAGGTAGAGTTAGTTAAGACATAGATATCACAGACCCAGGCAGAATGTGTAGGATTTATCAACAACGAAGTGGCAACCCAGGTAATGGACACCATCAAAGAGAAGATCGTGCAAGCACTGACAAAAGCAGTAGATCTCAAGGAAAAGTTCCAAACGATCACTAAGGAGACCGAGGAATCTCAAAAGAATTATGTGGCTCAGGACGAGCCATATGTCAGTGTTGGGGGCCTGTTGGCAGTAGGACAAAGTGGAAAGAAGAAAGGCCAAAATGGAAATAAGGATGATCGTGGGGAAAGAAAGTGTGCAGAAACTGAAGTAAAAACTGGAAGGAAACACAACACGTGCGCATGCAAGGAAGCGTGCACAAGGAAAGCGACAACTAGAAGGAGGAATCGCATGTGTGCATGGGAGGAAGACTTAACGTCAGTAGGGTTAGGGTTTTTGTAATACATTGTAAATGACTAAATATCCTGATAGATATAATATAGATACATAGGTATAATAAAGGGTTCCCATTTTTGGTGTGTATGGTTGGTTCTTGATTAGTTCACTTTTGTATTGTTTATACTAATTATGTACGAGAAGACACAATATGTAATGTCGCTATGAACTATTTCATAAGTTGTTGATCTGGAACAGAGAAGAGAAGGAAGATCTGAGAATTAGATTGCAAGTTGTGGAGTCTGGTGCGATCTAGTTCACCTCACATAGATCTTACCCATATGAGGAGAATTGTAAGTGCACAGTGTTGGAGATGCAAAAATACCATAATAAAAGAGCCAAGAGCCAAATCTTTGTGGACGTAGCCCAGGAAGGGGTGAACCATAGTAATATCTGTGTAATGTGATAAATGCATGTATGTCTTTACTTTCCTTTAGCAGTTAATTGTTGTGCTTAATGAATAAGTTATTATATTTTTATGGAATACGGTGGCGTGTTAAGGGAATAACCTGTGAAGACAGTGCATAATCATGAATAATAGTATATTGCAATCACCATTTATAATATTTGGCCATGAATAATGAACCCCTATCTCATACTCAATCCTAGGTTGTAAACACCTGAGTCTTACAGTCACCCATTTAAAGCTATCTCGAGTGAGACTGCGCAGCGCATTTTGTGTGTTGCGTTGCCTTCTAGTTCACCAGGAGGGACAATAGTTTTAGAGGCTTTGTTGGAAACCCAAAAAGACATGAACCAAACTCAGATGGTAGAAAAGGGGGAATAAATAACCAACACTCCCTCTGAACTGTTGAAGGGGGAGAAGGCATTGTCTCACTATCAATTTCCATATGAGATTCTCTGGATCTTTGGAAGGCTATCTCTTCTTCAAAAGTAACATCTCTACTTATTTCAATCTGTCTTTGATCAGGAATGTAGATCCGATATGCCTTTGAGGATTCATTGTATCCTACAAATGTGCCCTTTCTCCCTGAAGGTTCTAGCTTGGATCTCTTCTCTTTGGGTACATGAAAATATATTGGACACCCAAATATTCTAAAGTTTCCAATATCAGGCTTCACTCCAGTGAAGGCTTCTTCTGGAGTAATGTTCTTCAATATCTGATGAGGACTTCTATTTTGAACATACATTGTTGTCATGCATGCTTCTTCCCATAGAGTCATAGGTATACTATGATCATGTATCATTGCTTTGGTGGCCTCGATGATAGTTATGTTCTTCTTCTCTGCAACCCCATTTTGTTGAGGGTTGTAAGGAACTGTGAACTCCCTCTTGATCCCTACTTCAATACAGAAGTTGTTGAAATCTTTGGAGGTGTATTCTCCTCCATTATCTGATCTTAGTACCTTGATATTTCTTCTGGTCAGGTTCTCAACCTGAGATTTGAATTCTTGAAATTTTGTAAGGACTCCATCCTTGTTCATCAGGAAGTAAATCCAAGTTTTTCATGAGTGATCATCTATGAAGAGTACATAGTACAAGTACCCATTCAGAGATGCAACAATAATTGGCCCACACACATATGAATGTATCAAGCCCAAGATTTCTTTGGATCTATCGTCACTGCTTGAGAAGGATCCTTTAACATTTTTTCCAAGAGCACAACCTTTGCAAACACCTTTTTGTTGAATCTATATTTTTGGAAGACCTGCTATCGTTTTCCCTGGAGCTGGGAGAGATCTATAATGAATGTGAGAAAGTATTCTATGCCATAGCTCACTCAAGCTGATAGTGTCATGTAGTAGGGCCTGGACTGGTCTGATGGTTAATCTGTACAAGTTGTTTTCTCAGACACCAATTTCCTTGGCATAATTTATATGAGAGTATTTGTAACATTCAATAATTCTTCCTTCTAAGAAGGTAACCTTATAGCCTTTGTCTTCCAAGGTAAAAATTGAGACAAGGTTCCTCTTCATTCCAGGTACATATAGTACTTCTTTTAATTGAAGCTACATATCTAAATATAGTTGGAAGGTAGAAGTTCCAACCCCTTTCACATTATATATGGCATCATCTCCAAGGAAAACATGTAGATGTGTCTCTTTCTCAACAAAATTTGTTAGGTGATCTCTAAGACCGGTCATGTGCCTAGAGGCACCACAGTCAGTTAACCAAGCATTATCATTAGTAGGGACCGTACCTGATAGTGTTGAGATGTTGATGTATTCATCTTCTTGAGGTTTTGTCTTTCAGGAACTGAGTTTGCTTGAACCATCAAGATTGTCTTCCATCATGATTATGTCCATCTTAATTTTTTATTCTTCACAAACCCTTGTCAACTAGGCTAGAAAACCTAACGGCTATGATAGGCTAGAAATTTTAGGCTTTGTTGGAATTATGACTACCAACAATAAGACTTTGAAATATAGGATAACACTAGTGAGCTGAAGAGATCCTTCAAAGAGTTGCAGAAACCCTAATTATGAATTTTCTGTAGAAATTAGCGAAACCCTAGGGCCAAAAAGTTAAAATACTCGGAATTGCAATATGAAGCTTGTTGGAGGTGCGTTGAAGGAGGCCATACACTCCTATACTCTTTTTAGCCCCAATGTCCAAGTGCCAAGTTTTGAAACCTCTCAGAAAGGTAGGTCGTATGGAATTTATGGAAACCCTAGGAAGGTTGTACGGTTTTGCAAAAGAGAGAAGATGGTTGAAAATGGTTTGTGCAATGGGTTCTTCAAGACCTATGCTCTGAAACCATGTTGATTTTTCAATAGGAAAGTCTTAATCATGAATTTCATTCCATTTTATCATTTTACTCAAACCATAAACAATTTGTTGCAGCAACCAAGATCACCATAAGAAACACCATGCACTAGTACACTAGAAGTATCATGGGAAACCCTTCTCAACAAGGGAAGAAAACCCAACCAATATTTTTTTATATTCTTCAAGAGAAATACCTCCACCACCAAGAAAACCTAGCACACAAAAGGGTTCTTACAAACCCTAGAAGACTAGCACCCAAGAGAGGTGCACACTTTTCCCAAGAAGGTGTACTTGATGAAATTTCCAAACTCACACTTTAGATATAAGTGTCTATTGGCACAACAAGTTTGACCTCAATAACTCACAATATAATTAATAACTACCAGATTAATCATCTTTTACATTAATTATATTTTACATTAAAGTGGGGTCGACCTGTACCCTTTACATTAGAATTAGGGTTACAGGTAAGTATGAATATTGAACAATATATCAAGGGATCGCATACACCCACTAGTGCTCAGCCACTAGGGGGAACATCCACAGGGATGTCCATATCTCTATCTCAYTGTGTCTCACAAGAGAACCACACTCACTAGTGCTCAGCCACTAGGATCATGTTCACCTGTGCCCATCCACAAGTACGTCCAAATCAACAGATATTCTTTTCCATTGCATTACACAGGAGAGTCATCTGGATTTCATCATATGAAATCTCTGCTCGAAGGAGTATAATACATCGTTTTCATCTATCTCAAAACAATGCACCTATCTCATAGGAATTCACACGTTCACCTGTGCTCAGCCACAGGTACGTCTAACTCAACAGATCTTCTATCTCACTGCGTTACACAGGAGAATCATTTGGATTTATTCTCAACTCTCTGTAAGGAGGAGGACATCACAACGTTCCAGTTCTGTCTCAGATAGGAACCACACACCCATATTAGGGGCTCTCTCTCAGGTCTGTGTCCTGGAGGATGTCTCACACAGCTGTAATCATCAACACCTTACCCCTTTTCGCATGTCATGGTCATTTTTTCCATCATTCTCCCCTTGACCTTGTGTGGTGTTATGCTCTATGTTTTTTTTCTACTTTAGGGGACCTAACTGGCCTTTATGAGGGCTTCTTGAAGCAGGTTTTTCTAGTGGATCACTTATTGTCTTGGAAGATCATGGTTTGGTATTATCATCTTTGATTTCTTGATCTTTAATTTGGCTTTTGTCTACTTATTTATTTGACTTATCTAAGGGGTTTGACTCATCCAATGGTTTCATAATGGGTTGTGCAGTGAATAACTTTTGTGTTGTTACAGTGTGTGTAGACCCCTAAGAGTGTGCAGTTGTCTCTCCTTCTGTCTTTTTTGGCATGTCTTCCACTATGGTAGGGTCGGGTTTAGGGATGATTTTAAGGATCGAAATTTATTTTAAAATGTAGAAACCTTGGCGAATCTTACTAATCCTTCATATGCCAACTATAAATGTTTGGTGATATTTTTGTAAAAATATTCAAATTTCTAAGGATTTTATATAGTTTTTATAAAATTTTGGCAATTTTTAAGGTAAAATAATTTTATCCTATAGAATTTGGGCAAATCATTTTTAAAATAGCGAATCTCATTTTTGGAAAAACCATGTAAAATTAGTCCAGCAGTGAAATTTATCCCCTAAAATCATCCCTGGTCGGGTTGGCCTGGCTGACTCTCTTTTCTAGGCCTTGATTTTGGTTATGTTGAGTCGATTAGATTCGACCTATCCAATGGTTTCAACTTGCATGTGATTTTCTTTGTTGTATTTCCATTTTGTAGATTATGGTCGACTTCATTTGAATTTGAATGTGGGTTACTTTCTTGATTGTTTTGATTGGAGGGTGGATCTAAAATGGTTCTCTCTAATTATACTTGTTGTTTCCCTGCCCTGGATTTCTTCTTCTATTTTACTGCAATTGTTTCCTCAATAGTTGGAGTCTCCTTGGGTGGTGGTGACTCTCTTTCCAGGTTGATTGTGCTTGTGTGTTGCTTCTTTGGAATAGGTTTCTTACTCGGGTCGGGTCGAATGATTTTCAGTTGACGTGTTGCAACTAGTGTCGACTGACTTGTTCTCTATTCGGATTGATCCACAATAATTTGTTTCTTCTTCTTTAGCGTTTCAATTTGTTTTTCTAAGCCTTCATTGGTTTTTCTCGCTTCGACCTTATTTGTGTCTATTGTTGCCATAAATTATTGGAATTGATGCCCAACACTTGACTTCATGATATTTCCTGTGACAGCCTGATCTTGTAGAGTCTGCTTATCTTTCCTTTGACTCTTTACAACTAACTTGTTGGTGAAGGAGGCTATTTTTTCAAATATCAATGGGTCATTGAAGTTGAGCCTAGTATCCAACTAGAATGATTCTTTCCAAATGATATTCATGTCTTCAGGATCTGCGTCAAAGTTGACAACATGTTTACCCTTGGCTTATTTTTCTTGTTTTTTTCTCTTGGTAGGAGTCTTCTTTGTTGGGGAAGTTACTTCCATGTCCATATTTTGCACAAATGGGATGATATATAAAGTCGCTTCCCTTTATTCTTGTTGTTCACCATTGGTAAAAGGTGTAAGGATGGTCAAATTATCACTCAATAAATTTAGGGGGATCTGTGTTTGAAGCCCCAATTGTCTATCGAGTTCCTGAAATATTTAGAGCTTCGTTGGTTGATATTCTAACTCTTCTAGTGTTGGCCCTCCACTGACTCCACACCAAAGCTTGGTGTAGTTGAGGCTTAGTTGAATGTGGGAACTCAGTGGTAAGCCTCGACGAACCTTATGTTCCACTCTTCACTTGTGGGAGACATTCTTTACATGATTCACCCAACACTTAAACGTTACCTTGGTTGGGGGAGATTCTGAAGATCTAATTGCTCATGATGCAAAGGCGGAGTAGTTGTTCATAGTCGAGGTCTACTTTAGAGTGAATCTAGGTTCCCCGACTGAGCCAATTTGAATCATTCTGATCCAAATTAGAAGTGATGGGAATTTGATGGCTCGACGATTCTCTTGGCAGTCCTTGTAGTTTCTTTTTATAAAAGAAGCTAAGTGTTATACCAAATTTAACTAAGACCCTGAATCCATAATTTTGTCGATTGGTTCCATCATTATGAGCTTCACATCTGAAGCTTGACCCACAGTTGTGAAGCATAAAGAAATTATTATGCAAGTCCATTTGGCACAGAGGTCAGTTACTCTGTTAATCAGTATCCATTTTGATTTATTGGCCAACGTCCACCCTGTGAGGGATTGTATCATGTCGTTTGAATTTAGGGTTTTGGGTACAGGTGTACCCCGGTGTGGTATTCTATTTATTCTTTGGATCAATCCTCATGTGATGTCGACTGGGTAATTCAACCAAAGGTGTCCATTGTGATACCAAGTGATGAGGAATTTCACAGCTTCTTTCTTCCAATCGTTGAACTCTAATATTTGTGGCACACCTAGAAAATGTTGAATCCCTACCTGCTCGAGGAAATTTGTTTCCTCCTTCCATGTACTAGCTTCCATTCCCCATGCAGTAAAATTCTTCCAATGCCTCAACCAATCAATTTCTTCCATTTGTGCTCTATGATTGTTATGTTTATGTGCTTTTAACTCGGTCGTGCCTGATTTATCGAGTTTTTCCTTTGTTCTTTGCTCCACCAAAGAGTCTACTACATGTCCTTTCATCCTTGGCATCTTTGTGATTTCTTGTTGGTCGGGTAGTTGTTCCTGAAGCTATGGATTTGGATGTGTGACTTCAATTTCAATTCTCTAATTTCTTGGGTGCCCAGGTGTAAACAACAATGAGGTGAAGTAGTATGCCTCATCCAAATTTATAGCTGGGAGGTGGAGCGAGGACTTTAATTTTCCAGTGGTGTCATTAATTTTCACACATTGGCCATAATGTCGGGTGTAATTACTTATTTGTGTGATGGGACTCATGCATAGATGGCAATATGGTAGTCGAACCTGTCCCATTGAGCATTAATGGCATTAACGCACTCCCGTGGATCGACCATGTCGACTACCTCGATTTCAAATTCTCAAGGGGTGCACTAGACTTAGTCGACATTTTCTTGTGTCACTTAGTCAATTCGGTTCTTCCGGTCAGTAGAGGACCTTTGGTTGAAGCGCCTGACCATGTCGGTTTCTACTTTCTTGTCAATTCGACTCATTCTTAGCCTTTTGAAGAAATGATTTCTTTGTTGAGGATATTCTTGTTTGCTTGAAGTGTTTTTTGCACGATTACTTGATATTTTTCTTTCTTTCTTGATATTTCGAATTCACACTTATTGGATTGATGAATTTTTTGTTCAACTAGATGATGCACTTCTCTTTCATTTGATTGACTGGTAGGATTTTTTAAGTAATGGCGCAAATCTTGTCTGGGTACTGAACTTGCTCTTGATTTTTGTGTTTCCTCCCTTATTGTTGACGAGGGACTTTGTTCTCTTCTCATCTTTGAGTATTATAGTGTGAATGAATGTGTTGATCGTGTGAGTTGGTCATATAAATTATAGTTGTCGATCGGTTTTTTGTAACCAATTATGGTAACCGACTTGTTTATTGCTTTATTAATTTTGATTTCTTGATTTTTCTGTGCTTAATATTTCTTTTAATTTTATTGCTTTGTCTTAATTTTCCCTCTTTATTTTATTTTTTCTTTTTATCTATTTTTATTTTATTCTCAATTTGGACTAAGGCCACCCCAAAAGTTTTTTGACCTAGTCGAGTCCTACTGGCACCCACAAAGAAGTTTTCACTAACAGTAATTTAGAATACTATGTATGATATTTTTTCAAGCGGACCCCATTGACTAGTTTCTTGAATGGGTTCCCTTGCAATATTTTTAACTATACTTCTCTTGATGGTTGGATGTCCTCGACCACATACGGACCCAACCATGCAGTTTCTAGCTTCCTTGGTTTTCCTTTTACCCGACTGTCATATAAAAGTACCAAGTCTCCATCATTGATATCCTTCTTTTTAATATGTCGATCATGCCAAGTTTTATGTTGATTCTTTTGTATTTGTTGATGTTGTTGTGACAACATTATTTCTTCTTCTAATTGGTTTAGTTGATAGAAGCGTTGTCTTGTGCTAAGCATATGGTCAAATTCCAGGACGAAGGCTATCTCACCTGTGTTAGCACAGAATTTTAATGGGATTACTACTTCTTGAGCATAGACTAACTTGAAGGGTGTCAGACCATTCAATCGTTTTTATGTTGTTCTATATGCCAACAGTATTGCTGGAAATTTTTCATCCCAATCGTCTTTGTCAATTCCACATATTTTCGTTAATCCCTTGTGTAATATCTTGTTAAATGATTCGATGGATTCGTTAGCACGTGGATGATATGCATTTTTATTTTTATGGTTGATCAAGAACTTCTTAAGAAATACTTCAATTGTGTTGTTGATGAAGTGGGTTCCTTGATCACTGATTATTGTCAACGGGAAACCAAATCTGGTTACTATGTTTTCGTAGATGAATTTTGCAGTTGTTTCCTTTGTGCAATTCTTGACTGGTTTTGCCTCTTCCCATTTGCTTAAGTACTTGACGATTGTCATGATGTATTTTTATCCTGACCTTTTTTCTCTTCTTGGAAATGGATCGAAAAACTCAATGGCCCAGATTTCAAACGGTAAACTGGGGTTTACTGAATGCAAGGGAATTTCATTTTTCCATAATGGTCAGCCTAACCTATGAAACTTGTCACATTTATTTATCTATTCTTGATAGTATTTGTGTGTAAATTTGACCATCGAAGAATGGCTTGAAGGATTTTTCTGGTTGTCGTGTTGGCTTGAAAGTGACCTCTCGTTGGGCCTGCATGTGCTTCATTAATTATGTCTTCACATTCATTCTCTAATGCATATCTTCACAAAATATTATCAAGTCCTAGATTTTAGATATATCCATTCATAAGAGTGAATGGTGCAACTTTCAATGCTAGGATATTTCATTTGTTGGCTAGGAGATATTTGGGTTCCTTCCCTTCTAGAAAATTTGCAATTTCTTCTAGTTCTTTGGGAATTACTTCAACCCTGAATAAATTTGCATTTGGTAAGTCATCATATATTTTGGTCGGGTCTTCTCTTGTCTCAAGTCAGGAAGATAATCCAGATGACATTTTTCTTTCCAGGTCAAACTACTACTTCAAATTCGAATTCTTGAAAGAGTAGTAGCCATTGACAAATTTTCCCTTGATGGATCAGTTTGTTTACTAGATATTTCAGTGCTTGATGGTCCATGAAAAATATAAATGGATTCTCTAATAGGTAGTGTCCAAATTTTTGCAGGGAAAAAATCATTTCTAAAGATTCACATTCCATTGTCGAGTAGTTCCTTTATTCTTTATTCAATTTCCAACTGGCATATTCATTCAGGTGGTCGACCATGTTGTCATATGGTTGGGATAAGACTGAGTGGACAATGACATTGGATGAATCCACATAAACATGGAATTTCCTTGAGAAATCTGGAAATCTTAGGATGGGCACTTCTACCAATTTTATTTTTAGTAATTAAAAACATTTGTCACATTCTTGGCTCCAGTGGAATTCGACTTCTTTCTTTAATAGCTCGTCAATTGGAAAAGTGATGTCAGAGTAGTGTCATATAAACTTTCTAAAATACTCGATGTGTCTAAGAAATATTTTGATTTGTTTTTGGTTAACTGGTAGTTTCAAGTCAAGGATGAATTTGATCTTGGTCATGTCGACTTTAATTCCATTCTTTCATATGATGCGGCCCAAGCGTATGCCTATAGGTGTGGCAAAAATGCATTTTTTTATGTTCAGAGACAAGTGAATATACCTACATATTGCCAACATCATTCTTAGCCATTGGATATGGTCTTTCACTAGGTTGTATATGGTCCAATCATCGAAGTACACATCCATTGTTTTGTAAATATATTCTTGGGATTCCTTTACCACTATTATAGAGAAGACTATTGGGGCATTTTTTAGGATGAATGGCATTACTCTGTATGCAAATGATCCAAAATCGGAGACAAATGTAGGTTTTTCCTGATCTTCTTTTGCTAAAGCTACCTGATTGTATCCGGAGAATCCATCGATGGAGGAATACCATTCATGTCCCGCAAATTCATTGATGATCTCGTCAGAGAATGGCATCAGAAATGGATCATTTACTATGATTTTGTTTAGTCCTCGGAAGTCAACACAGATTCTAGGATTCTTTGGGTGGTTCTTATTGGGTTTCACGACCATTGGAATTTCCCATTCTGACTTGTCAGCTAGATATATAATTCCATAAGCTAGCATTGTTTTGATTTCCTTTTGGACAATGGGCTTGTTTTTATGTGCCAACTTACATGGTCATTTTTCAATAGGTTTGGCTCCAAGAATGAGGTCAAATTTTATCTCACCCATCTCTTGTACCAATCCTTTGAGGTATTTTTAGTCACATGCAATGATAACCTAGTATTCTTTCAATAGATCAACTATTTCCATGGTTTGCTTGTCATACCAATAGTCACCTATTCTGGCCATTTTTTGGTCGATCATCTATTGATATGTCGAACTCTTTTGTCTTAATTTCTACATCCATCCATTCAGGTGTTTTTTACTCATCCAATTGGAGTTATCCTTCCACGACTTTATTATAAATTTATGGAAGTCAAACTTTTATGTATCTTATTTTTCGTCTTTCTCTTCCATGGTCATGGTGTAGACTGTTTTTACATAGTTTTGTACTCCTAGATGGTCTTTCCTCCATCGAACAATATTCCTTGGAAAATTAATGTTTTCCATATCTATTCGATGAGCTATGACATTATATGGATTGTGTGTCGATACTAAGTTACAAGTCGAAGTCGAGCCCACATCGAATTTAGCTTTTCCTTTTTTCTGAATCTCCTCGAGACTTGGTTTTTCCAACAACAAAAAAATTGATTTCTCTTGTTGCCTCTTGTAGCAGTGCTTCTCCAGGTCTGAATTCAAATTATTTAAGGATTTTTTTTTTATTTCATTCCAGTCAAATGTGTCTGCACATGATTCTTTGATTTTATTCCACTTGTGTGGTATATCATCCAATGTGTTTTGGGAACATATGTGTCCACACTCTTTCGTACCAGTAACCTACTTTCCTCCATTATTTCTCACATTTTTGGATGTGACTGATTGGGCCGAACCCAGGTTTACAATTCGGGATGTTGATATTTGATAATAGTTTTTTCCCATCAAATATTTCCACAAAATAAAGGGTGGAAGTATTCCACATTTGCAGTTGAGGTGCATGTCTCTCCCACCATCAAGCTTCTTGGCCTGTGAAGGATTCAACTAAAATTTGTACCCTCCCTTGTTCTTTGACTAACTTGGACATCTTGATGACATGCATTGATGGAGAGTTCCTTTGGTTGAACCGCAGGGGTTTTCTTGTTTGTGTATGAGTCGGGATTAATATTGTTGTTTGGTTTAACTTTTATTTTTACCATGATAGGTAGTTCTTGTACTGAAAAGCATGATTTGGATATCTTTATTGGTATCACTTATATCAACCAAAACTCTTTGGCTTGTGCTTCATAATTTTCCATTTTCCAATTGTATAGATTTGTATCTGATTTTTGAGCTATCAATAATGGAGACCCAACTAATATTTCTCCTTCACTATTGGGCTCTACATTTCCTTTTTATCGTTCATTAATTGGTATAATTGTCGGGCTTTGTGAGCTTCATCCCATGTCTTGACCCAATTTTTACCTTATTTTGGGTCTAGTGAGATTATGATTTTTCTCCCACTACCTTTCAATTTGATTCATCTCTTTTGAGGGAGATTGTGGCCCTCATTTTTTGACCCCAAGGTCTTCCAACCAATGCAGGGTAGGTTGGGATGCCTTCGACCAGGTTGATTACTTCAAAGTTGACTCTCGTTGGGATTCCCATTATGGATGTTATTACACTTTCAAGCGTTCCAATTGGTTCGATGAACCTCTGATCTCCTAGATTTATAAAATTCATTGTTGGTTGAAGCAAGGGTTTCCTTAGTCGAACCCATGTTTCTCTTGGGAGGATATTTACTTGGGACTTGAAGTTGACTACAACTTGTTTGATCATATGTCTGTCGATTTCAAGGTCGACTGGTGGGTCGAAGTTGTCTTTTTGTATTTCCTAATACAGTTTTCAAATACTTTTGACTTCTCTTTGGTCATCTTTATACTCTCTTAGAATGTCTAGTAGGTCAATCAAGTAACCAACCGAATATTTTATTTTAGTAATTGTATAAATTCATCTAGCGAAGTGTATGAGATGTTTGCATCTCCTACCTTATTTTCTTTATCCTATTCGATGTTCCTGAAAAATTTGCATTGCTTCCCACATTAGTTTTTCTTCATGTTTTGGGTCAGGATATGTGTTTTGACCTTCCCTCTATCAACTTGGAGGTTCTGGATAAATTTCATTTCCATCTCCCTAGCATGTTACTACATGGAGCTTCTTTGAATTCAAAATATCATGTTTTGGCACTGTGTGCAAGAGATTTATGTTTATTTTATTCATTGTCTTTTCTAACATGATTGGACAGTCTTTTAGGGAGTGATCTCCCACTCCAAATATATTGCAGAACTTGAGATCAATTATGCCCTTTATTGGGAAATCCGAACTGAAGTGATCGTCTTTCCAACAATCAAAGCAGTTGTAACATCCTCAACTTTTGTAATATTCCCCTAAATTTTTTTGGAATTTTACTTAATCTGTTGTGTAGACATTCTGTCATAGTTTTCTACTATAAATATTTTATGTGTCTTGCTAATATAATATTTTTCACAAATAGTTTGCAGCACATTTGGAAATTATTTGGCATATAACAATAAATAGAAATACTAGAACAATAAGGATAGAATTCACACAGAAATATATAGAATGAACCTGATTGCTTATTTATTTCTTGGTTTTGGGCTAATACATCAAGGAAATAACTCACAATTTTGTCTTCACATTATAGTAGCAAGCAATGAAAATAATTCTTGACCTGTTCACTTAATATAAAGATGCTCATAGGTAAATGAAATGTACATTATTTATACAAGAGAAATGCAGGCATGTAGATGTGGTTGTATGCAACAATAGAGTATATAATAGAATAGTTGACTAATCAAACCGATGATTTCATCTTCTCACAATGAAAATATACCCAATACATTCAGCAAGTAATCTGCAACAATAAATTGTATTATACTACAACTAAATTGACTCCTCTAATGGAGAAATTGATCCCTTGTACAACAATAATAGCTTGTCCACAAAAGGTTACTTCCCAGCTCCAATAATGCACCCGCCACAAATAGAATCGGACCATGCTAAAGAAATACAACCCTCACAGCTATGAAATCAACCCACAAGGGAAGACTCAATCTACCACATTAAACTTGGCATATATAATCAAGATATTCGACCCAACAATTAATATTTTGGTCCCAAGGAAGATGAAATGGTCCAACATCTAGGTAAATCACCCCTCTCGAGAAAATTCGACCTCCAAAAATAAACTATGTCACAAAAAGATGAAATCTCATCCACAAACAATATAAACCAGCTGCCAAAGAGAAAAATCATCCACACACAATAAAAATCAATCACACTAATGAGAAAACTTGTCTCAAATGAATCATAGTAAGAATATATGAATGATATTCTCTCAAGGACCATCTAAGGTGGATGGTCTCACCACTAAAACCAATCTCTATCTTTAGGGTTTTCATCCCAAGAGCCAAAGCCACAAGAGCTCTCTCAATTTCGTTTTTAGAAAATAACAATTGCATAATGATTGAGGGCACCTTCATTCTTCTTTTATCTCCTACTTGACCCTTTTACCCTTTTAATAAAGTAAAGTGACTTTATAAACTTAATTCACTTAAAACACCCTTTTCATTAATTACTCAATATCACTTTTAAAAAGTTACTTTTATACCCCCATGACATTAAATAATTAATTAATCCCCTTTTTCCACTGACTATAGCCTACGTGAATCACTTAGGATATTTCATCAATCTCCTGGAGAGATAATTTTGAAAGGAACATTACAGTCCTCCATTCCCAATATTGCTTGTCCTCAAGCAACTAGAAGTTAGGATGTTGCAATATCTGGTCACTTTCCCATGTGGCATCTTCTACTGACGAATCTCTCCACCTGATGAGGTACTCTCAGATCACTCAGTTACACAGTATCCTTTTTCATACCTCCAAACCCTCCTCGAGAACCAACACTAACTTCCCCTACTTATCCAATGGGGGTAACTCTGTCGAAGAAGTGAACTGTTGCCCCAATGCCTTCTTGAGGCATGAAACATGAAACACGTTGTGAATCTTACTTCCTTATGAAAAATCCATCTCATAAGCTACTTCAACAACCCTTTGAATCACCCTGTAGGGGGCATAAAAGTGGGGCTTAATATTTTTTTCACTACTTTTCTTCAACGAAGACCATCTGTATGGATGTAATCTCAAGAATGCCAAGTCTACCACTTAGAAAGTGTGTTCAATCATGTGCCTATCTACATAGATCTTCTGTTGATTTTGGTCCATCTGTAAATTGTCTTGACTCTCTTGGATATAATCCTTGTCTTTGGGAGCCCTACTATCCCCAAATTCCAAATCAACAAATGAAGGAGAATCATAGCCATATAAATCTTGAAATTGGTTCATACCAATGGACATGTGGTAAGTGGTGTTATAACAATGTTCGCCCAAATGTAACCACTTGACCCATACCTTTTGTTGCCCAAACACATAGTTACGCAAATACCCCTCAAGCCATTTTTTCACGATCTTTGTCTATCCATCTATTTGGGGGTGGTAACTAGTTCTAGGAGTCAATTTTCTACCATCCAACCTAAACAACTTCTGCCAAATGCACTAAGGAACATGTTGTCCCTATCAATAACAATGTACTTTGAAAACCCATGGATTTTGAATACTTCATTGAAGAAAAACTTTTGTATCTTTGTTGCATTTTATTCTCAGGATATGGCAAACAAATGTGCAAACCTGATCAACCGATCAACCACCAGATATATGCAATCTTTTCCCTGTACTTTAGGTAATCTTGTAATGAATCTCATGGATATTCTTTCCCACTTCTGCTCCAAAATGGGAAATGGTTGTAGTAACCTTGTAGAATGAGTCTAATATGACTTGTTCTACTGACAAGTCATACACTCCCTCACATGTCTCAGTACATCATATTTGATGCCCTTCCAAGTGAACCTCTCCTTCATCTACCTATAAGTTTTAATGTACCTGGGATGGCCTACCAGATGTGTGTCAAGCACAACCTTCATAATATTTTCCTTCAATGTAGGCTCTCAGACTAAGTATATGCGGCCTTTGTAGTATATGGTGTCATCCACCACCTTGTGCATGTCATCCAATATGCTTCGATGCATCAACTCACAAGAAAAATTGTTCTTGAAATACTCTACCAAGAGATGAGATTTTGAGTCAGTTGAAATCTCTGCAAGTGAACATATCTCTGGTTTCCTAGAGAGAGCATCAACAACCAGATTTTTATTTCCTTTCACATATTGAATGTCAAATTCATATGCATGTAGTTTTCTAACCCACTTTTGGTACCTTTCATTCAAGTCCTTCTACCTCAAGAAGTGTCTCAAGTTGTTGTGTTCAGTCTTAACCACAAATTTGCCACCAACCAAGTATTGTTTGAACTTTTCCAAGTCATGCATGATCGAGAGAATTTCCTTCTCATAGATGAATTATAAACTCTCTGAATCTATGAGCTTCATTCTCTCATATGATATCAGATGTCTCTGTTTCATTATAATTTCTCCTATTCCCTCACCCAATGCATCACACTCAAGCACAAAGGGATGAGTGAAATTAGGAAGTGATAAAATTGGGCAAGTGCTCATCACTTCTTTCATCCTGTCAAACATATTATATGCCTACTATGTCCACCTAAATGCCCCATTCTTCATGAGAAATGTGAGTGGCACATCCAACTATGAGAACCTCTTTACAAACCCATTGTAGTAGCTTCATATCCCAAATAATTCATTCCAGTGTGTAAGTTTCTTGGGTGGTGGCCAATTCGGTATGGCCTGGATCTTCTCCTTATGCACATGTAGTCCCTTAGCACTAACCACATGACCCAAGTATATGATCTATGTTATCCCAAACTCACACTTTCATTCCTTGGAATACAGTGTCTGGTCCTCCATGATGCTCAGAATCTTATCCATATGATCCAAATATTCCTCCCATGTCCTGCTATATATCAGAAGATCATGAAATAATACCAACAAGAACTTCCTCATCTGCTTTTTGAAGATGTGGTTCATGCAGTACTGAAAAGTAGCTAGTATGTTGATCAACCCAAACGACATGACCAAAAACTCATAATTCCCATAATGGTATCTGAAATTAGTTTTGGAGATCAATCTGATGATACCCTGATTGAAGATCAATCTTTGAAAAATACATTGCTCCATGCAACTCGTCCAGAACCTCATCGATCTTAGGGATAGGGTATATGTTCTTGATCGTATTTTTATTCAATGCTCTATAGTCAATTCACATATGCATCATGCCATCCTTCTTCTTCACCAACACTACAGAAGAAGTGAATGGACTAGAGCTAGGCCTGATATGTCCCATCTCCAACAATTACTTAATAGCCTTCTCAATTTCATCCTTGAACTTCTTTGGATGTATGTAGGGAGTAGTGGTCATAGGTTTCGCTCCCTCCTCCAAATCAATGTTATGCTCAAATCCCCTATCAGGCAATCTCCCTGGAGGTATCTGTACAAAACCCTTGTCATGCTTACTCAACAATTCCTAAATATCTACATGATAATGTTGTCGACCCTGTGTATCCTCATGAGTAGTAGTCAAGCACTTTGTTGCGCATGCTACATCTCTGTGTCTGAAAATGTCATCCATACTCTTTTTTGACACAATATTTGGGCCACCATTTGACATGCCCCTAGGAACAACCTTATTTATTTATTTTTTGTTGAAATTCATCTCCATTACTTGGTATTTCATTGTAATTTCTCCTAAGGAATGAAGCCACTGAGCACCAAACTATATTGTTGCCCACCAGATCAGCCACATAAAATTCATCGGTTAAGGTGTAGTTTCCCAATGCCATGGCCAACCTCAAAATATTTTGTGTGCTTGTAATAGTAAATCCATCAACCACTACCACATTAAACCCCTCGAAGTCCCTTGTAGGCATGTGTCTCCTATCCACCATTGCTACATCAATGAAGTTGTGGTTTTCCCCACCATCAATCAAAGTTATGACTCTCTGTCCCCAGAGCACTCCTCTTAATCTAAATGTGTAGAATATAGGAGTGTCTAATAGAGTGGAGATAGTCACACCCTTGCCTCCTCACGAGGTTTATCACCACTAAAGCCTCCCTACTTGTTGATTCGGTGTAGCTTCCTCCTCGTCACTGTCTGAGTTCACCTCTATATAGTGCACCTTACCTTTTCCCGCACACATGTGTCTAGGTTCCCAAGGTTCTTTTCAAATGTAGAAAAGTTTCTTTATTCTCAACTCATCACAATTTTCCTCATCCAACTTCTCCTTACTGATCCCCTCTTTCTAAAAAAGTTTCTTGTCTTTGCCTTTCTGTGAAATGAAAGGTTTGGAGAAATTTTTTGTCTTTGAGACTGCATCCTACATGTATTATGTCTTGATGATGGCATCATGTAGAATCTTTGGTTTGAAGGCCTTCACCCAACCATGTAATGGCTTGGATAAACCCTTGGTGAAAAACATCACCAACATTTTCTAAGATGTATATTCCACAGTGATTGTAAGCCTCTGAAACTCTGTGATGTAAGCATCTTGTGTCCTAACCTGTTTGAGTTGTGCCAACTCTCTGAAATGTACTTCTAGATCCTTATTTTCAAACTTGTCCATAAAATTATGTGTGAAGTCCATATAGGAGGTAATTTTGGCATGTCCCATAGTGACCAGTCCATGGTACGACCACTCACTGGATTCTTAGTACAAATGTAAGGTAGCGAATTTAATCTCATATGCCTCTATCATAGGGTTGAGTTGTAAGTATGTGTCCAAATTCTGTACCCATGCTCTAGTCGCGCACTTTTTGGAACGATCAAAGAAAGGAATGGATAACTTTCGAACCTTCTGTATGAGATCAAGGTTCTGTAGACCCCTATTGAAATCCCTCAGTCTGTTCTGATTTGATGATACAGTAGTCCTGTAGTGACATGGCTACCTTAAAATCCTCACCAAGAACCTGGTACTCCCTCTAATAATCATCAAAGGTTTCACCCTATCCTTTTTGTCCTTGATTTCTTGTTTATTGATTCCCCAAGAACTCGGGAATAAGAGGTCTAGGAATCATTCTATCGTTAGTCCTAGTGTCAACTTGTGTGTAACACCCTGTTTCCTCCCAATATTGTAATTATGCAAAAACTTCATATGTTAACATTACGAGGCATGTAATTGTGTTT
>JASDQU010099930.1:211600-229592 GCA_032191745.1 Picea mariana
TTTTTGTCCTTGATTTCTTGTTTATTGATTCCCCAAGAACTCGGGAATAAGAGGTCTAGGAATCATTCTATCGTTAGTCCTAGTGTCAACTTGTGTGTAACACCCTGTTTCCTCCCAATATTGTAATTATGCAAAAACTTCATATGTTAACATTACGAGGCATGTAATTGTGTTTGTATTTAATACAAACACCAAAATACTAACTGATAGGGAATGGCCTTGATAAATATTGGCCATGATACACCTAAGAAACTTGGTGAGGTAGGGGGACTGATGGAATGGTTGAGTGAAGTGGAGTTGAGATGCATTAGTGAAGAAAATAGGAATCTTTCATAGCAAGTAATCTATGCCCTCAAACATAATAACTTCACCTAACAGCATGCTAGACTGATGAGGAGAAMACGTGACCATTAATATAAGGTCACAAAGGTGCTTGATTAGTTAATGATTGTGTCATTTGGTCCATACTAAGAGAGAATGGTCTATTAAACAATTGACGGTGGGAATGTACCATGGAACGCCCCCCTCAAATTATGAATGGGAGACTGTAGGTTATGTCTGCAAGATGCTGCATAGATCTCGAGGGGATGGAGAAGAAGACCAAAGGAGGAACACACACAGATAGCGTAATCAGACAGGAGGAGAGGTCCCACAACAAGGATTGCACTCAGAGATAGAATAATTCCATAGAGAAGACCCAGATATGAGTAAGAGAGAGAATGGAGGTGTGGATGTGTTGATTGATAAGGAAAAGAATAGATTTCTAGAAAACAATACGAATCTTGTTTGAGTTGTTGATTATCACCCTGAACAGAGAAGACCCGAAATCCCAGACTAGAGCAATAGTAGGGTGCAACTTGGTGCTTACTGGATGGAAATCAGCACTAGTAAGGGGAGTTCACCGAGGCACTATTGATCAGAGAAGGGAATCCCTTGTGCATAGGAAATCGAGTTGAGAAACCACCTGGAAAACTTGTAGAGACCCAAATCTAAGTGGGAGGTGGAAACTTATGTTGTGCCAAAGAAGGAAGGAGAGTAACCTTCCTGGATCATCGTAAAATCGAAACCCTACTGATTAAAATTCCTTGGTGGTATCATGGCTTAGCATGGGGGTGTATTTTTGTAGGAAGTGACTCTACAACAAGGACTAAGGTTGACAGGAAAGGCATCCTCTCTCAGTCAGTTGAATTGCATTATTTCTTACCAGATAAGTGTTTTTTGTACTAAAACTGATTGTGATTGATATATCTAAATGCTTATGAATGGAATATTTATGTGTATGCACATATGTCTGAATCTAAGTGAAAGTATGTGAACTTAATCTATGAATTTGAATGACTATGATATGAGATAAGTTGCAATGTATCATTATTGCCTTGTTAAATTGTGAAAACAACTAAGTGTGAATTGTTACCTTCTTCAATACTCTATAGTTTCCCTGTGTGGAGAGATTGAAAATCCTATGATGTCTTAACCTTAATTTTTACAGTTTGTAGTGGCCATAGAATTGATTTCGAGTCTGCAAAAGTCAGAATCAAAGTCTTGCAAAACTCAAAAAATSGTGAAGTCCTTGAAATGGATAGTTATGACTCCTTAAAACATTGTGTTAGTCAACAGAAAATAGCAACCATCAATTTGAAGAGATTAGGACCATTAATCATTGGGATGTTYGAAGTGAAAGTTTTAGAGAGAACCCTCAGGAGTGATGGGAAATATCCTGAATGAGAGACTCCAAAATGAACCATTCAGGGTGGATTTTTTGAGAGGAAGTCTCATGTGTCGTGAGAATAACCCTGAATGAGAGACTCTGAAGTTGATTGTGTGTGGGTTATATATCTGGAAGCTGGAAATATAAATCCTCAGTCTTTGATCATTGTGGGTCCCACTTAGCAGATCAAGGGGAAGACCTATCTTGGTGTTGACTGGGAACATTGGTGTGAAAACATGTGTCAGTAGTCAATTAGTTGACAGGAATGAGTGTGAGTCTAGTTGGCTCAGAGTTAATTATTTTTTGAAGTATGACTCCAAAGGATTCAGAGTACTACTCCAAGGTGTTGAAGGGCAATTCTGATGGAGGGAAGATATCAACCCTAGATATATGAATAAAATATATTCGAAGGCAAACGTCGATCTTCCAGAGGTTTCCCCCAAGATAAGAGGTGAATTTAAAGTCATGGATGACATGGCTTTCCCGTAAGTCCACAAGGGTGTCCTTAGAGCCACGGTTTTCATCCCTTGAATGGTTGACGAGTTGAGTGGGGTCCAATTAGACAAGTGAACCTTAAGCGTCGAATGGATCTCAACCATCGATTGGGAGACCATGACATGTATCTACATCATTAATTGAGGAGAAGGGAACATTCCTCAATAAATTGAGTTCAGATCAGTGAAATTGCTCCAATCGTTCAAACTATGAATGGAAGGCATCAAGAGGGAATATTCTTTGATACTATATCCATCGAAGGTAAGTGATGAGTGCACCGGAAGAAATTATGAGAGTTAATGATGGTAGGCCTACGTGGATCCAAATTTCCCCGTGGTAGGTTAAACAGACACCACATCGGTTCTATGTTGTCACCATGTCAAATGGAAAGTGTGACAAGGTGTCATGTGGATTCCACACATCAGTGGAAAAGAGGTCGAAAACCAAGGTCATAACTTATGTTCTAGAGCTCAGTTTTGAGCGAAATTACCTTCATTGGAAAGCTCTTGACGAACAGAAGATGATGGAGTTGTAAAAGAAAGGATTTGAGATAGATAAGAAAAGTGAAAATTCTAATTCCCCATCTCTTAAAAGGTCACTTAGGGGTTGGGTCTGTTATAGAGTGGTATCAGAGCAGAGTTCAAACTCTAGGCTTGAATGGGTCAACAAGACCACCTAAGTTTATTTAAAAAGGATATTTTGTTTTTTGAAATGTTTTCTTTTGAAAAAATAACATAAAATGCTAACGATGATTGTTGTTTCAACACGTAGGATGAATTGAAAAGTTCATAAAAGCGAATGGTGCAACGCAGCATGGATGAAATCTCACACCTCGGAGATGAAGAGTCTGATGACTAGAGGGATAGGGAAACCCCTCCAAATTTGATGGCCACTGTGAGAAGCCTGAAGGAAGATGATGCGAGGTTTATTGTTAAATTATGAGCTTGATTTCTTATGCAGATTAATTCTTTTATTTTCTTCAATACTTTGATTCCAACTTAATACACTTCAACAATTTCAAATCATAATTGAATATCAATAATTATGTAGATAAGTAAACATGCATATTAACAACACATATACCCTAGGGAAACCCTGTACAGGGAGAAAAACCCCAACAAACAATATTCCTTTATTGCATTAATAATGTAAGATCTCTTACAAATATACACCATGAATGTACTTCTCTCAAAGAGCTTGCCAAGGTGACTCTGACCTGACAAATACTTACAAGACCTTGTTGAAATACACCTTTTATATGCTGCCTCTTTATCACTAATGTGCTCCTCTATTACTTCACCCTCAACCTGCATATGAAAACTCTGTTTCAAAATTGTGTTGAGGAGAGGGTTCTACCTCTTCTTATATAGGTTGAAGAGGGGAAGAGGAGAAGCTCGAAATAGTAACATGATTGCATGCATTAGTCATAACTCAGCTTCATACTTTAGTTTGAACTTAGAACTAGACTTGATATTGGTTACAACTCAGCATTACACTTTAGTTCGAACTTTAGAACTAGACTTGAGATTGGTTACAACTTAGCATTACACTTTAGCTCGAACTTAGAACTACACTTGAGACTGGCATGATTTAGTTCAAACTTAGAACTAGACTTAAGACTTTAGTTGCAACTCAACATTACACTTTAGTTCTAAGATAGAACTAGACTCAAGACTTTAGTTGCAACTCAACATTACACTTTAGTTCTAGACTCAAGACTTTAGTTGCAATTCAATATTACTAAAAATAGAACTAGACTCAATACTTTAGTTGCAACTCAACATTACACTTTAGTTCTAACATAGAACTAGACTCAAGACTTTAGTTACAACTCTTGACAAGGAAATTCGAAATTCTTTTCATGGTGGATAATGTTTACACGTGCCAACACACTAGATGAATACAGTTACATCATTTGCAATAATAGGAATATCGTTTGTTTCTAGCTCATAGGAATTTTACATTCAACCTAAATTTTTCTAGATACCTTGACTTTTTCTCACGGCTCACAAGGTTTGACTAGGCTCACAGAGGTTGTATGTTCCCCCTGACTTTTGCACTAGTCTGTCTATGCTCACAGAGGTTGTACATTCCCCCTGAATTTTGCACTAGACTGTCTATCCTCATAGAGGTTGTACGTTCACCCTGAATTTTTCATTAGACGCACATAGCATCTCGTTCGTCCTAACTTTTGGTTTGACTCACAGAGGTTGTCTATTCCCCCTGGCTTTTTTCAATACCTCATGAGACTGGTTAATTCTCCAAATCTCCCTAGCTAGCCTTAGGGTGGCCCATATGGCCTCTCATTGGAGAATTATTGTCGATGCTGCCAAATTTAACACTCACTCTCAATGAAGGATTCATTCTCAATCACACCAAGTTTTCCTCTCAGCTACACAAATTGTCTGGAGGTGAGAGGCAGGTCACGATATCAACTACCTGCTCACTCGTGGCTATGTACTGTAACTTTACAGTTTTTCTCTGGACCAAGTATCAGATGTAGTGGTACCTCATGTCAATATGTTTTGACCTGTCATGAAATACCAAGTTCTCTGTCAATTTTATGCAATTTTGATTATCATAGTGAACCATCGTCGCCTCGAGCTTGTCACCAAACAACCCAGAAACCAATTTTCTAAGCCATACTACTTCCTTGCTAGCATCACTTGTTGCAATGTACTCAGCCTCTATTGTACTATGTGCAATGGATCCCTTATTTCGGCTTGACCAAGAGATCATAAAGGATCATAAACTGAAGCAGTATCTGGAAGTACTCTTCCGATCCACTGGCCTTCCTGCCCAGTTAGCATCTGCATACCCATGCAGAAATAAACCACCACTGGATGTATATCTCATACCATAAGTAATGGTCCCTCTGAGATATTTCAAGATGTGCTTTGCTGCCACCCAGTGTCTCTGGATTGGTTCAGTCATGAACTGACTCATTGCAATCACTGCATAGCATATATCTGGCCTAGTGTGGATCATGTACATCAATGATCCAATCAGCTGCCTATACATGGTGGGATCCACCAAATCTGAACCTATATCAGAATCATGCAGCTTCTTCAGGTTGGTAACCATCAGAGTAGACATGTATTTGCAATCCATCATACCAAACCTCTTTAGTACATCCACTGTGTATTTTCCTTGTGCCATAAATATCTCACCCTGTCTTTGCCACACTTCCAATCCTAGGAAGTAATGCATCAAGCCTAAGTCTTTCATCTCGAATTCCGAGGTTAGCTCCCTCTTACACCAGGCTATTATCCCTTCATTTCCTGTTAGAAAGAGATCATCAACATACAGAATTAGTATAACAGGTTGGTTACCTCTTACCTTGAAGTATAGATTTGCATCAGCATCACTTTTCTGGAAGCCCAGGATTTTAAGAAAGCCATCAATCCTATCATACCAAACTCTGGGAGCCTACTTAAGACCATACAAGTCCTTCCTTAGCTTGCATACATGAGTGCCTTTGTTATGCAGTATAAAACCATCTGGTTGTTCCACAAAGACCTCATGTTCAATCTTTCCATTCAAGAATGTTGTTTTTACATCCATCTGATGTAGTTTCCAACCAAGTATGAAAGCTAAAGAAATAATAGCTCAAATGGAGGTATACCTGGCTATAGGAGCAAAAGTCTCTTTGTAGTCAATTCCTTCTTTCTGAGTGAAGCCTCTGGCTACAAATATTTCTTTGAACTTTTCCACACTTCCATCAGTTGCATGTTTGATCTTATAGATCCATTTGGAATAAACCATCGATTTGTCTTTTGGCCTTGGCACAATGTCCCAAAAATTGTTCTTTATAATAGACTTGTATTCCTTAAGCATGGAATCCTTCCATAATTGTAATTTATCTTCTTCTTCAAATGAAGAAGGTTCAGCATCACTAATGTTGCTCATCAGTGCAACATAGCCTCCAAACCTATGAGACCTCTTCCTTTCCCTGAAAGTTCCTTTGGGAGCAGCTATCCTTTCTACTTCCTGCACTATTTCTTTAAGCCACCATGACTTCCTTTTGGATAGAGGTTCTTCAAGAGTTCTTTCTAACACTTTAGCGGGTTCTAGGGGCTCATTACTTGGCCCTTCACAAAGTTCCTCCCTCTTATCATCTGACTCTTCATTTTCAGAAGAGGGTGAAGTTGGTTGAACTACTTTTGAATCTTCTTGAAGCTCTATGGATTTCTTAAATGTGGCTTCCTCATGGAAAGTCACATCTCTTCTTACCTCTATTTTCCTCTAACCCGGTACATAAATCCTGTAAGATTTGGAGTTCTCATTGTACCCCACAAAAACCCCTTTCTTGCATGAGGGTTCCATATTTGTCCTCTTTTCCTTAGGGACATGAATATACACAGGACATCCAAATATCCTTATATTCCCTACTTCAGTTTTGATCCCTGAGAAGACTTCTTCAGGAGTCTTGTCCTTCAAAATATCATGTGGACACCTGTTCTGAATATACACAGCAGTGGAGGTAGATTATGCCCATAAATAATTTGCCAGATCCTGGTCAAACATCATTTCTTTCGCTGCCTCACAAATAGTCATGTTTTTCCTCTCAACAACACCATTTTGTTGAGGGTTATATGGCACGGTCAACTGTCTCTTGATTCCTACTAACTTGTAGAAATCCTCAAACTGAAGAGATTCAAATTCTCCTCCATTGTCTGTTCTAAGGATTTTGATGTGTTTCCCTGTCTGCTTTTCAATAAAGGATTTATATTCTTTGAATTTATCAAATGTGTCACTTTTAGCTTTAAGAAAATATATCCAACATTTTCTTGAGTAATCATCAATAAAAATGACATAATACAAACAACCACAGAATGAGGGAGATGACATGGGACCACATACATCAGAATG
This sequence comes from Picea mariana, assembly GCA_032191745.1. NCBI lineage: Eukaryota > Viridiplantae > Streptophyta > Pinopsida > Pinales > Pinaceae > Picea > Picea mariana. The sequence continues at coordinate 218,676 of JASDQU010099930.1, forward strand.
AGCCAAATCTAAGATACCCTGAGCTATGTTGTCACTACTAGGAAATGATTTCTTTATATTTTTACCTAGCATGCATCCCTTACAAATTTCATTTTTACTAAGAGAAATAGAGGGCATGGCACATACCATGTTCTGTAGATCTGGAAGAGCTTTGTAATGAAGATGTCCAAGTCTTATGTGCCAAAACTCGATGGATCTAGTCGCATCATGAGCTAATGCCTGAACTGACTGTCCTGACATGACGTACAGTCCTCCACTGCGAGTTCCAATGGGTTCTGATGTACTTAAGTGGCTACCTTTAGCCCATAGTAGTTCCTTCTTGTCCTTCAATATCACCCAATATCCCTTATCGTCAAGGGTTTCAACTGATAGTAGATTCTTCTTGAGCCCTGGAACATATAATACTTCATCAACATGAAGTCTAGCCCCAGATTCCAATCTAAAGGAGATAGATCCTACTCCCTCTATCTTGTAACATTTTTCATCCCCAAGCTCGACCTGCTCTACAAAATATTTTGTCTTGAAATCTGAGAGGATCTCCTTGTACCCTGTCATGTGCTTTGATGCACCACTATCTACTAACCAAGTTTTTGGCCCTGTGGAAACTGAAATGGATAAAGAAGAAACCAAATAATATTCTTTCCTATTTTCTTTCTCATTAGAAGGAATTTTCTGATTTCTTTTGGATTCATCATCCTCAGCAGTTGAGGCATGATGTTTCCCTTTCCTAGGATATTTCTTTCTAGACCAACAATCTTTAGCAAAATGACCCAACTTATTACAACTAAAGCATTTAATCTTAGATGTATCAATATTCTTTCCTTTGAATGTACCTTTGATGTTTGGCTTCCATTGAGAGCCTTTTTGGAAAGTGCCTTTCTTCTTTCCCTTGAATCTTGATGCTAAAGTTGAGTGCTCTTCTTTTGTTGGCTTGCTCCTGGTAGCTGTGCAACTCTCCTCCTGGAGGTAATCATGCCATAACCTCCCAAATGTGGGCTGAATCTCTCTCCCACTTACACTAGATAAGAAGGTCTCCCATGAAGAAGGAAGACCATCAAAAATGGCCTGCACTAAATCATCATCGTCCACTGTCACCCCTGTGACCAAAAGCTAATCTCTATTCTGAGCTATCCTAGAACAGAAATATGCCATTGATTCACCTTTCTCCATCTTCAGATACTTAATATTGTGCTTAAGTGTCCTCTTCTAACTTGGAGCATGTTTCTCATACAAATTCACCAAGGTATCCATACAGTCCTTAGCAGTCATCAACGAAGTCATTGCAGGCATTATACTGTATTTGACTAAGTCAAAGATTATTCGCTTGGCCTTTGCTTGACTCTTCCTGAAAGTCATTCTTCCTGCATTATGCATTGGTTCCTCCACCACTGTGGTAAAATACTACTCAAGATCATGCTCTTGCAAGATATTTGTTATATGGAGCTTCCACACATTAAAGTTGGTAGCTCCTTCGAGCCTATCTTCGGCCCTGACTGAAATGGAGGATGCCATGGTCCTCACACTGGAAACTTAATCAAGCTTGCTTGGATTTGTGTGTACCTACTGTTGCACTTTCAACACATTTAACACACCGTAAGCTCTGATACCATGTTAAATTATGAGCTTGATTTCTTATGTGGATTAATTCTTTTATTTTCTTCAATACTTTGATTCCATCTTAATACACTTCAAAAATTTCAAATCATAATCAAATAGAAATAATTATGTAGATAAGTAAACATGAATATTAAAAACACATATACGCTGGGGAGACCTTGTACAGGGAGAAAAACCCCAGCAAATAATATTCCTTTATTGCATTAATAATGTAAGATCTCTTACAAATATCCACCATGAATGTACTTCTCTCAAAGAGCTTGCCAAGATGAATCTGACCTGACAAAGACTTACAAGACCTTTCTGAAATACACCCTTGATATGCTACCTCTTTATCACTGATGTGCTCCTCTATTACTTCACCCTCAATCTGCATGTGAAAACTCTATTTCAAAATTGTGTTGCAAAATTGTGTTGAGGAGAGGGTTCCACCTCTTCTTATATAGGTTTAAGAGGGGAAGAGGAGAAGCTAAAAATAGTAACATGATTGCATGCATTAGTCATAACTCAGCTTCATACTTTAGTTCAAACTTAGAACTAGACTTGAGATTGGTTACAACTCAGAATTACACTTTAGTTCGAACTTTAGAACTAGAATTGAGATTGGTTACAACTTAGCATGACACTTTAGTTCGAACTTAGAACTAGACTTGAGATTGACATGCTTTAGTTTGAAATTAGAACTAGACTTAAGACTTTAGTTGCAACTCAACATTACACTTTAGTTCTAAGATAGAACTAGACTCGAGACTTTAGTTGCAACTCAAAATTACACTTTAGTTCTAGACTCGAGACTTTAATTGCAACTCAATATTGCTAAAAATAGAACTAGACACAATACTTTAGTTGCAACTCAACATTACACTTTAGTTCTAACATAGAACTAGACTCAAGACTTTAGTTACAACTCTTGACAAGGCAATTCCAAATTCTCTTCATGGTGGATAATGTTTACACGTGCCAATGCACCAGATCAATATAATTACATCATTTGCAATATTAGGAATATCGTTTGTTTCTAGCTCATAGGAATTTTACATTCAACCTAACTTTTTCTATATACCTTGACTTTTTCTCATGGCTCACAAGGTTTGACTAGGCTCACTGAGGTTGTATGTTCCCCCTGACTTTTGTACTAGTCTTTCTATGCTCACAGAGGTTGTACGTTCCCCCTTAATTTTTTACTAGATTGTCTATGCTCACAGAGGTTGTACATTCCCCCCGACTTTTGCATTAGACTCACATAGCATCTCGTTCATCCTGACTTTTGGTTTGACTCACAGAGGTTGTTTGTTCCCCCTAGCTTTTGTCAATACCTCACAAGACTGGTTGATTCTCCAAATCTCCATGGCTAGCCTCGGGGTGGCCCATATGGCCTCTCATTGGAGAATGACTGTCGATCCTACCAAATTTAACACTTATGAGATCCCATGTTGAACAGGAAGAGTTGAATGCATTCCTACTGCAAAGTTTGTTTGATATTCAAAAACATCTGCAGCAAGACCCTAGCAATGCATAACTACAACAATTGGAGATGTTAAAAACCCCTTTGAATGCCCAAAAGCATGGACTAGCTCAAAGCGATGAAGGAAGGATTTATTCCAAAAGGAAGTATCAAGGTACCAAGAAAGGTGAATCGATTGGAGGCATTCCCATGGAGTCCTCTAGTCAAAAGACTATTTCAACAGAACAATCCAGTAGTGGCATGGAATCCATCATTTCTAAGAATAGAAAGAGGAATAATTCTCAGAGTTTTATGACTAAATAATTCAATAAAGCTAAGCACCTACCTTTGATGGTGAAATAAAGAAAGGATAAGAAGTCGAAGCATGGCTATTTAGCTTGAAAAATCACTTTCAAGTACATAATTATTCATACAATACCAAGGAAATAATTGTAGTGTTTAACTTGAATGGAGGGGCTTCCATTTGGTGGGAAGACCTCAAGGAAATCAAAAGGATAAAGGAAAGGAAAATTAACCTAGAAACAGTTTGAAATATACTTTTGCAAATATTACATATCTGAAAAGTATTATGAAGACAAAATAAAGGAATTATATGAGCTTAAGATGGGGCAACTTACCTTGGATGTGTATGAAAAAATATTTATGGATTTCTTGAGGTATGTTCCCTACATTAAGGATGAGAAGGAAAGAATCCAACATTTTCTTAGTGGGTTACCACAGTCCTACCAAGATCAAATTGATTTTGACAAACCCAAGACATTGGAAGACATCATTCAGAAGGTTAATGATGTTATGATGAATCCAAGCACAAGCATGAGTCTTCCAAGGATTTGAAAAGGAAGGACAAGAGTGTATTCCAAAAGAAGGGATTCAATTCCTTTCCCCACAAGAATTCAGATAAATATGCACAGTCGGTTCATCCAAGTAGAAGTGTGCATCAACAAAAATTTATGTCTCTAAGAAGGAATAAACCAGTAGAGCAAGCAAGGTAAAGAGCAGAGGATCCTAAGAAAGGACCTTTCCAATGTTGGGGATGCGGAGAGAAACATATATTGAGGGATTTTACCCACATGCAGCATGACAGCATAAGAGTGTGTAACTTGCAGGAGGTATCTATATTCAATGATGTAGCGAGGAGTATGCCTAGAATATATGCAATGGTAGAAAATCGACAAGCAGACCACCAAGCCTCTATTGTGGAATTGGAAGGTATTATTATTGAAAGACCAGTTTCTGTTTTAATTGACCCAGTATCTAATATTCATTATGTTCCACCTCAAGTGGTTGAGGCATGTTCATTATAGAGAAAGAATCACACCAAGGCGTGGTTAGTTCAGTTATCCACTGGAACAAAGAGGAAAGTGGTATAATTAATTGAAGCGTGTCCAATTTGGATGGAGGGATTTTAGACCTAGGTCGTTCTAAATATCCTACCTCTTGGTTCATATGACGTGTTTTTGGGCATGGAATTATTAGCCAGCCATAAGGAAAAATTAAAATGTTATGAGAAAATGTTAGAATGTAAATATGAGGAAGGAAATGCAAGATTTTTGCAAGGCATTCGGAAGCCAGTATTCGTGAGACAAATATCAACGTTGTAGCTCAAGAATATTAGTAGGAAAAGGTGTCCCTTGTTTTCCATGCAAGTATTAAACTCGGTGGAAGGTAAGGAGATTAAGGTTGGATATCACTCAGTGCTATGGGAATTTAGAGATGTGTTTCCTGAGGAGGCGCCTATATTACCTCTGAAAAGAGACCTTGAATTCTCAATCGATCTCATGCCTGGAGAAGTGCCAACATTGAGAGTGAATTACAGGATGAGTACACCTGAGTTGGTGGAATTGGAGATGCAGTTTGAAAGAAATGGTGGAAAAGGGTTACATCAAACAAAGTGTGTCCCCATGGGGAGAAACGACCCTTTTTTTAAATAAGAAATATGGTACCTTGACACTATGTGTTGATTATAAACAATTGAACGAGATGACCATCAAGAAAAAATACCCTTTACCTAGAATAGACAATCTCTTTGATCGACTCAGAGGTGTTACAGTTTCTCAAAGATAGATTTAAGGTCGAGATATCACCAAGTGAGAATTAAATATGAGGGCATCCACAAGACAGACTTTAAGACAAGGTATGGGCACTATGAGTTTGTTGTGGTGCCATTTGGACTTACAAATGCACCATCTATATTCATGTGTTTGATGAATAGTGTGGTCAGTAAGTATTTAGAAAAGTTTGTCTTATTATTCATTGATGAAATTTTGGTGTATTCCAAGAATAGAGAGGAGGATGAAGAACACCTCGGGGTGGTGTTATAGGTGTTAAGAGATCATCAGTTGTATGCCAAATTCAGAAAGTGTGATTTCTTTAAAAAGGAAATCAAGCATCTAGGCCATGTAATCTCTGATGAAGGAATGGCAGTAGACCTTGCAAAGAATAAGGAAATCATGGATTGATATGCCCCTAGAAATTGTTTGATCTACCCCTCAGGGGGCGGAGCCCCCCGCACGGGTGTTTGGGAGCAGCGCCCCCAGAAAAAAAAAATTGCCTCGGGAAATGTGACACCTACCTTGGGAAACATGTCATGTATTTAGGTGGTTTTCTTTTCGGCACATGGCTTTTGCCAATGGTTTTCTATTTCCAGTTAAGGAATTAGGGTTTTGGACTAATCCAGGTCATTGGGTTAGGGTTTTGGATGCCGTTGGCTCCTAAATGTATATTGTATTGTAAACAATGTAACACAATGAATGAATATAATATATGTTGGTTTTCCCGATTTGGGTTTCCAAGGGAAAAATATCTGTGTAATGTTTGTATTTCCCATTGTATCTTTTTTGTTCTTTTTTGAATATCAGTTTACAGTAGACATTGTGCAAGGTTATAATTTACAGAAACGTGACAGAATTGAGATATTGCATGGGATTGGTTGAATATTACAAGAGGTTGATCAAAGGATTATCTAAGATCATAAATCCTATTACTTCATTACAAAGGAAGGGAGAGAGTTATGTGTGGTCACCAGAGTGCGAAGATAGTTTCCAGCAACCGAATCAGTTGTTGACCAATTCCCATGTTTTAAATATCACGGAATACAGAAAAAGACTTCTTGGTTTGCACAGATTCTTGCAAAGAATGAATCAATGGAGTTATCATGCAAGATGAACAAGTGGTTTGTTATGAATCACATAATTTGAACAAACATGAGAAAAAGTATGCTACCCAGGACCTAGAACTTGCAGCAATTGTACATGTGTTGAAAATGTGGAGACACTAACTTGCTCGGGAGGATATTTATCCTCATGACTGGACATTGTGGTCTAAAGTATTTATTCTACCAGCCAAGGTTGAATGCTAGATAGGCCAGGTGGATGGAAATAATAAGTGAGTTTGACTTCAAAATCAAAGATATAAAAGGAAAAGAGAAAAAATTATATGACGTGCTTAGTCGAAGCGTTCAGACAATACACTTAGCATCAACAAGTGTAGGAGAGTCTAAAATTCAGCATAGGATTAAGACCCTCTTGTCGAGATATGAGTTATTCAAACAAGTGAAGGAAAAGTTGTAGTAAGAACCTAGGAAAATATGAATGAAATATATCAACCAAGGGTTGATAATTTCTTGTTTTACAATAACAGGATTTATGTGCCTAATTCAGCAGATTTGAGCCAATTAATTATGGATGAGTTCCATAGGAAGCAATATGTAGGTCACCTTGGTTACTAGAAAATGGTGACAACATTTAAGCAACTGTATTATTGGCCTGGAATGAATCAAGGCATTTCTCATTAAATTATGAAATGTTTGGAATGACAACAGGTGAAGGTCGAGCATCAACACCCTACAGAACTATTGCAACTCATAAAGATAACAAAATGGAAATGGGAAGTGATTCAATGAATTTTTCATGGGGTTACCAAATACAGTCAAACTGCATGATGCAATCATGGTTGTAGTGTACAAGTTGAGCAAGGAAACTCAATTTATTCCCATAAAATCTAATTTTAAATCCATAGATGTTGTAAAAAAAAATATGAAAGAGATATTTAGGTTGCATGGTTTTCCTAAAACCATAATTTCAGACAGAGATACTAATTTCATCTCTAATTTTTGGAAAATATTATTTGTAGGTTTAGAAATGAAGTTGGTGTTTACCACAACCTACCATCCTCAAACAAATGGTTATACTGAAAGGGTGAACAAAGTGTTAGAAGATATGTTACGAATTCATGTTATGCATCGACCCAAGCAGTGGGAAGAATATCTATCTTTGGTAGAATTCACATACAATAATGGTTATCAAGAATCATTGAAAATGAACCCGTTTGAGGCTCTATATGGAAGGAAGTGCATAATTATGACTAATTGGGACAATCGAGTGGATTAAAATTACACTTGAACCTGAATTGCTGAAGGAGATGGAACAAGCCATAGATAAGATAAGGCAAAACTTGAAAATTTCCCAGGATAGACAGAAGAGTTATGTTGATAGAAAGAGAACCCCCAGAGAGTTTAAAGTAGGAGACCATGTGTATCTCTGGGTGAAACTCAAGAGGAGTTCCATGAAAATGAGGATGTGTGCTAAGTTGGCTCCCCGATATTGTGGACCATTTGAAATCCTAAAGAGAATAGGATTGGTAGCATACAGACTTGATTTACCACCTACTATTAGAGCACATAATGTATTCCATGTGTCTTTGTTAAAGAAATGTGTCCATGATCCTAATCATGTTATTGATTGGATTGTAATATAGGTGGAAACAAAGGGAGAATTTCATCCAGAACCTCAATTCATACTGGACAGGAAAGAAACAATGCTCCAAAACTGAGCCATCGTGCAAGTCAAAGTGAAATGGAAGCACTTTAGAGCAATTGAAGTTACATGGGAGTTGAAATATTCCATGAGACTGGCATATCCATTTTTGTTTAATGTATAATTTTATATACATTGTGTTTTAAACACCAAGGATGGTGTTTCTTTAAGGGGGATGGGAATGTAACACCATGTTTTCTCCCAAGATTTTAATTATGCACAAACTTCATATGTTAACATTATGAGGCATGTAATTATGTTTTGATTTAATATAAACACCAAGTTATTGAATGAGGTAAAACAACCTTGATAAGTATTGGCCATGATACACCTAAGAAAATTGACGAGGCAGAGGGACTGATGGAATGGTTGAGTGAAGTGGAGTTGAGATGCATCAATGAAGAAAATAAGAAGCTTTCACAAAAAGATAATCTATGCTTGCAAACATAATAACTTCACCTACCAATGTACCAGACTTATGAGGAGACCACGTGATCATTAAGAAAAGGTTGCAGAGGTGGTTGAGCAATTAATGACTTTGGCAGTTGGTCCATACCGATAGAGAATGGTCGATTGAAAAATTAACGGGGGGAATGTTGTTGGCATGTTTTACAAACATTGTATGCTTGTCATTGATGGCAAGTACAGCAGCAAAGATGGCAGCAAATGTGCAAAGGATTGTAGGCAGGTCATTGATGACAAGATCAGAGTAAGCATCGATGAAAAACAGGAACAAAGTAAGCTTAGGAGTAATTAGCGCACAGTCGATCGCAGTGCCTAAGCTCGTGAGGAGAAGCGTCAGTGATCGTTGGATCCCATTTAAATTCCCGAAAGAAGGAGGACCGTCATATATGATTGTAGACAAGAAGAACATGCAGAAGAGGAGGACAGATCTCAGGCGTCATATCTGAGCATAAGTTCCGACCATCGTTGGATCAGGGAGAACCTGCACATTCATTAAAGTGAAAGGAGAAGCGGGTATACAAAATCCTGAAAGAAGGAGGACCGTCCATCTACGGGTAGGACACATGGACACAGATCAACATTTCACTGACTGGAAAGTCAAAGGTATGAAATGCTCCAGCCTTTCACCTCTCAAAATTGTGATATGTGAAATCATGAAATAATCGCAACCGTTAGATCGAGGCCAAATATGGACCATTGATTAGGCACAACGAAGGCTCATGGAGTTGCGAAGTCTCGATAAAATCTTGACTGTTGATCCAAGAGGGATGCATGGCAAAAGATTAGAGCATGTCAAAGACTCCATTTCGGGGTTTCGCGAATCGCGACTTGGAGAGGCAAGAAACAATACCACAGGAATGCTGAAATTGTGAAATGCAAAATTGTGAAATGATCTGAGCCGTCAGATCAAGGGTTGATTGGGACCATTGATCCCACACCATTTCGAAGTTTCGTGGATCGGTAGTTGGAAGCATCAAGAACATTCACCATAGGAATGTTGAAATCGTGATTTGCGAAATCACAAAATGATCTGAGCCGTTGGTTCGAAGAGATCGTGGACCATTGATCCGACCCCCTTCAATGTATTGGAGATCAGGATTTTTGTTACCAGGAGATGGAGAAGTCAGAGACTCTCAACATCAGAAGTCCCGAAATGCCGAAAAATGAAATCTCAAAAAGCACTTTATGAACAAGCGCTTGGTCATGGTCATGGTCATGGTCATATAGAGGAAGGAGCTAGCGCAGAAAAGCTCTGTTTCGGAGTTTCAAAGATCGTGACATGCAATGGCGAGACACTTGGCCATAGGAAAGCCAAAATGATGAAGTATGAAATAAAGGCAAGCTTATGAAGGTCATTCAACATTGCAGATGAAACTGAAGGAGATCGGAGGGCTATTGTTGCACGACACAGTGAACCTGCCAGAAACCAGTGATGAGTTCTACCAGAGGACTCGAAGACACTTCGAGGTGTTTGACAGAGGAGGTGAAGAGTCTCAAGAGATCAGCTAGTAGAACAAAGATTGTTCATGGAGGCGACTTACAATTGGATGAGCATTGAAGTTTGTAACTGAAGCAGAAAGTATAAGCTCGACTATGCCAGAGAAGACGAAGAGTCTCGACTGCCAGAGAAGCTGAGGAATCTCAGCATGACATCCAGTGATGTTGAACACGTGGGCAAAATGCCAGAAAAGTTGAAGGGTTACCATGATGATCAGATAGAGCACTCGAGATGTGTAAGAGATTAACGTAGTGTGAGCAGGCAGAGGCATGGTGTACATTGCATGCACAAGGTGTACAGAAGCTATAAGTACACGGGACAGAGAAGTGATGAGGTTGTTGTTGTTGAGGTGAAGTAATGCATGTGTGAAGAAGTAAAGGGGTGGTGCAACACTTGAAATGGATAGGAAACAAAAGGTGCATTGAATGAGAATGGCACACAGAGCACAAAAGGCAGAAGAACAAAATGGGCAGCGGATGCATGCAGGAAGATAGTGAGGAACACTGAGTAGCAAAATCTTGCAGAACATTGATGAGACTGGTAAGTTGTTATTGAACACTATATCACTGTAATAGGTTTTAGTATTTCATATTCATAAACTAGGGAGGAAGGGAGGTGTTAGGGAGGACTGGTGTCCTCAGAAGTTCAAGTGGGTGCTTGAACACAGGGAGTTGTAGCTTCCTTCTAGTTGGTGCTAGAGAAACCAAGGAGTTGGTGCTTCCTTCTAGTTGGTGCTAGAGAAACCAGAGAGTTGGTGCTTCCTTCTAGTGGGTTCTAGAGAAAAATAGAGAGTTGGTGCTCTCAGCAAGTTGCAACTTGCTAAACAGAGGTTGTAGCCTCACAATGAGTTGGTGCTCATATGTATGATAATGTAAAGAATGTAAATAATACTTATCATATAAAGAAGAAGAGGTTTTTACCCTGTATGGGTTTACTTGGGAAATATATGTCTCTGTGTTTCTCATATATGTGACTGATGATGAATGTGCCATTGTTTATTTCCCTGCATTATTGTAGTCATCATTGAGTGCCTTGTAAATATATTAAAAGAAGCATAC
>JASDQU010099930.1:229642-251833 GCA_032191745.1 Picea mariana
CCCCTTTTATCTAAGGGTAGATCCTAGAGATTAAACATGTCAAACCATGAAGGAAATTCAACCAATAAGGCCCCTCTGTTCAATGGAACAAACTTTGCCTTCTGGAAAGTTAGAATGAGAACCTACATAATGGATTTAGGTGCAGATGTCTGGGATGTGGTAAATATTGGTTATGTAAAGCCAGTTGTGCTAGCTAATAAGGATGACAAACTAGAATTTAGCTTCAATGCTAAGGCTATGAATGTTATCTTGAGTGGGCTTGCATAAGCAGAATTCATAAAAGTTATGCACCTAGGAACTGCCAAAGAAATGTGGGACAAACTCATTAGCAGTTATGAGGGTAATGAGAAGGTAAAGGATGCCAAGCTTCAAACCTACAGAATACAGTTTGAACAATTGAAGATGAAGGAAGATGAAACTGCTGGAAAATACTTTCTGAGAGTAAAATAAATGGTAAATGCAATGAAGGCACTTGGTGAAACAATTGAGGAACCTTCTTTAGTTCAGAAAATCTTGAGATCTCTCCCAGATAGGTTCAACCTGAAGGTCTCTGCTATAGAAGAACTTAATGATCTAAAAACCTTGGATTTTGATCAACTTCTAGGAACATTGACTGCATATGAAATGAGAATAGTTAAAGATAAACCCACCTTCAGAGAAGCATCATTTAAAGTAGACAAGAATGAGGATTATGAGCCCGATGAAATTGAAGCAAAATTTCTGAAGAGACTGAAGAAGGGATCAGGAAAATACAAAGGTAAACTACCTTTCAAATGTTTCAATTGTGGTAGGATAGGTCATTTTGCAAATAAATGTCCCCACAAAAGAAAGGATCAGACATGTGATGATGAGTAGAAGTACAAACACAGAAATTTCTTTAAAGAGAAAAACTTTAAGAAGAAAAGTATGTGTGTAAACAATGATGATGATCCTTCAGATGATGAAGAAAATGAATCCTCTATTGAAGATAAACTAAATGACTTCATACTTATGGCCAAATAGGATTATGATAATAAAATCATAGGGAGTGATGTTAATGAAGAAGAAGTTGTGGGTGACATGGAAGGAGAATTGATCAGTGCACTGGAAGAGATTGACAGACTAAGAATCAAGAACGGAAAGCAAAGACATTTGCCGATACAGTTCGAGAAAGACAGTAAAAAATATGATGAATACTTTTTCCTAATATAAGTAGAATTAGAAGAGGCAAAGAAAATCAAAGACATTTTGAAACGACAGTTATCAGAAAAGAAGGCGAGATGTGAAGCATTAGAAGAAGAAGTAGTGAAAACTAGGAAAGAGATGGAGAAGTTTCAAACCTTGTATAATAAGAATCTGTCAAGTATCAAAGCCTCACAAGGATTAGCCACCATCCTGAATCAGCGAAGGAATACAAAGTTGAAAACTAGTTTGGGTTATGAAGAGGGATCAAGTAGTGGCAAGCCAAGAAACGAACCCATCAAGTTTGTCAAATGTACAACCAATAACAACAACGAACCTGCAGGAACAAAGGAAGACAATCAGCCGCCTAGAACGAGTAATGTAAAAGATGCCAAAACTAAATCTATAGAACAAATAAGTAATGTGATCATTGCTGAAAGACGTCATCAGCCTGGAAGAAATCAATTTGCACAAAGAAGACAACCATTTCCCAGGTACAAATAATTTTTCCATGGCTATTGTTTCTACTATTCTAACTTTGGTCACAAAGATGTAAATTTCTCCTTAAGGCTTATACATGAGCAATTAAGATTTCAAAGGAATAAATACTTCCTGCAATAAATAATGATACAGTCAAGTAATAATCCTTCACAGACTGCAAATTGCCAAATTAAGACTAGACACATACAACTAAGGAGGCCAAGAAATAATCAACAGTCAATAAGTAGGCAACACTGCAACAATAAGTTTGACCTATTGAATAATGAGGTTGAATGCTACACCTATCATAACTTTTGACATAAATCTATTGACTGTCGGTTAAGGAACTATGAACCAGATTCAAAATCCCCTGCTGAAAATGTCAAGTTTTGGAAGAAGGAAAGTGACAAGTGTGGATTAGTATTGTCCGCTCAAAGAAAAACGAACCCTTGGTATATAGACAGTGGATGCTCCAAACACATGACAGGAGACAAAGGCAAGTTTCTATCTCTAAGTGAAAGCAAATCAGGAAACGTAACCTTTGGAAATGATGTTCCAGGGAAAATAAATGGCAAAGGGATGGTGAGCTTAAGTAATGGAAAAGGAAAAGCCCAGGATGTTCTACTTGTGGATGGGCTGAAACATAATCTGCTCAGTGTAAGTCAAATGTGTGACAGAGGATATGAAGTGTTGTTCACGTCCAAGTACTGCAAGATAAAGTCTGTAAACTCAGGACAAGTGGTGGCCAAAGGCATAAGGACAGAAAATAATGTATATGTGCTGAAAGAAAATAGAGAAGAATGTCATCTAAGTAAACATGATAAAAGATGGTTATGGCATAGGAGACTTGGACATCTAAAATTTGACCACTTAATCAAACTCAAAAACCTCGAGGCAATAAAAGATCTTCCGAGTATATCAAAGCCCCAAGATTCAATGCATAAACCCTGTCAAGTAGGGAAGCAAAACAGGACACAGTTTAAGTCCAAGAGCTTTACTTCAACAGAGAAACCACTCCAACTAGTTCATATGGATTTATGTGGACCATCAAGACATGAAGGCACAAGGAAAGAAAACTACTTCATGTTAATTATCGATGATTACTCCAGACTTACTTGGGTTGCCTTTCTCAAAGAAAAATCTGAAGAATTTGAGAAGTTTAAAATATTGAAGGCTTTAATAGAGACTCAAACAGGCAAGAGGTTAAAGGTAGTAAGATCAAATCAGGGAGGAGAGTTTATGTCAAGAGACTTCAAGGAATTATGCGATGAGCATGGGATCAAGAGAGAATACACAATCCCAAGAACTCCACAACAAAATGGAGTTGTTGAGAGGCAAAACGGAACAGTGTAGGAAATGGCCAGGTCAATGATGAATGAGAAGAACATTGGTCAAACCTACTAGGTAGAAGCAATACACACAGCAGTCCATGTGCTTAACAAAGCCCACCTTTGACCACAAAGTGACAAGACACCTTATGAATTATGGTTTGGAAGACCTACCTCAATCAAACACTTCAGAGTCTTTGGGAGTAAATGCTACATAAAGAATAATGATGAGAACCTCGGAAAATATGATGATAGGGTTGATGAAGGTATCTTCTTAGGGTATGCTACAAACAGTAAAGGATATAGATGCTATAATAAGAGGCTGCATAAAATGGTTGATTGTATTGATGTAAAAATTGATGAAGGAATCCTAGCAAGAGAGGTATACAGTAATGAATCTTCTATAGAAGACACAGCTAAAGCTGAAGATGAACAAGTCCAAGAATCAGAAAATGAAGACTCTGAATTAGATGAAGACTCAGACACTCAGACACTCAGACAGACTCAAATCAGCAGTCAACTACAAATTCCTCCTCCAGAATCATTCAAAAGAATCATCCTGCAAGTCAGATAATTGGGGGAAAAGACAAAGGTGTACAAACCAGGAGAAAGCTAATCAAAAACACCGAACAGTCTCATATAGATTTCATATCCATGCTGGAACCCAATAATTTTAATGAAGCTAGCAAAGATGACCACTGGGTTAAAGCAATGAATGACGAACTTGATCAGATTGAGAAAAACAACACATGGGAGATGGTTCAAAGACCTGAAGGTAAAAACGTCATTGGCTCCAAATGGATATTTAAGAATAATTTGAATGACCAAGGACAAGTTATCAAGAACAAAGCAAGGTTATTCTGTAAAGGCTATGCTCAGATAGAAGGACTAGATTTTAATGAAACATTTGCGCTCGTAGCAAGATTAGAAGCTATTAGAATGTTTCTTGCCTATGCTTGTCATAAAATATTTAAAGTCTATCAAATGGATGTCAAGTCAGCCTTTCTAAATGGAGATTTAAGTGAAGAAGTCTATATGGAACAACCATAGGGTTTCAAACTGTCTAATAACCCTGAATTAGTATGCAAGCTGAAGAAAGATTTATATGGGTTAAAACAAGCACCTCTAGCCTGGTATCACAGACTAGATATGTATCTCAAAGACAAAGGGTTCAAGAGAGGAACAGTTGACAACAATTTGTATATTAAAACAGAGGATAATAATTTTCTCATCGTATTGGTCTATGTAGATGACATCATCTTTGGATGTAATAAGGATTCATTGGTACAATGGTTTGCTTCTGCCATAGATTTTGAATTTGAAATGTCTATGATAGGAGAACTATCATTTTTTCTTGGTCTGCAAATTACTCATAGGTCCGAAGGGATGTTCATTTCTCAAGAAAAATATCTAAGAGAAATGTTGAAAAGGTTTCAAATGGAAGATTCTAAACCTGTGGGTACACCTATGGTAACTGGATGTAAATTAAGCAAGGATGATGATTCACCTGATGTTGATCAAAGCTCATATCGATCAATGATAGGCAACCTGTTGTACATCACAGCATCTCTCCCAGACATAATGTATGTTGTAGGAATGGTAGGAAGATATCAGGTTGCACCCAAACAGAGTCATTTGCAAGATGTCAAAAGGATATTTAGGTATTTAAAAGAAACAATGACTTATGGTCTGTGGTATCCCAGAAATCAGAATTTTCAGCTAACGGCTTACTCAGATGCAGATTGGGCAAACTGTGTCGATGAGAGAAAAAGCACCAGTGGAGGAGCATTCTTCCTGGGTGATTCTTTAGTAGCATGGCTTAGTAAAAAGCAAGGTTCCATTTCTTTATCAACCATAGAGGCAGAGTACATTGTTGATGCTACCTGTTGCACTCAGGTATTATGGATGATTCAGACACTTGCAGACTTAGAGGTAAAATACACTACATTGATCCCAATTCATTGTGATAACACTAGTGCCATCAGTGTGTCTAAAAATCCTGTATTCCACTCCAAGACCAAGCATATTCCCATAAAATATCATTTTCTGAGAGAGCAGGTCACCAATCAAATTGTTCAAGTCGATTACATTCCCACTACAGAACAAATTGCAGACATCTTTACTAAACCCCTAGCCAAGACACCATTTGAATATCTTAGATAGAAGCTGGGTGTCATCCCGTCTCACATCTAAGAGAGTCCATCCTGTTAGGGGGAGTCCTATATTGGTTGCATATCTAATACCTACTAAAAATAATGCAACAGCTCAGGGGGAGTGTGTTTTCTTTGACATTGATCTCAAAGGGGGAGAAAAGAACAGGCGTGCCTTTGTTGCCATCAATGCCAAAGGGGGAGATTGTTGGCATGTTTTACAAATAGTGTATGCTTTTCATTGATGGCAAGTACAGCAACAAACGTGCAAAGGATTGTAGGAAGGTCATTGATGACAAGATCAGAGTAAGCATCGATGAAAAACAGGAACAAAGTAAGCTCAGGAGTAATTAGCGCAGAGTTGATCGCAGTGCCTAAGCCCGGGAGGAGAAGTGTCAGTGATCGTTGGATCCCATTTAAATTCTCAAAAGAAGGAGGACCAACAGATCTGATTGTAGACAAGAAGAATGTGCGGAAGAGGAGGACAGATCTCAGGTTTCATATATGAGCATAAGTTTTGACCATCATTGGATCAGGGAGAACCTGCACATTCATTAAAGTGCAAGGAGAAGCAGATATACAAAATCCTGAAAGAAGGAGGATCATCCATCTATGGGTAGGACACGTGGACACAGATCAGCATTTCACTGACTAGAAAGTCAAAGGTATGAAATTCTCTAGCCTTTCACCTCTCGAACTCGCGATATGTGAAATCGTGAAATAATCTCAACCATTAAATCGAGGCCAAATATGGATCATTGATCAGGCACAACGAAGGCTCTTGGAGTTGCAAAGTCTCGATAAAATCTTGATCGTTGATCCAAGAGGGACGCATGGCAGAAGATTAGATCATGTCAAAGACTCCATTTCGGGGTTTCGCGAATCGCGACTTGGAGAGTCAAGAAATAATACCACAAGAATGCTGAAATCATGAAATGTGAAATCGCGAAATGATCCGAGCCATCAGATCAAGGGTTGATTGGGACCGTTGATCCCACGCCATTTCGGAGTTTCACGGATCGGTAGTTGGAAGCGTCAAGAACATTCACCACAAGAATGCCAAAATCGCGATTTGCGAAATCGCGAAATGATCCGAGCCATTGGTTCGAAGAGATCGTGGACCATTGATCCGACCCCCTTCGATGTATTGGAGACCAGGATTTCGGTTACCAGGAGATGGAGAAGTTAGAGACTCTCAACATCAGGAGTCCTGAAATGCCAAAAAATGAAATCTCGAAAAGCACTTTATGAACAAGCACTTGGTCATGGCCATGGTCATATAGAGGAAGGAGCTAGTGCAGAAAATCTTCGTTTTAGAGATCGCAACATGGACTGGCGAGACACTTGGACATAGAAAATATGAAATGATGAAATATGAAATAAAGGCAAGCTTATGAAGATCATTCAACGATGCAGATGAAACTGAAGGAGATCGGAGGGATAATGTTTCACGACACAGTGAACCTGCCAGAAACCAGTGATGAGTTCTACCAGAGGACTTGAAGAAACTTCGAGGTGATTGAAAGAGGAGGTGAAGAGTCTCAAGAGATCATCTAGTAGAACAAAGACTATTCATGGAGGTGACTGACAAGTGGATGAGCGTTGAAGTTTGTAACTGAAGCAGAAAGTATAAGATCAACTATGCCAGAGAAGATGAAGAGTCTCGACTGCCAGAGAGGTTGAGGAATATCAGCATGACATCCAGTGATACTGAACATGTGGGCAAATCACCAAAAAAGATGAAGGGTTACCATGATGATCAGACAAAGAACTCGATATGTGGAAGAGATTAATGCAGTGTGAGTAGGCAGAGGCATGGTGTACATTGCATGCACAAGGCGTACAGAAGCTATAAGTACACGGGACAGAGAAGTGATGAGGTTATTGCTGCTGAGGTGAAGAAATGCATGTGTAAAGAAGTAAAGGGGTGGTGCAACAGCTGAAATGGATAGGAAACAAAAGGTGCATTGAATGAGAATGGCACACAGAACATAAAAGGTAGAAGAACAGAATGGGCAACGGATGCATGCAGGAATATAGTGAGGAAGACTGAGTAGCAAAATCTTGCAGAACATTGATGAGACTGGTAAGTTGTTATTGAACACTATATCACTGTAATAGGTTTTAGTATTTCATATTCATAAACTAGGGAGTAAGGGAGGTGCTAGGGAGGACTGGTGTCCTTAGAGGTTCAAGTGGGTGCTTGAACACAGGGATTTGTAGCTTCCTTCTAGTTGGTGCTAGAGAAACCAGCGAGTTGGTGCTTCCTTCTAGTTGGTGCTAGAGAAACCAGGGAGTTGGTGCTTCCTTCTAGTTGGTGCTAGAGAAACCAAGGATTTGGTGCTTCCTTCTAGTGGGTGCTAGAGAAAAAAAGAGTGTTGGTGCTCTCAGCAAGTTACAGCTTGCAAAACAGAGGTTGTAGCCTCACAATGAGTTGGTGCTCATATGTATGATAATGTAAATAATGTAAATGATACTTATCATATAAAGAAGAAGAGGTTTTTACCCTGTATGGGTTTCCTTGGGAAATATCTGTCTCTGTATTTCTCATATATGTGACTGATGTTGAATGTGCCATTGTTTATTTCCCTACATTATTGTAATCATCATTGAGTTCCTTGTAAAGATTTTACAAGAAGCATAAGTGTTTAAGCACAGTAACAACTGATTCACCCCCCCCTCTCAGTTGTCCAACAAATGTACCACAAAACCGCCCCTTCATATTATGAATTACATACTTCAGGTTACATCTACATGATGCTATAGAGATTTCGAGGGTTTGGAGAAGAATATCATAGGAGGAACACACACAACGAGGGTAATCATACAAAAGGAGATATCCTACAATAGAGATTGCACTCAGAGATAGAATAATTACATAGAGAAGACCCAAAGACGAGAAAGAGAGAGTGTGAAGGTGTGGATGTGTTGATTGAGAAGGAAAAGAATATATTTCTGGAAAAAAATAGGAAGCTTGTCTGAGTTGTTGATGACCACCTTGAACAGAGAAGACCTGGATTATTGGACTAGAGAAATAGTGGGTTGCATCTTGGTGCTTACTGGACAGAAACCAGCACTAGTAAGGGGGTGTCGCCAAGGTACTATTGAGTAGAGAAGGGACTCCCTTGTGTGGAGGAAATCCAATTGAGAAACCAAGTGATAAACCTATAGAGACCTGAAGCTCAGTGGGAGTGGAAACTTTTGTTGTGTCAGAGGAGGAAGGAGAGTAACCTTCCTAGATCATCATAAACTTGGAACCCTACTGAGTCAAATTCCTTAGTGGTATCATGGCTTGGCATGAGGGTGGCATGTTGTAGGAAGTGACTTTACAGAAATGCCTATGGTTGGGAGGAAAGGCATCCTCTCTCAATCAGTTGGATTGGATTATTTCTTAACAGATAAGTGTTTTTTGTACTGAAACTGACTATGAATGATATATTTGAATGCTTATGAATCGAATATTTGTGTGTATGTGCATAATTTTGAATCTAAGTGAAAGTCTATGAACTTAATCTATGAATTTTAATGCATGTTATATTAGTTAAGTTACAATGTATCCTTATTTCCTTGTTAAATCGTGAAAACGACTAAGTATGAAATAATACCTGCTCGAATACTCTATATCTTTCCTACATGGAGAGCCTACAAATCATGTGAGGTTTTAACCTTAATTTTGATCATTTGTAGTGGTTGTATAATTGATTTCTACTCTTAGAAAGTCAGGATTGAAGTCTTGCAAAACTCAAAAAATGGTTAAGTCCTTGAAATAGACAATTATGACTCCTTAAAACCATGTGTTAGTCAGTGGAAAACCACAGTCGTCGATTTGAAGATATCGTGACCATTAATCGGTGGGTTTTTCGAAGACAAAGTGTTGGAGAGAACCCTTGGGAGTGATGGGAAATATCTCGAATGAGAGACTACGAAACAAACCATTTTGGGTGGGGTTTTCAGAACGAATTTATCATGTGTGATGAGAATAACCCTGATTGAGAGACTCCAAAGTTAAGCATATGTGGGTCGTAGATACACAAGCTAGCAAGATAAATCCTCATCCTTTGATCATTGTGGGTCCCACTTAGAAAATTAGGGGGAATATATAACCTAGTGATTATTGGGAGAATCGGTGTGAAGACGTGTGTTAGTAGTTGATTAATTGATTGGAATGAATGTGACTCTAGCTGGCTCAGAGTTGATCATTTTTTGAAGTATGACTCCAAAGGATTCATAGTACTACTTTGAGGCATTGAAGTGCGAGTCTGATGGAGGGAAGATCTCATTTGTAGATATGTGAATGAGGGAGATTCAACGACAGTCATCAATCTATCATAGTCTTCTCCTGAGCTAAGAGGTGAAGTGTTAAATTCATGGATGAAGTGGCTTGTTTGTAAGGTCGCTAGGGTGTCCTTAGAGCAATGGATGTCATCCCTTGAATGGTTGATGGGTTGAGTGGGGTCCAGTTGGACAGGTGAATCTTGGGCATTGAATGGATATCAATCATTGGTCGAGAGACCATGACGTACATCTACATCATCCATCGAGGATAAGGGAATATTTCTCGATATCTTGAGTTCAGATCAATGAAATGGTTCAAATAGTTCAAACTCTGAATGGATGGCATCGAGAGGGAACATTATTTGATACCATATATGTCATAGGTAAGTGATGAGTGCATCAGAAGAAATTCTGAGTGATAATGATTATAGGTTAGACAGGTGCCACATCGGTGCTACGATGTCTCCATGTCATATGGAAAGTGTGACGAGGTGTCACGCGGATGCCATGCATCATTGGAATAGAAGCCGAAAAGCCAAGAAATTTGGAGGGTCATAAATTTCATGCTAGAGCTTAGTTTTGAGAAAAATTACCATCGTTGAAAATCTATTGATGAGCAGGAGACGATGGAGTTGTAAAAGAGATGATTTGAGATAGTTGAGAAAAGAAAAAATTATAATTCTCCATCCCTTAAAAGGGAACTTAGGGGATGGGTGTGTTACATAGTGGTATCAGAGTAGATCTCAAACTATAGGCTTGATGGGTCACCAAGACCACCTAAGACTATTTTAAAAGGATCTTTTGTTGTATGGCATGCTTAATTTTGAAACACTGACATAAAATTCTAATGATGATTTTTGTTTCAACACGTAGAACGAATTCAAAAGTTCACATAAGCATGAATAACACCTCGGGATAGTGTTATAGGTGTTAAGAGAGCATCAGTTGTATGCCAAATTCAATAAGTGTGATTTCTTTAAAAAGGAAATCCAGTATCTAGGCCATGTAATCTATGTTGGAGTGGCAGTAAACCCTGCAAATATCAAGGAAATCATAGATTGGACTACCCCTAGAAATGTGACATAAGTGAGATATTTCATGGGATTGGATGGATATTAAATGAGGTTCATCAAAGGATTCTCAAAGATCGTAAATCCTATTACTTCATTACAAAGGAATGGAAATAGGTTTGTGTGGTCACCAAAGTGTAAAGATAGTTTCCAGCAACTAAAGCAATTTTTGACCAATGCCCATGTTTTAAAGATCACAAACCCAGAAAAATCCTTTCTAGTTTTCACAGATGCTTGCAAAGAAGGACTTGGTGGAGTTCTCATGCAATATGGACAAGTGGTTTGTTATGAATCATGGAAGTTGAATGAACATGAGAAAAAGTATGCTACCCACGACCTAGAACTTGCAGCAATTGTACATGCATTGAAAATGTGGAGACATTACCTGCTCGGGAAGAGATTTATCATCATGACTGAACATTGTGGTCTGAACTATTTATTCGACCAGACAATGTTGAATGTTATACAGGCCAGGGGAATGGAACTAATCAGTGAGTTTGAATTCAAAATCAAACATATAAAAGGAAAAGAGAACAGAGTAGCTAAAGTGTTCAGACAATACAATTAACAGCAACAAGTGTAGGATAGTCCAACATTCAGTAAAGGATTAAGACCCTCTTGCTAGGAGACGAGTTCTTCAAACAAGTGAAATAAAAGTTGCAGCAAGAATCTAAGGAAAAGAGGTATGAAATATATCAACTAAGGGTTGATAATATGTTGTTGTACAATAATAGGTTGTATGCGCCTATATAAAATTCCCACTCAATTTTGTTTTTTGGATTTTACTTAGTTTGTTGTGTTGACATTTCGTCAAACAGTTTGTTTATGGGGTATTTGTATGTGTTTTTTGATATAATGGTTTATAAATAGTTTGCATCCTTTGAAAGAGTGGTATTTTATAGATATGCCAGCATGGATGAACATAAACATAGAGCATATAACAGAGTTTATTTAATTTAGATTCAGAGGAAACAATGCTACATTGGATAACAATCATAAAGGCAGATCTTAAATGAGTTTTTAGTCGATATGCTACCTTCTTACAGTTACTTCAACCACCATAAATTAATACACATTATTCTCATAAATAATGTGCCCTATGCTTGAGATATATCTCCTTTATATGAAGTCGACCCAACATATCATCTCACCAGAACTAAAGAATGATAACAGCAACAAATAACGTTCCTTACTCTTGTCCAACTCAGTCAACAATGAAGGAATATTGATCCTCTTGTACAAATAGACTTCCCATGCATTAATAACTCATACCTAGGTAATGCAATCCTTCCCATCACCAAGATATGTGCCCAACATTAATATGTCATTCCCAGAATAAGGAGACACAACCCCCACACTTGTATTTCCACATTCTGCAAGGATATATGCGCCCAACATATATAGATCAATCCCAGAATAAGAGACACGACCCCAATACATGTATTTCCAATTTTTGTAGTGATATATGTTCCCCCTAAATGATATGTATGCCCCACATAGGTAATAAATCTCCCAACAATAAGAGAAATCACTCAGCGTGTCTTCAGCTCAGCAAAACATAGGAGAAAGTTGCCCCCACATAAAGATAAAACTTCCTGGAATGTTATGCTACCAATATTCAACAATAAGCTTGTGTTCCTTCTTAAGATGGTGCCTCAATATGTTGTGTATACATAAATCTTCTTGAATCCCAACGAAGAAATCTGAAGATGATGCCTTCCCGCAGCTAGCTATGGTGTATAGTTGCAACATTGAAACTAGTAGATGAACAAGGGTTTCCAAAATCCTAGAGTATTTCCTCAAGAGCTCTCCAAAATCTTTTTTTTTCCAAAATGAATGCAAGAAGGAGGGGTGCCTCCTCATTTCCCCTCTTTTATTTCTTCATTGAGTTATTTATCGCTCACTTTACACTTTTTTTTTTTTTTTAAGTCACTTTACATTTGCACACTTTATAATTTTTAAGTGACTTCATTTTCCTAACACCCATGTCCCCCTTTTTCCCTTTTTCACTTTATAAAGTTATTTCCTAGGAAAAAATTGAGTTCCCTAGGTAACTTTTCCGACTTAGCCTATGGGAACTAATTTAGTCTAGCGGAACCACTCCTTATGCCTCCTAAGACAACAAGGACATTACATTCCTCCCCACCTGAGATTGCTTATCCTCAAGTAATTGTAATCCAGGATGTTGCAATATCTTCTCTCCTTCCCAAGTAGCCTCCTTGATAGGAATATTTTTCCATTTGATCAGGTACTCTTTGATGCTCATGTTCCTTAATTTTCGATCTCTGGTCTCCAACACCTCCTCCAAAATTAGAATCAATTGCCCCTCCTCATATAATAGTGGTAGCTCTGTAGAGTTGACAACATGTTGTCCCACTGCCCTCTTGAGGCATGACACATGAAATACATTGTGTATCTTACACCCCTCTGGAATCTCTAACTCATAAGCTACCTCCCCAGCTCACCTCGAAATCTTATAGGGACCATAGAATTGTGGCTTCAATTTCTCCCCTTTCATTTTCAAGGATGACTACCTGTATGGCTGCAATCGAAGTTATACCAAGTCTCCCACCTCAAAATTGCGCTCCACTCTATGCTTGTCGGCATATATCTTCTGTCGATTATGTGTTGTTTGCAGGTTATCTTTGAGAGTTTGAAATATGTATTGACTCTTTTGAATCCAATCTTTGGCTTTGGTTGCTCGGTTGTCTCCAAATTCTCAGTCCACAAAGGTGGTGGCGTCATAGCCATACAAAGATTTGAAAGGTGTCATCCCGATCGACATGTAATAAGTAGTGTTATAGCAATGTTCACCCAAGTGCAGCCATTTAATCCACAACTTTTGTTGCCCCGATACATAATTTCTCAAATACCCCTCGAACCACCATTTGTTCACAATTTTGGTTTTCCCATCAGTCTGAGGGTGATAATTGGTACTAGGCATTAATTATGTCCCTATGAGTCTAAACAACTCCTGCCAGAAACCCCCCATGAATCTATTTTCTCGATCACTCACAATTGTCTTGGGCAGTCCATGCAGCCAAAATACCTCTATGAAGAACAATTATACTACCTATGTTGCAGAGCATTTGGATGATATGGAAAAGAAATGGGAGAATTTATTAAGCTTGTCAACCACCATGTAGATACAATCATTCACCTGAACCAGAGGCAACCCTGTAATAAAATCCATCAAAATTCTTTCCCATTTTTGTTCAAGAATGGGAAGCAGTTGGAGAAATCATGTTGGATGGGTATGTTCCACCTTGTTTTGCTAACAAATGTGGCACTCTCATACAAAATTCAATACATCAGTATTGAGACCCTTCCAATAAAACCTCTCCTGAATTTGTCTATAAGTCTTCAGGTATTTTAGATGACCTGCGAAAGGAGAAGTATGTGCAGCATGCCTAATTTTGTCTTTCAACTGATATTTTGGTACTAAATAGATTCATTACTTATAACTTATGATGTCGTCAATAACCCTGTACCTATCATCGGAGACCTGACCATCAAGTATCTCACAAGAAAACCTATTTTTGGAGTATTCTACCAATAGAAGTGCCTTCCATTCCAATGAAATCTCCATGAGAGAGAGAGTGTGTATCCTAGATAGGGCGTCAACAACCACATTATTTTTTCCTTCACATACTCAATTTCAATATCGTAGGCTTGGATTTTATTGATCCATTTTTGTTTCCGCTTTCTCATTTCATTTTTCTCCATGATAAACCTCAAGCTATTATGATCATTCTTTACCTTTAACATGGTTCCCACCAAGTACTGCCAGAATTTGGTCAAAGCATGCATTATGGCCAACATATCTTTGTCATATATGGAGTAATATTGCTCATACTCTCGAAGTTTACGACTCTCAAACATTATTGGGTGAATTCTTTGTATCAATACAACTCCTACCCCAATTCCCGAAGCATCACACTCCAAGACAAAGGGCTAAGTGAAATCAGGGAGTGCTAAAATAGGGCATGAATTCATCACCTACTTCATTTTATCGAATGTCTCATGTTCCTCCCTTATCCAAATGAAAGCCCCCTTTTTGGTGAGATCATTCATTGGTGTTGTTAACTGTGAGAATGTTTTAACAAATTTCATGTAGTAAGTGAAGAGACCAAGGAAATGCTTTAGTTCTGTCACATTCCTTGGAGTTGACCACTCAATGATCACCCTGATATTTTCTTGGTGCACCTGTACCCCATTCTCCCTAATCATGTGCCCCAAGTAGAGCATCTCTGTCATACCAAACTTGCACTTGTATTCCTTTGCATAGAACTGTTGACTCTCTACAATACCCAGTACTCCATCAAGATGTCACAGATGGTCTTCCCATTTTTTCTTTTATATGAGGATGTTATCAAAGAATACCAATAAGAACTTCCCCAACTTCTTATTGAACACATGATTCATGCATGACTGAAAAGTGGCAAGGGAATTATTTAGCCCGAATGGCATGACTAGAAACTCATAATGCCCATAATGGCATCTAAAGGTTGTCTTAGGTACATCATGATCTCGTACCTTAATCTGATGATACCCTTATCAAAGATAAATCTTCGAGAAAAATTTGGTTCCCCTGAGCTCATCCATTAATTCATCGATCCTGGGTATGGGGTACCGATTCTTGATCATCTTCTTGTTTAGAGCCCTGTAGTCAATCCACATCCACAGAGTATCGTCCTTCTTCTTGACTAAGACAATGGAAGAGGAAAATGGGTTGGAACTAGGGCGGATGTGACCCATTTTCAACAATTCTTTGATGTTTTTTTCAATATCATCCTTGTAAACTTTAGGGTTTTGATAGGGGTTTATGATAACTTCTTGGACCCCCTCTTCTAGCTCTATGATATGCTCAAAACCTATATCGGGTAGAATGTTAGGAGGAATGTCACTAAATACCATATGATGTTTGCATGGTAATACCTGTAATTTCTCTGGAAGCTACTACAGATGGTCGGGTGGCTCTCTGTTAGAAATAAAACACTCTACATCCCACTCTATATCACCATGCCTCATGACTGCCTCCATGTTGTATGATGACACAACCTTTGGTGGGTATTGGTGCATGGCTCGTAGGACCACTTTCTTGCCATCCAGGAATGTGAACTCCATCTCCATGGTCCTTTGATTAGTAATGTATCTCCCAAAAAAGTAAATTCATTGAACACCCAACACTACATTGGTGTCTGGTATGTCCACCACAAAGAAATCATTTGTCATGGAGTAGTTTCACATGGTTATTGTGAGCTTGGGAATCCATTTGGTGCAACTCATCTATTCACTTCCTGGTATGACTATTGTGGACCCATCGGATTCCTATGTCAAAATTCCTCTCCTCTCAACCATGTTAGCATCAATGAAGTTATGGGATGCCCCCCCCATCAATCAATATTATCACCTTCTACCCTTGCAGGACACCTCTGACCCTAAAAGTATGATATCTCAAAAATCCAAACATCGAGGCCATGACTGGGCCCTTAGCCCCAGCTTGTGAATACTCCTCTCCAAATATTGTATGTCCCTAGTCATGCACCTGGTCCACCTCCTCATCCTCATCACTATCACTGTCAAATTATACCTCAATGTAATGGGCCTTACCCATTTTGTTATTCCTTGCACATTTGTGTCCTTGGCCCTATTGCAGCCACCTTTGTTTTTTAGCCCGTCACGAATTTCATTCTTAATGCTTAAAATCGAAGGATGGTTTTCATTTTTTCCCTCTGTGGTTTCAAAATCTCTGAAGCCTTATCAATGCAAACAGTGATGATTATTGTACTCTCGAGGCGAGTCCTACCTTTCGTAAAATGTTTCCTCTTTTGTTCTACCTTGGGACCTCGTAGGTCGGATACTATAAGTCATGTAGTTCACACACCCCGATCTACGAAACAACGAAATCATTTTAATTTTTTACTCAAGACAGTAATGAGGGTAAAGCTTTCCCTAACCCACGATTAAACGTCGTCGGGGTTTCGCACCTCGGCATTCGCCAAACCCAAAAATTTATTTTCATAGCCATAACACGAAGTCCTTATTTTAGTAACCAGTGTCACAGTTAAAAGTAAAAGCTAAACCATGGTAAAAGTTCTATCGGAAATTCACCACTCGGCGTTTTCTTTTTCAAAAGTTGCACCGTCTAAATCTCAACTCATGAAATCACGATAAGAATATAAACGTAATTAATCAATCACTTAATCCAAGTTTATCTTCCCTTTAATTAAGTCATGTTATCGCGAGCTCGCGATTTCGCAGCTCGGCATGCAAACCTCCCGGAAACTTATTTTCGAAGCTTTGAGTCGCGATATGGCGAATATAATAATTATGAAATTAATCAAGCCCCAGATCACGATTACCTTTTTATTAACCAAAATCGATCATCACAGTCTCGGGTGTTAGAGATTCAAAGTGTTAAAGTAAAACCCCCGATATAACGAATACCGAAATATTGATTAACGTTGGTAAAACCAGATTAATTAAGCTAAATCAATACATATCTCATGTTTTGATGCTTGCACGATTCACGAGGTAGCATTATTCTTTCCATACGCCAACTGACTTTTTTTTAACCGCCAAAATTTATGACATTAATGAGGAAATAGGGTAAATCGATAAATATAAGATCGGATTTTTATGGCAAAATTTATTTCTAAATATGATTTGACAGACTTGTTCTGAAAGGTACCAAGTTTTCAAATATATATATGAGTTGTGGTTCATTATAACAAATGCATTTCATATTACACAGAGCACATTATCTCTGACCAGCTGACTTCTGTATGTATACGCATTTCTATTGCAGAAGAGCCAAAACGCAATCTCCCACCATGGCTCCGCGAAAAGCATCCAAAGCCAATGTTAAGGTTTCGGGATAAGGCTCAGACATTGTCACTGATACTTCGCCTCGAATTATCGACTCGATCCAAAATTGTTCGTTCGTTTCAGATATTCTGCAAGCAGAATTGGTGGATTATTCCAATGACTCCAGTGACAACGAAAAAGATGATATAACCACCAAGTACAAAATAGTCATCCAATCTGGAATGCACAGAGTAGCAACCAGGCCACGATTTCTTCCATATTATGACATGGTCCGATGGACATTAGACCATGTGGATATACCGAACAGAACCATCATGAACGAGCAGAAAGTCACCATCGGGACTTTCAGGCCAGAACATCTGCAAGCCATGTATAAGCTGCCCACGACGTCTGACTACACATATGGCGCTGAATTCTTGGATGAGTTCAAGGAGAAGGAATGCATACAGTATGATAAAACCATGTCCAGTTTAATAAAATATTGGGTTTTGAACACCGCGAAGTTCAGAGCTGATAGCCACGGCGTATATTCAACGGCTTCTTTAGAACCGCAGTACAAATATGTAGCCATGATGACATGCAGGTTATACGGGAGAGAGGACACCTCACATTTTTTCCTTTCGTGGGTGCCTCTAATGTTTCAGGTCGCCGAAGAATTTTCGTTTGACTGGGCAAAGATGCTTTCCGATAGCTTGACCAGTCAGGTCACAAAGTATCGGGCGCAGAAAGAGATCGGGAAGGCGTCTTCATTCTTCATGTCTGCATATGTTATGGACGCAGTTTTTTTTTTGACACCATTTCCATTAATGAGTTGGAGTTGGATTCCAGCAGAAGATGAACCCATACACGTTTATCATGCATAATTATGGGAAAACAAAGAGGAAAATTTTGTGTATGAAATCTTTAACTGGGTGATGGTGCCCCTGCATGTCACCATTTTTGGTCACCTGCCACCCAGGATCTCCGACAGCATAGTAACGAATCTGAGCAGCATAGCAGACTGGTATGTAGAGGCCGAATTTTCATACCTCATAGTTTTCGGGGCTTCGGTTCCCCTGCATGCATTTCCATTGTTCATTCCCGACAAGATGGCTTGTCGCGAGGTTGCCAAGCAGACAGTAATTGGTGGTATAAGCAAAGAGCTTAAGGGATATTCAAAGAAGGTATGGCCACCTTTTCCTATGCATTTAAATTCATATTCTTTAATAGATTTCGGGCATGCCAAAGCTGAGGCAGCAACGCTGGGAGACCTAAATTTGGTCTCCATTGAATACAAGAAACACGATCTGCAAAGGGTCGTGAGAAATCATTTGGCCAGTTGTGGGCTCAAGAGATTTGAGCACGATAATTCACCCTCGGATGACATTTTCCGAGGTGCAAGGTCCTATGATGAGATTCTAGCTCAAATACAAACCTTGGCACCCAAGGAAAGAACCAATGTTCTAAAGTTCTAGGAGCATCGACGCAGTTGTCTTCCCGCAGTGTTGTGAGGTGAGGGTCCAAGTATGTCGGAGGTGAAACAGAAAGATGTCGAAGGCTCTAAGGATGTGACCCCCGATCAAGGAAAACACCAGGACGAGGGAGAGAAAACTAAGATTCCTAAAGCAGAGATAAAGACTCCCGACCCATCGAAGAAGCAGAGTCCGGTCACTACCCCGGGAAAATCAGCGAAGCAGATCGGAGAACCTATCACATCAGTTACTCCCTTGCAGTCAACTCAGGGAAATATTGAGGCAGGATGGATCTTCAATGAAGAGTTGAGGCCTATAAGGGTAGAAGAACTCCCTCCGAATGAGTTTTTCTTTGATAAGAAGAGAAAGGTAGTAGTAAAAAGGGAATTCTATCAGGAAGGAGAGTCAACTGCCAAGAAATATAAAGTTATAACTGATGGAAAAGACAAGAAGAATGAACAGTTCATGACTGAAATAGCAGGGACATTAGGAGCATATGCCTCGGCGAATCAATATTCAGTCGAGCTTTTGAAAAACCATCTTAAACGAAAAAATCACCTCATTAGGACCCTTGAAGCCAAACTGGCCACAGCAATAGAGACTGCTAAAGACTAGGCGAGCGTAGGAATAGAGAAGGCCAAGTTGGCCGATAAAAACGAGATAGAGATGCTCAAAACTAAGCTCAAGCAATCACAGCTGGTGGTCCAGGATGGTCAGATGCACGCGAGCCAGCAAAAGGATTTGATCGAACAGCTACAGGCTAGGGTGGAGATTGTCGAGAACAAAATGATAAACATTGGGATGTTCAAATCCCAGGCAATTGAGATTCAGAGCAGAGTCTCTGTGGCACAGGGAAATTTGCTTGCCAAGGTAGAAGCGATCTGGGACAACTGCTTGCTAGTCAACCAGGTTTCGGAGAACTTATCCGCTAGAGAAAGGGAAGTTGGAGCAGCTCGGGTCACTTTCTAAGAGGCTGTGATAGCCACAAACAGCAGGGGTTCGGGAAGTACTCCCAAGTTCACCATTTCAGAGAAAACTAGAGGAAACATTCTATTAAAAGAATGGGAGCATAACATCACCAAATGCAAGCAGCAAGCCAAAAAGATAACCAATTCCTTAGAAGAGGCATTTAGTTCTATAGAAGACGATCTGCTAGGCATTGACAGTGGAGGTAATTCCGAGACGTTGATGCAAATGAATATGGAAAAAATCTCGCTTGATCTAAAGGAAAAAGAGGAAAGATATTCGGCCGATATTTCCCAGGTGACTATGGTGGACATAGTCCAAATAGACCAATTCATGATTAGACCAAGCACACAATTATGCGCCATTGACATCATAGACGGACATATGGAAGACAGGCTATCACAGTTAGCCCGAGAATGTTACTTCTTTGAAGCCAGCTGTCAAGCAGAACCATACCGAGCATGCGCGAGGACAAACGTCCGGCACCAAGTGAAGACAGAAAAGAAGAAATGGAGCGATTGCTCTCCTCCCTGTCATAACCGAAATTTTGTGATGATTGAGATTTTATCTTATTTGTATAACTGTATAAATATATTATAGAAAGAAAAGAAAAGGGATGGACCTTTTTGTGTTGATTGTAACAAAGTTTTTACAATTTTTGAGAGTTAATACAAAGCAAATCTGAAGATTCTCAATTCTATCATGACTGTGTTATGAGTTTGTTTTCTTGTGTCTCATATTTTGTTTCATTTCATTATTCCTAACTGATGAATGCTTCGTTATAATTTAGTATGACCACTACTATAGAGAATGAATTTTGGTTTTCTGTAATTGTTTAATGTTTTTCCTCTGTACCAGCTATCAGCGGGTGTAAGACCAGTCCAAACTTTTAGAATTCTACACATATTCTATGCTACATTGGGTTATTTCTTTACAGTTTTCCTCTTTTGTTTATACATGAGATTCTCCCTTGATAGGAGCCTTACATCATAGACAGCTAAAAAAAATTCTCCCACCTCATACATTTTATTAAGATATAACTCAGTTACAGGAAAGAGCCTTTGATTTGCATCCTTATTTTTATTCTTAAAACTGTAAATTCTCTTTTATACGACCAAATTGAGACAGCACTTAATTTCCTTCTAAGTTTTTTTTATTTTACTATTCTTCCATGACTGTCCCTATACCAACACGGCCTAATATCGAACTCGGATTATCAAACCAAATGCACATTGCCTTAAACCTTTTCGATACTATTCTTAAAACAACTACTAATCGGGTTGAACTTGAACATTCATGGGCAGCTATTGAACAAGATATAACCATCCAGGAACAGTTGGAAGCTAGACAACGCCAATGTAGAAATCTGCCTTAGTTTCCTTTGCCGAAGGTGGACGTTTCTCTCTTCTCCACCTTTTACCCACTTTTGGATGCCTAGACATTGTACTTCTAAGCCTTAAGTACAGACTCTAGAACAACATCTTTCTGGCGCCGTTTCCGGGGACTGAAGTTACGAAATATTTTTCTCTGGGAAAATGACATTTGTTTTTCGTTGAAAGTGTTACCCTTTGGTAGTGAACAAAGAGTACACACCTTTTAAGGATTCCTAATATTTCACTTGGCGACTCCACAAATAATAAATTGGCATCCGATCGAAGGAATACCAGACAAAACCCGGATGGTAAGCAGATTACGCCCGTTACCGATCCTGAGAAGATTCTAAAGGAGAGAGGCTCTCTTAAGTCAACCGCTGCAGTTTACAAACTTGAAACTCCACAGCTGAAGACTAAGAGTTCTTCTAAACCCTCAACTTCACACAATCCTCTCTTTGATAATAAAGTATTAACACCAGACTGCTCCAAAGTTAGGAGTGAGATTCATCCGACAATCCCCTTAATACACAAAGGAAAGGGCCCTCTTGAAAGTTCGTCTACAGTTGACATACCATCTTTCCTTCAGTTAAATTTCCCGACCTCACCAAATTTCGAAGAGTGTGTTACACATTCGGTTCCCACACCCGTCGGTTCTCCTGATTTCGTCTCTTGCAAATCCGAGGAACCAAGTCCTCGCGTTCCTTATCTTTCCTCGTCGAATCTTCCTCTTCACGAAGAAAATAAAGAGTCACTTTTAATTTTTTGAAACCCCCTTTATAACTTCCCAAAAATAACGATGGAATCCGCCAGAGGAGGAGGTGGAGGGTTTATAGGAGCAGGTGGAGGGTTTATCGGAGGAGGAGGAGGAGGAGGAGCCCCTTTAGGAGGAGCTGGAGGCCAAGGGCCTGCCCCACCTCCCAGAGTGTTTGCAAAATTTGCAGCCAGATATGCTCCCTTAGTATTGCTCATCCCTCTACATGACCTTCCCGAAAATTACATAAAAAATTTACCAAAACTCACCGGGGAAGGGGATCTGACCGCAGTCGAACATATTAATTTCTTTGATCAATTCGCGGATATTCTAGGTATCGAACATGAGGATGTAT
>JASDQU010099930.1:251853-262641 GCA_032191745.1 Picea mariana
AAATTTGCAGCCAGATATGCTCCCTTAGTATTGCTCATCCCTCTACATGACCTTCCCGAAAATTACATAAAAAATTTACCAAAACTCACCGGGGAAGGGGATCTGACCGCAGTCGAACATATTAATTTCTTTGATCAATTCGCGGATATTCTAGGTATCGAACATGAGGATGTATATTCGATACTTCTTGTCCAAACCTTCGAAGGCCAGGTCCGAACTTGGTTTCGGAACCTACCTGTAGCATCTATCTTGTCTTATGACGCTTTGGAAGATGCTTTCCTCAGACAATGGGGTGAGAGAAAAGACCATCTATATTATTTAATCGAATTTGGGTCTTTAAGAAAAAGGAATTCAGAAATAGTCATGGAATTTATTCAAAGATTCAACAAACTGTATAATAAAATCCTAGCCGAGGTTAAACCGTCCCAACCCGCGGCCAAAGTAACTTTCGTCGGAGCTTTCGAACCAGATTTTGCACTCCTTTTGCAAGAAAGAAGGGGAGCCACCCTAAACCGAATGCAGGACGATGCGGTAGAAATAGAGTCTAATATGATGGCTTCGGGTAAGCTTAAAGCTAAATTAGAAATGGGAAATCGAGAGACCAAACACTTTAGAGAACAAGCAAGTCCGTCAGGGTCTAATAGATCTGTAGATGATAGGGTAGACAATATGGCCAGAGTAATTAAATAATTGTCTAATAAAATATCCAAAATGGAGCTCGAACAGGCCAAATCTGACTCTTTCCCCAAAAAGGATTTCAAGAGGAACCCCAACCCCTCGAACCAGCAAAGACAAATAAAAAATGAAGATCAAAAAATACAAGCTCCCTTAAAGAATGAAAATTTTATAGGAGCGAACGATTTTCAAGACTTTGGAGATTCGGATAATGATGTCACGAACTTCAATGATGACTGCACTCAACCATATCCGACTCAAGAAGACTATGAAAAATCTCTAAACACGCAACAATCATCGAATAAGGGTGAAGAAGGTGATCACACTGATCTCTGTGAATCTCAACAAGAAACTGGGATGATAATGGAAGAGATCCAACCCAAGTATAACTTAAGATCTAAGAGTAAGCCCATCTCAACTGCTCAACCCAAGAAAATCCTCCAAAGAGGTCAAACTTATGAGCCTACTTTGAAAGAGACCTTATTACCCAACAGAAAAATTAAAGTAATAAGCACACAAGAGTCTGAAGTAGAAAAAGTTGAAACCCAAGCACAAGGAACTGAAACAGTAAATAAAATTACATCTTCAACCAGGACCATGAGTAATAAAGCGGTCCAGATGAATAAGTCGGAAAGGAAGGATTCGGAAGTCTCAACCAAAGAAACAAACAAGGTGAGCGGAGCTTTCAGTTTTGAAAATGAGATAAATAAAATTAAGATACCAATCCCTTTGGTAGAATTAGCCAAAAACCCCATTTTTCAGAAGCAGATTACCAAAGCGATGGGTGTCTCTGAGCTAGAAAGCCAGTCTGATGTTTTAAACCTGGAAGATGAAAAACCTAACATCACGTTTGGTCCCCATTTTGAAGGGGCCAAATACACCATTGCTCCCTTTTATATCACTCTAAATGTGTATGATCAATTGCTACATAATTGCATGTTAGACTCTGGAGCCTCCCATAACGTTATGCCTAAGATTATTATGGACAAATTGGGTCTCCAGATCACCATACCTTATGGTGATATTTACTCTTTTGACTCAAGAAGGGTTAAGTGTATGGGGATGATAAAGGATCTGGTAGTTACCCTGGCGCAGGTCCCAGTTAAGAGTATCCTGATAGATGTGGTTATTGCAGATATTCCCCCTAAGTATGGCTTATTGTTGTCTAGGTCATGGGGGGCCAAGTTGGGGGATCTCTTCAATTGGATATGACGTTTTCCACAATTCCTGTGTTTGGTGGTCAGTTTACTCGGTTGTACAGAGAAATGAGACTAGCATATACAGTGAGTGACCCTCAAAACCCAAACAATTTCCCTATTTACATCGCGGACCAGGATCTGGGAAATTGTATCTTGTCCTTTGATGATGGTTTATATGGTTGTATAGAGGAAAATGATATAGATCGAGAAGAGTAAAGTTACATGACAGAAGATCTGTGTAACACCGGTGTCTGGAAAATGTATTTTGACGGTGCTTCATCTTCTGAAGGGGCGGGTGCAAGAGTGCTTTTAGTGGCTCCCGAAGGTAAGTTCGTTGTTCCTTTTTCCTACCGACTGCAGTGGGATATAGATTACACTAACAACGTATGTGAATATGAAGTGTTGGTCTTAGGATTAGAGGCTGCCAAGAAGCTAAAGATAAATAAATTAGAGGTATACGGAGATGCAGAGTTAATAGTGAAACAAATAAACCGACAGTACCTAGCCAAGCATCCCAGATCAAGGACATACAAAAATTGTACCTGGGATCTAATGGAAAACTTTTTCTCGTCCGTAAATGTCCACTTTATCCCTCGTGCAGAAAATTTACATGCTGATGCATTGGCTAAAGCAGCTTCAACCTTCTCTCCTCCCATGACTTTCAAATTGAAGTATCACATTGAAATCAGATACAGACCATCTATACCAGACAATATCCAACACTGGAAGGTCTTTGAAGATGATGAACAAATTAAGAAATTTCTTGCAGCAGTGGGTGAATTCTCCAAAACTCATGCAGACCAAGAAAATCAAAATGACCCGATATGGATCATGCAAGAAGGGGAAGATCCTAAAGCCTTCCGAGAAAAAATTGTGGATCATCGTATGCTGGTCCTTAAAAACAACCAGATTCCGAAAGGATTGATTCCTTTAGAAAGACTTTTTTATCTACCTGTAAAATCCACTTTACAACCCCAACCAGAAGAAGTGGAGGACTTTGATATAGGAACTGAAAAAGAATCCAGGGTGGTAAAATATCCAAGTTCCTCCCTCTCGAAGTGAAAGTTAAGTATAAAGACCTACTCAGACAGTATAAGGATGTTTTCGCCTAGTCTTATGATGAGTTAAGAACATATGACACTTCCATAATTGATCACAAGATACCTTTGAAGCCTGGGGTCAAACTGTTTAGGCAAAAGCTTAGGCAGATTAACCCCATTTTGTTACCTATGATTGAAAAAGAAGTCAAGAAACTTTTAGATGCAAAATTAATCGTACCTCTGAGATACTCAGACTGGGTAGCAAACCTGGTCCCGGTCAGGAAAAAGAGTGGGGAAATCAGACTGTGTGTGGATTTCTGAAACTTAAAAAAGTCATCTCTCAAGGAAAACTATCCGCTGCCCAAAATGGACCATGTATTAGAAAAGGTAGTTGGAGCAAACCGAATGTCTATGATCGACGGGTTCTCTGGTTATAATCAAATCGCCATGAATGAGCAAGATAGAGAAAAAACTGCTTTCACCACACCATGGGGTATGTTCATGAATGACAAAATGCCTTTTGGTTTGATGAATGCAGGGGCCACATTCCAGTGTGCTATGGACATCACTTTCATAGGAGAAAGGGATAAGTTCATAGTCATTTACCTCGACAATTTGACAGTTTTCTCTAAAACCGACGAAGAACACTTGATGCATCTTAAACAGACTTTCGAAAAATGTCGCAGGTTTGGTATATCTTTAAACCCAAAGAAATCACATTCCGCCATGCGGGAAGGTAATATTTTGGGTCATATCGTATCTAGGGATGGAATCAGGATTGATCCTAAGAGGATTGAAGCAATAGATACTATAAATATTCCCAGAAATGTAAAAGAGATTCAATCTTTCTTAAGAAGAATAAATTTTCTACGAAGGTTTATCTCGAATTTCGCTAAGATTATGAAATTGATCACAGGTATGTTGAAGAAGGACAACAAAGTAAAATGGACAACCGAGGCCAAAGCATCATTCGCACATATTAAGAAAGTCATAAGCGAGGCACCTGTGTTGGCAAGCCCAGACTATCTGAAAGATTTKCTTATTTTCKCATTTGCCTCTRAACACACTATCGCCGCGRTGCTCCTACAAAAGAATGAAGAAGGATTCGAACAACCGATCGCATTTTTTAGCAAGATCCTTAGAGACGCAGAAATGAAGTATGACATAATAGAAAAACAGGCGTACGCCATGGTAAAAGCATTAAAGGMATTCAGAACATATATACTACACTCAAAGATAATTGTGTACGTGCCTACCAATTCTGTGAAAGATATATTGGTGTAGCCAGATAGCGATGGAAAAAGAGGGCGATGGCTYGCCAAAATCCAAGAATTTGATATGGAAGTCAAATCGACCAAATTGATAAAAGGGCAAGGCCTGGACAAACTCTTAGCTGAGTCAAATTTCAGAKCCCTAGATATCAATTACCTGTAGGAAGGCAACAAAGACACGAACCTAAAAGAGCTGGATGAGMAAACAGGCCCAAATAAGATCGAAGAGAATTTCATATCGTCAGGCTGGTATAGAGACATAGTGTCTTACCTGCTAACCCTAAAATGCCCAAATGAACTATCACCATCTAAAGCCAGAACTTTAAAACTCCATGCAGTTAAATATTGTATCGTCGAAAGTTAGCTATATTGGAAATATCCACTCGGTTTCCTGTTAGTCTGTTTAGTTGAATCGAAAACTCAGTGGGTTATAGACGAATTTCATGAGGGAGTATGTGGGGGGCATCATGCATGGAGAGCTATAGCTTACAAGATCTTGAGGGCTGGGTACTACTGGCCAAAACTCTTTTCGGATGTCAACACCAAAGTGCGTGCCTGCAACCCTTGTCAACTATTCATGGGTAAAAAAAATCTCCCGACACTGCCTCTAGTTCCAGTCAAAGCTGAAGCCCCATTTCAACAATGGGTTCTAGACTTCATAGGTGAAATTAATCCCCATTCCGGTGCTCAACACAAGTGGATCTTAACAGCTACAGATTATTTTACTAAGTGGGTGGAAGCCATTCCAACCAAAAGGGAAATGGACTCAGTGGTAATCAATTTCTTAGAAGACAATATTTTTTCAAGATTCGGTTTCCCCCGAAAGATAGTTACTGACAATGCCTAGGCCTTTAAATCTATGGCTATGATCAGCTTCTGTCAAAAGTATAACATCGTTCTTGGCCATTCCACAGCATATTACCTCCAAGGAAACGGATTGGCCGAGTCATCTAACAAAAGCCTGGTAAATATAATCAAGAAAGTATTGGATGAAAATAAAAGGTCTTGGCATGTACACTTAAAATACGCATTGTGGACGAACCGCATAAGCACAAAAAGGTCTATTGACATTTCGCCTTTTCAGATGGTCTATGGGACAGATGTTGTCTTACCTATAAACCTAGCACTGCCAGTGATGAAGTTATGGCAATATCAAAATGAAGAACCCAACCATGTCACCAGGAGAATAAATCAGTTGATTGAGGTTCAACAGCATAGAGTCGAAGTAGATGAAAAGATGCAGAAGTACCAAGATGACATGAAGGCATTATTTGACCGAAAAGCAAAGGACAGAGAATTCCTTCCAGGTGATTTAGTGTTAAGGTGGGATGTGAGAAAGGAAGAAGCATCTAAACATGGTAAATTTGACCACCTCTGGTATGGGCCATTCAGGGTCTCAGCTCTGGAAGGAATAAATTATTTCCCACTGAAAAATATAGACAGAGAAGTCCTCAATGCCCCTGTCAATGGGCAGTATCTAAAGCATTACATGAT
Source organism: Picea mariana (assembly GCA_032191745.1). NCBI lineage: Eukaryota > Viridiplantae > Streptophyta > Pinopsida > Pinales > Pinaceae > Picea > Picea mariana. The sequence goes on from JASDQU010099930.1 coordinate 257,533, forward strand.
GTAACAGTCGCCAGATTCAAAAAAAAAAAAAAATGTTATTATATATATATTGTGTACATATATGTGTTTTTCGTTTAAACATTGCTCTTGATTTTATTTTTTCGTTCATGAACTTTCGACACATTTCGGATAAGATTCGTATTTGCCTTTTTATAGGATTCCAGTTGCATACGAAACAAGCAGGAGAAGTAAACTGAAGGTCGGTGTCAGAAATAAATTGGCATAAACAGGTGATACCTAAAGAAATTCCTTATTGCACAAAGAAATTGAAATGAAAAGATAAAGATGAGATTGCTCAAAAGACATGTTCTAAAGGACTATTAAAGAAAACCGAGGTAACCTCATTCAAACTGCAACATCGGCTGAACTGATAAAAACACAGTTGTTTCTTGGTTTAAAATCCTATAAAAATTTAAAGACAAATTAAATGATTCACCCAATTTAAAAGCAGTCAGTCAAAGTAAAGTATCCCAGAGAATATCTGCAAGAGTCAGTTTTAAATTTTTGACCTCTATATTTTTCAGTCGGTAAGTCACTACCTGGCGTCCTTTCTATCTTCGGGTTTACCTTTTAAAAAAAAAAAAAAAGAGTCACCATCTTTGCGTTTCACATACGAAGAGATAAGAGTTTTTCATTTCAACCTCGTGAGCTTCAAAGTAGATTGTGAAAGTAAAGCGCGTCTTCACAACTACTCGATCCCCTACTAAGCGAAGGAACATTTAGAGTGATCCTAACTTTCCTAGGTTTTTCAATGGCATCGGAGGATTGAAGCTTGCTCAAATAGAATGCCCTGAAGAAAAAGTTATTTTCCTTTTTCTCCCTAAGAACAAAGGTGTTGTGAAGGTCAAGGGAAGGTTGGTACCGAGTAATCAAAGTAAGTTGACAAACCTATAATGCAAAATATTACATAGATACCAGCCCTGATACGAACTGATTGGCCCCATCTTCGCGCTCTAAAAAGCAAATTATAAGACAGGTGACGAAACAAAATTCATAAATGATTGCCCCCACCTAGTCCAAGAGACGATGAAAGGAAATTCAGAAATGATTGCCCTCGTCTCAGCATTTAAATGAATAAATATTTTCCAAAGTGGTGAAAGGAAATTCAGTAAAAGGGGCCAGATAACTTCACTGCGGTACTAAACAGGCTCGCTGGCAGTGAAGCAATGTCTGAGATATCTGTAAGGTTGTTATACATGAATATCACTCTACTCTGGTAATCAATGCTTCTTAAAACCTGATCCACATCCCAAATTCAGGCGGAACTTCCCAATCAAAAAACGTATAATCCTATTCTTTGAAGCAAGCCGATAGCCGCAAGATCTGTTGGGTATCCTAGGACTGTTTCGATTGTCTTAAAGCATACCTGGATTTAGTAGCAGGAAAGGGAAAGTTGTGAAAGGGACTACAGCTAAGTTTAAAAGAGCATCTGATTTTGAAAAATCTTTTCAAGGTAAAGAACAAAATCTCTTTCCCCCTTCAGTACCTTGTTCTCAGAAACCTTTTCGTCTGATTGAAGCTATTGACTCCATTTACCCAATATTGGCATGTGGTCTACTGTTCTTCCCACCTTACAAGAAAGTGGGATCCCTACTTGGAGCCTATGTTGGAGTCATCTTTGTTTTTTTAGCTCGTCACAAATTTCATTCTTAATGCTTGAAATTGAAGGATGGTTTTCGTTTTTTCCCTCTGTGGTTTCAAAATCTCTGAAGCCTTATCAACGCAAACAACGATGATTATTGTACTCTCGAGGTGATTCCTACCTTTTGTAAAAATGTTTCCTCTTTTGTTCTACCTCGGGATCTCATAGGTCGGATACTATAAGTCATGTAGTTCACATGCCCCGAGCTACGAAATAGCGAAATCGTTTTAATTTTTTACTCAAGATAGTAACGAGGGTAAAGCTTTCCCTAACCCACGATTAAACGTCGTCGGGGTTTCGCACCTCGACATTCGCCAAACCCAAAAATTTATTGTCATAGCCCCGATAGCCGAGAACACGAAGTCCTTATTTTAGTAACCAGTGTCACGGTTAAAAGTAAAAGCTAAACCATGGTAAAAGTTCTGTCGACAATTCGCCACTCGACGTTTTCTTTTTCAAAAGTTACATTGTCTAAATCTTGACTCGCGAAATCACGATAGGAATATAAACGTAATTAATCAATCACTTAATCCAATTTTATCTTCCCTTTAATTAAGTCATGTTATCGCGAGCTCGCGATTTCGCAGCTCGGCATGCAAACCTCCCGAAAACTTATTTTCGAAGCTCCAAGTCGCGATATGTCGAATATAATAATTATGAAATTAATCAAGCCCCAAATCATGATTACCTTTTTATTAACCAAAATCGATCATCGTAGTCTCGGGTGTTAGAGATTCAAAGTGTTAAAGTAAAATCCCCGATATAAGGAATACCAAAATATTGATTAACGTTGGTAAAACCAGATTAATTAAGCTAAATCAATACATGTCCCATGTTTCGATGCTTGCACGATTCACGAGGTAGCCTTATTCTTTCCATACACCAACTGACTTTTTTTAAACCGCCAAAATTTATGACATTAATGAGGAAATAGGGTAAATCGATAAATATAAGATCGGATTTTTATGGAAAAATGTATTTCTAAATATGATTTGACAGACTTGTTCTGAAAGGTACCGAGTTTTCAAATATATATAAGAGTTGTGGTTGATTATAACAAATGCATTTATATTACGCAGAGCACATTATCTCTAAGCAGCTGACTTCTGTATGTATATGCATTTCTATCGCAGAAGAGCCAAAATGCAATCTCCATCCATGGCTCCGCGAAAAGCATCCAAAGCCAATGTTGAGGTTTCGGGACAAGGCTCGGACAATGTCGTTGATACTTCGCCTCGAAGCATCGACTCAGTCCCAAATTGGTCATTCGTTTCAGATGTTCCGCAGGCAGAATTGGTGGATTATTCTGATGACTCCAGTGACAACGAAAAAGATGATATAACCACCAAGTACAAAATAGTCATCCAATTCGGAATGCACAGAGTAGCAGCCAGGCCACGATTGCTTCCATATTATGACATGGTCCGATGGGCATTAGACCATGTGGACATACCGACCAGAACCATCATGAACGAGCAGAAAGTCACCATCGGGACTTTTAGGCCGGAACATCTGCAAGCCATGTATAAGCTGCCCATGACATCCGACTACACATATGGCGCTGAATTCTTGGATGAGTTCAAGGAGAAGGAATGCGTACATTATGATAAAACCATGTCTAGTTTAATAAAATATTGGGTTTCGAACACCGCGAAGTTCAGAACTGATAGCCACGACGTATATTCAATCGCTTCTTTAGAGCCGCAGTACAAATATGTAGCCATGATGACATGTAGGTTATACGGGAGAGAGGACACCTCACATTTTTTCCTTCCGTGGATGCCTCTAATGTTTCAGGTCCCCGAAGGCAGTTACTTCGACTGGGTAAAGATGTTTTTTGATAGCTTGACCAGTCGGGTCACAGAGTATCGAGCGCAGAAAGAGATCGGGAAGGCGTCTTCATTCTTCATGTCTGCATACATTATGGACGCATTTTGTTTTTTGACACCATTTCCCTTAATGAGATGGAGTTGGACTCCAGCAGAAGACGAACCCATACATGTTTATCATGCAAAATTATGGGAAAACAAAGCGGAAAATTTTGTGTATGAAATATTTAACTGGGTGATGGTGCCCCTGCATGTCACCATTTTTTATCACCCACCACCCAGGATCTCGGACAGCATAGTAATGAATCTGAGCAGCATAGCAGACTGGTATGTAGAGGCCAAATTTTCACACCTCGGAGTTTTCGGGGCTTCGGTTCCCCCGCATGCATTGCCATTGTTCATTCCTAACAAGTTGGCTTTTCATGAGGTTTCCAGGCAAACAGTAGTCGGTGGTATAAGAAAATAGCTTAAGGGATATTCAAAGAAGGTATGTCCACCTTTTCCTATGCATTTAAATTCATATTCTTTATTAGATTTCGGGCATGCCAAAGCTGAAGCAGCAGCCCTGGAAGACCTAAATTTGGTCTCCATTAAATACAAGAAACACGATCCGCAAAGGGTTGTGAGCAATCATTTGGCCAGTTGCGGGCTCAAGAGATTTGAGCACGAGAATTCACCCTTGGATGACATTTTTCGAGATGCAAGGTCCTATGCCGAGATTCTAGCTCAGATACAAACCTTGACACCTGAGGAAAGAGTTGATGTTCTGAAGTTCCAGGAGCATCGACGCAATTGTCTTCTCGCAGTGTTGCGAGGTGAGGGTCCAAGTACGTCGGAGGTGAAACAGAAAGATGTCGAAGGCTCTAAGGATGCGACCCCCGATCAAGGAAAACACTAGGACGAGGGAGAGAAAACTAAGAGTCCTAAAGCAGAGATAAAGACTCCCGACCTGCCGAAGAAGCATAGTCCGGTCACTACCCCAGGAAAATCAGCGAAGCAGATCAGAGAACCTATCACATCAGTTACTCCCTTACAGTCGACTCGGGGAAATATTGAGGCAGGATGGATCTTCAATGAAGATTTGAGGCCTATAAGGGTAGAAGAACTCCCTCAGAATGAGTTTTTCTTCGATAAGAAGAGAAAGGCAGTAGTAAAAAGGGAATTCTATCAGGAATGAGAGTCAACTGCCAAGAAATATAAAGTTATAACTGATGGAAAAGACAAGAATAATGAACAGTTCGCGACTGAAATAGTAGGGACATTAGGAGCATATGCCTTGGTGAATCAATATTCAGTCGGGCTTTTGAAAAACCAACTTAAACGAAAAAATCGCCTCATTAGGACCCTTGAAGCCAGACTAGCCACAACAACAGAGACTGTTAAAGACCAGGCGAGTGTAGGAATAGAGCAGGCTAGGTTGGCCGATAAAAACGAGATAGAGCTACTCAAAACTAAGCTCAAGCAAGCACAGTTGTTGGTCTGGGATGGTCAGATGCAAGCGAGCCAGCAAAAGGATTTGATCGAACAGCTACGGGCTAGGGTGGATATCGTCGAGAACAGAATGATAAACATCAGGATGTTCAAATCCCAGGCAATTGATATTCGGAGCAGAGTCTCTGCGGCACAGCAAAATTTGCT
>JASDQU010099930.1:262843-278344 GCA_032191745.1 Picea mariana
GGTCCCCGAAGGCAGTTACTTCGACTGGGTAAAGATGTTTTTTGATAGCTTGACCAGTCGGGTCACAGAGTATCGAGCGCAGAAAGAGATCGGGAAGGCGTCTTCATTCTTCATGTCTGCATACATTATGGACGCATTTTGTTTTTTGACACCATTTCCCTTAATGAGATGGAGTTGGACTCCAGCAGAAGACGAACCCATACATGTTTATCATGCAAAATTATGGGAAAACAAAGCGGAAAATTTTGTGTATGAAATATTTAACTGGGTGATGGTGCCCCTGCATGTCACCATTTTTTATCACCCACCACCCAGGATCTCGGACAGCATAGTAATGAATCTGAGCAGCATAGCAGACTGGTATGTAGAGGCCAAATTTTCACACCTCGGAGTTTTCGGGGCTTCGGTTCCCCCGCATGCATTGCCATTGTTCATTCCTAACAAGTTGGCTTTTCATGAGGTTTCCAGGCAAACAGTAGTCGGTGGTATAAGAAAATAGCTTAAGGGATATTCAAAGAAGGTATGTCCACCTTTTCCTATGCATTTAAATTCATATTCTTTATTAGATTTCGGGCATGCCAAAGCTGAAGCAGCAGCCCTGGAAGACCTAAATTTGGTCTCCATTAAATACAAGAAACACGATCCGCAAAGGGTTGTGAGCAATCATTTGGCCAGTTGCGGGCTCAAGAGATTTGAGCACGAGAATTCACCCTTGGATGACATTTTTCGAGATGCAAGGTCCTATGCCGAGATTCTAGCTCAGATACAAACCTTGACACCTGAGGAAAGAGTTGATGTTCTGAAGTTCCAGGAGCATCGACGCAATTGTCTTCTCGCAGTGTTGCGAGGTGAGGGTCCAAGTACGTCGGAGGTGAAACAGAAAGATGTCGAAGGCTCTAAGGATGCGACCCCCGATCAAGGAAAACACTAGGACGAGGGAGAGAAAACTAAGAGTCCTAAAGCAGAGATAAAGACTCCCGACCTGCCGAAGAAGCATAGTCCGGTCACTACCCCAGGAAAATCAGCGAAGCAGATCAGAGAACCTATCACATCAGTTACTCCCTTACAGTCGACTCGGGGAAATATTGAGGCAGGATGGATCTTCAATGAAGATTTGAGGCCTATAAGGGTAGAAGAACTCCCTCAGAATGAGTTTTTCTTCGATAAGAAGAGAAAGGCAGTAGTAAAAAGGGAATTCTATCAGGAATGAGAGTCAACTGCCAAGAAATATAAAGTTATAACTGATGGAAAAGACAAGAATAATGAACAGTTCGCGACTGAAATAGTAGGGACATTAGGAGCATATGCCTTGGTGAATCAATATTCAGTCGGGCTTTTGAAAAACCAACTTAAACGAAAAAATCGCCTCATTAGGACCCTTGAAGCCAGACTAGCCACAACAACAGAGACTGTTAAAGACCAGGCGAGTGTAGGAATAGAGCAGGCTAGGTTGGCCGATAAAAACGAGATAGAGCTACTCAAAACTAAGCTCAAGCAAGCACAGTTGTTGGTCTGGGATGGTCAGATGCAAGCGAGCCAGCAAAAGGATTTGATCGAACAGCTACGGGCTAGGGTGGATATCGTCGAGAACAGAATGATAAACATCAGGATGTTCAAATCCCAGGCAATTGATATTCGGAGCAGAGTCTCTGCGGCACAGCAAAATTTGCTCGCCAAGGTAGAAGCGATCCGAGACAACTATTTGCTAGTCAACTAGGTTTCGGAGAATTTATCTGCTAGAGAAAGGGAAGCTGGAGTAGCTCGGGTCGCTTTCCAAGAGGCTATGATAGCCACAAACAGCAGAGGTTTAGGAAGTACTCCCAGGTTCACCATTTCAAAGCAAACTAGAGGAAACATTCTATTAAAAGAATGGGAGCATAACATCGTCGAAGGCAAGTAGCAAGCCAAAAAGATAACCAATTCCTTAGAAGAGGCCTTTAGTTCTATAGATGGTGATCTGCTAGGCATTGATAGCAGAGGTAATGTTGAGACGTTGATGCAAATGAATATGGCTAAAATCTCGCTTGATCTAAAGGAAAAAGAGGAAAGAGATTCGATCGATATTTCCCAGGTGACTATGGCGGACATAGTCCAAATAGACAAATGCATGATTAGACGAAGCGCGCAATTATGCACCATCGACATCATAGATGGAAAGATGGAAGACAGGTTGTCACAGTTAGCCCAAGAATGTTACTTCTTTGAAGCCAGCTTTCAAGTAGAACCATCGTGGCCGATATCTCAGCTGGTTGAAAGATCTGTCGCCTGTACCGAGCATGTGCGAGGACAAATGCCTGGCACCAAGTGAAGACAGAAAAGAAGAAATGGAGCGATTTCTCTCCTCCCTATCATAACCAAAATTTTGTGACGATTGAGATTTTATATTATTTGTATAACTGTATAAATATACCACAGAAAGAAAAGAAAAGGGCTGGACCTTTTTGTGTTGATTGTAACAGAGTTTTTACAATTTTTTAGAGTTAATACAAAGCAAATCTGAAGATTCTCAATTCCGTCACGACTGTGTTATGAGTTTGTTTTCTTGTATCTCATATTTTGTTTCATTTCACTATTCCTAACTGATGAATGCTTCGTTATAATTTAGTACGACCACTACTATAGTGAATGAATTTTGGTTTTCTGTAATTGTTTACTATTTTCCTCTGTACCAGCTATCAGCGGGTGTAAGACCAGTCCACACTTTCAAAATTCTACACATATTCTATGCTACATCAAGTTATTTCTTTACAGTTTTCCTCTTCTGTTTATACATGAGATTCTCCCTTGATAGGAGCCGTACATCATAGACAGCTAAATGTTTTTCTCCCACCTCATACATTTTATTAAGATATAACTCAGTTATGGGAAAGAGCCTTTGATTTGCATCCCTATTTTTATTCCTGAAACTGTAAATTCTCTTTTATATGACCAAATTGAGACAGCACTTAATTTCCTTCTAAGTTTTTCTTATTTTACTGTTCCTCCATGGCTGTCCTTGTACCAACACARCCTAATATCSAACCCRGATTATCAAACCAAATGCACATTTCCTTAAACCTTTTCGATACTATTCTTAAAACAGCTACTAACCGGGTTGAACTTGAATGTTCATGGGCAACCATTGAACAAGATATAACAATCCAGGAACAGTTGGAAGCTAGACAATACCAACGTAGAAATATTCTTTAGTTTCATTTGYCGAAGGTTGACRTTTCTCTCTTCTCCACCTTTTACCCACTTTCGRATGCCTAGACACTGTACTTCTAAGCCTTAAGTACAAACTCTAGAACAACAGGGCCCATGGTTCATGACAGCTAAAACACAATTTATTTTTCCTCAATTCTCTCCTTGTCTCTTCATCTAGTTTGGAATTTCCGACCCAATCCCTCTGAGGTGGTATGGTCTCCTTAGTCTTGGGGTAAAAATGTTTTTGGGCGGAAATCGACTTTTAGGTACTACATTGTGCATGTCACGAGCTCTGTTGACTGCATCCTGTAAATAGGTAAGCTTGTAAGCCTTGACCTGTCCCTTTAGACACTCCGACATCCCCTCAACAAACAACATCACCAAACGTTCCTATGAAATGTTTTTCACCATCACAACAACCCTMTGAAACTCTGATATATAAGCCTTTATACTACCTCTCTACTTGAGTTGAGCCAACTCTCAGAAGTGAAGCTCTGGATCCTTCCTATCAAAATCTCTCTATGAGCCTCTGTGTGAATTACAGGTAGTAAGTGACCCCAACATGTCCCAAGGTGACTAACCCATGGTACCAACACTCATGGGCCTCCCCTCCAAGTGTAAGGTGGTCAACATAATGGCATCTGTCTCTGTCATCTGGTGCAACTGGAAGTAAGTGTCGAGCTTCTACACCCATGATCTCGCAGAGTATTTAGAACTCCCGTCAAAGTTGGAAATGGAAACCTTCCCAATGGTACGCTGCAACTCAAAAAAAATTGTCATGGCCCTCATGGGCCCTCTCGGTTTATTTTTTCTCTTCATACTACAGAACTCTGCAAAATACATGGCTGAGTGGAAATCATCTCCCAGCCTATTTTACTCCTCTAATTATTCCCTATAGGGCTCATTCTGATTAACCTTCACTAATGGACTTGCAACATCATTCCCCAAAAATTGATGCATACTGGGTCTAGGGGATTTGGTGTACAGGTATGGGTGGCTCTGCATGGTAGTGCATGAATGGCTACCCTCTCCATTGTTTGATCCCCCATCACCATTTTTATTATGCTTCGTTGGGCCCTCCAAGAAATTCTTAGCTAGTTGCCTCATAAGGTCCATCATGACCTTTTGACCCTTGGCCAAATCATTAAAAATATTGAATAGATTGTTGATCCTAGCATCATCTTCTTCCCCCATAGTTTATTTTATCTTATTTGTTATATATGGTGCTACCTCTCGTGTTTCTTATTATCTAACCACTTCTTCTTCTTCCCACCCAGGGGTATTTGGGGTTCTTCCCCTATGTATTTAGTAGGTAATGTCCTTCTCATATTATGGTCTCATAAATCTGATTATAAGTGCCCCTCAAAGCCCACAGCTGCAGAGGAACATTCTCTGATACCACTGTAAAATTCCCACTCAATTTTTTTTTTGAATTTTACTTATTTTGTTATGTTGACATTTAGTCAAATAGTTTGCTTCTGGGGTGTTTGTATGTGTTTGTTGATATAAAGGTTTATAAACAATTTTCATCCTTTGAAAGAGTGTGTGATTTTATAGATATGCCAGCAGGGATGAACATAAACATAGAGCATATAACAGAGTTTATTTCAATTAGATTCAGAGGCAGCAATACTACATTGGACAACAATCATAAAGGCAGATATGACCTAATTTTTTAGTCGATATGCTACCTTATTACAGTTACTTCAACCACCATAAATTAATACACAGTCTTCTCATAAAGAATGTTCCCTATGATTGAGATATAGATTCTTTATATGAAGTCGGCCCAACATATCATCTCACTAGAACTGAAGAATGATAACAACAACAAATAAAGCGCCTTCCTCTTGTCCAAATCAGCCAGCGATGAAGAATATCGATCCTCTCGTACAAATAGACTTTCCATGCATTAATAACTCAGACATGGGTAATGAAATGCTTCTTGTCACCAAGATATGAACCCAACATCAATATACCATGCCTAGAATAAGGAGACACGACCCCCACACTTGTATTTCCACATTTTGCAAGGATATATGTGCCCAACATATATAGATCAAGCTTGGAATAAGAGACACGACCCCAATAAATGTATTTACAATTTTTGCAGTGAGATATGTGCCTCCTAAATGATATGTATGCCCCACACAAGTAAGAAATTGCCTAGCAATAAGAGAAATCACTCAGTCTGTCTTCAGCTCAGCAAAACATAGGATAAAGTCACCCCCACACAGAGATAAAACTGAATGGAATGTTATGCTGCCAATATTCAACAATAATCTTGTGTTCCTTCTTAATATAGTGCCTCAATATGTTGTGTATACATAAATATTCTTGAATCCCAACGAAGAAATATAAAGATGATCCCTTCCTGCAGCTAGCTAGGGTGTATAGTTGCAACACCGAAACTAGTAGATGAACAAGGGTTTCCAAAACCCTAGACTCTTTCCTCAAGAGCTCTCTAAAATCTATTTTTTTCAAAATGAATGCAAGAATGAGGGGCACCTCCTCATTTCCCCTCTTTGATTTCTTCATTGAGTTATTTCCTGCTCACTTTACTTTTATTTATTTTTTTAAAGTCACTTTATTCTTGCACACTTTATCATTTTTAAGTGACTTCATTTTCCAAAGACCCATGTCCCCCTTTTTCCCTTTTTCACTTTATAAAGTTATTTCCTAGGAAAAAATTGAGTTCCCTAAGTAACTTTTTCGACTTAGCCTACGGGAGCCAATTTAGGCTATCAAAACCACTCCTTATGCCTCCTAGGCCAACGGGGACATTACAGCCTAATTCAGTAGATTTGTGGCAATTGATTATGGATGATTTCCATAGCAGGCGTTGAAGTGTGAGTTAGATGGAGGGAACATCTTGACTGTAGATCTATGAATGAGGGATATTCCTTGAAAGTCGTCGATCTACTGGAGGTTTCTCCTAAGATAAGAGGTGAAGTCTTAAAGTCATGGATGATGTGGTTTTCTTGTAAGGCTACCAGGGTGTCCTTAGAGTGACGAATTTCATCCCTTGAATGGTTGACGAGTTGAGTGGGGTCCATTTGGACAAGAGAATCTTAGGCATCAGATGGATCTCAACCATCGATCAGGAGAACATGACGTGCATATATGCCATCCATCGAGGAGAACAAAATATTCCTCGATACCTTCAGTTCAGAGCAATTAAACTGCTCAAATCGTTTGAACTCTGAGTGGACGGCATTGAGAGGAAATATTCTTCGATACCATATCTGTCGGAGGTGAGTGATGAGTGTGTCAGAAGAAAGTTTGAGCGATAACAATGGTAGGCCTGCGTGGATCAAAATTTCCATGTGGTAGTTTATATAGGCGCCACATCAGTGCTACATTGTCACCATGTCATATGGAAAGTGTGACGAGGTGTCATGTGGATGCCACATGTCAATGGAATAGAGTTCAAAAACCCAAGAAATATGGAGGGTCATAACTTTCTTTCTAGAGCTTCGTTTGGAGAAAAATTAACATCATTGGAAAGGTCTTGACGAGTAGAAGACGATGGAGCTGTAAAAGAGAGGATTTGAGATAGTCAAGAAAAATGAAAATTCTAATGCCCCATCCCTTAAAATGACTCTTAATGATTGGGTGTGTTACCTTTTGTGGGAATATGATTGTTGTTTACTTCTGCATGATTCCCATTGTTTCCATTGGAACCCCTTGCACTATTTTTACCCCTATGGTTTTGGTTCCCATTGTTTCCCCCATGGTTTTGGTTTTCTTGTTTACTGGAAATTGACTGAGTCAAGAGATGTGTCAGTTGTTTCTACCCATTGGATAAACTCTCTAGGATGTACAAGGTTCTGTCCTCATTATTCTCCCCCATGTCTCCCTCTTATTCTACCTATGGTTGGTTCTCTTCTACTTCTTATTTCTGGTTAAATATGTTTTCTTCCCCTCGCTACCTTCTACTTCTATAAGTTATTTTTCCCTCATCTCCTTGCCTCGTGAATTAAAAAACCCCCTCAGGATGGTAGTATTGAGGCTCTGATACCACTATAATATTCCCCTAAAAAAAAATTTAATTTTACTTTGTCTTATGTGTAAACACTTTGTTAAATAGTTTGTTATTGTAGATATTTTATGTTTTTTGTTGATATAATAGTTTTCACAAACAGTTTTCAATACATTTGGAAAGTATTTTGTATAAAACAATAAACAATAGTACTAGAATAGCAAGGAAAGAATTCACACATCAATATATAGANCTGGTTAAATATGTTTTCTTCCCCTCGCTACCTTCTACTTCTATAAGTTATTTTTCCCTCATCTCCTTGCCTCGTGAATTAAAAAACCCCCTCAGGATGGTAGTATTGAGGCTCTGATACCACTATAATATTCCCCTAAAAAAAAAATTAATTTTACTTTGTCTTATGTGTAAACACTTTGTTAAATAGTTTGTTATTGTAGATATTTTATGTTTTTTGTTGATATAATAGTTTTCACAAACAGTTTGCAATACATTTGGAAAGTATTTTGTATAAAACAATAAACAATAGTACTAGAATAGCAAGGAAAGAATTCACACATCAATATATAGAATGAACCTAACTGCTTATTTAGTTCTTGGTTCTGGGTTGATACATCAAGGAAATAACTCACAATTTTGTCTTCACATAACAACAACAAGCAATGAAAATAATTCCTGACCTGTTCACTGAATGTAGAGATTCTTGTAAGTAAATGAAATGTGTTCTAATACTGAGAGGGAGGGGTGAATCAATATTAGTACTTTTAATCCTTTTTAACCACAATGTGTATTGTTTACTTTATGAGAATATTACCAATAACATTCAATATGAGCAGTCTACATAAGCAGGGAACAATAAGAAATAAAACATAAACACAGTACACCAATATTTTACGTGGAAACCCAATGTGGGAGAAAACAATGGAATGCTTTTCTTATATTGTCAAAAGAAGTACATTCATAGGAAACACCAACTTCCTTTTTTTACAACTACAATTGGAAGGAGGCTACAACCCCCTAGTTTCTCAAGCTCCACCCTGAAGCAAGATACAACTCCTTAATTCTCTAGCTCCAACTAGAAGGAGGCTACAACCCCCTTTGTTCTCTAACTACAACCGGAAGGTGGATACAACCACCTATCATTGCCCCATCCAACCACCCTGAAATACAAGTTCCAAATAATTGATGCTACCACTGTCAATATGTCCCTGTAAAACCTGTACCAACAACCCGTCACAACCTATCACAATAATCTCCTCAACCAATCATATCCAATCACATAGATCTCACACCCGTTGTCACAAGTGTATAGTTCAAACCATATACAACTATGTCTCTCTAATCATGTGTCATACATATATAAACAATCATAAGCCAAGTGTAGTGAACCCAAGAATCAAACCCTCACTGTTATGCAGCCTCAATCTGTACCAATAACTTCAACAACATACCTCAACCAAAATCCCTCAAACATGTACCAAGATATGTCTCAACAATATACCCAATAAAGTGTGTCAATGAAAAACAACAAATATACCATCATTGTACCTATGTAGATTTATCTCATACAATATGTATCATACAACCAATAGTCCCTTCATGGAAAATACTTAATCTCCCATAACCATATCTCACACAATCACCAAAAGGCCACTTATATACAATCATATAACATACCTTTTCTTTCTATAGATAGTTTTATTGTACCTGACCAATTTTACCCTTTCCTATATCTTCTCCTTAGCTTCTATAACCTGAAACACAGCTCACTCCTCAGATCTGACAGTGCCTCCCATGACAAAGATGGTTTTTAGTTAAGGCCTCACGTGATAGGATATAGGCAACCAGTGGTGATGCCTCGCGGTACATTACTGTCTGACCTGCGGGGATGACCCTAATCAAGATTTTTCATGATTTTCTTGCTCTCTACTGCAACTATGAAACTTTGTTTTCACTCTTCCTTTGCTTCCTCGGACTTGCACAAATTCAGATGTATCAATGAGTTCCTGTAAAAAAACTTTCACAAGATAGATATTCAATGTGCTCAATAGGTGCTAATGAGAATCTCTTGCTCTCTTATTTATATTCTCCAAGTGCCTTCCTTTAGGGGTCATATTCTAAAAGTTTTACCCAACTTCCCTCTTTTAGGGATTAACCCACTTTCTTGTTACAAATACTTTACCCATCAATAGTAGACTCACCACTTCTTGTTGCAACTAATTTATTTTTAATTATTTTCTTATTCCAACAACTTTACCTATAATTAACTCCTAGTTGCAACCACTTTGACTAGTAAACTTCTCGATGACTTTCTAGGAGCTTCTAGAATAATTGACTTCTTTTTTTACCTTCTAGGTACTTATAGAATATTCATGAGGATCCTCAAACTTCACTAAGCCATATTTCCTCAATCGTGAGGAACTATGTGACGTGCCACATATCATCGAAAATGACATGAAGTGTACTATCTATCTATGATAGTCTTACCTAAAAATTCATTGATATTCATATATTTATTCCTCATAAAAACTTGGGTTCTTTAACCACACCTCTTGGGATACCATAATTTTCTAATGGACTTGATTCAAGGGTTGACATCAATGAAAACCAACCCAATCTATCAAAAATCTCCCCCTTTGGAATTGATGGAAACACTTTTCATTCTGATGCAACACTGATGGAATAGAAATACTTTTTCCCATGCTTCCCCTGTGACCATCTCTCCCCCTGGAATCATGCCTTTGATTACCCTCTCCCCCTTTGAAATCAATAGCAAAGGGTATCCTCCCTTTGGGGATGCTCCCCCTATCTAAATTGTTCTTTGGGCTGCTCCCCTATCTAAACTCTCCTTCGGGCTGCTCCCCTTGTATGAATTGTACTTTGGGCTACTCCCCCTCTTTGAACTATCCTTTTTCTGATCACTGTTACTTCCTTGTGTAAATCTATGACATATAGGAAAAGCATTCAAACTTCATTGTGGGGAAGAAAATATTTCAAGTTTATGTCAAAGATACTCAAAGGATTCCCTTGGAAGTAGTTTGGTGAAGATATTTGTGATATGTTCTTTTGTCCCAACATACTCGACCCTAATGTTCCCTTAGAAAGTGAAACTTGGTCAGAATGTGTTTCATCTTGCAGTGCATCACTAGATTCTATGAGATACTAATGGCACTAGCATTGTCACAAAATATCAGAATGGGATCATTGTATTCAACCTGTATATCCTTCAAGGTTTGTTTCATCCATAGTACCTGGGTACAACATACTATTGTTGCAATATACTTTTCTTATGTTGTAGATAAGGATACTAATGATTTTTTCTTTCTTAACTTGGATACCAAACACTCACCCAAGTAGAAATTTTTCTCCATTTGTACTTCTTCTATCATCAATGTTACCTTCCCAATATGCATTGATGTAGGAAATAAGAGATAGAGCATTCCCTTTTGGATACCATAATCCAAATTATTTCATACCTTTTAGATATTTGAATATCCTCTTCACTGCCATAACATGTGATTCCTTTTGTGCTTTTTGAAACCTTGCAACCTATCCAACTGACTACGTCACATATAATCTAGAATATTTCACATTTAGTAGGTTGTCAATCATTGATTTGTACTGTCTCTGGTCCACATCCTTTGAATCACCATCCTTACTTAACTTGCATTTGGTCTGCATAGGAGTACTGACTATTTTGCAATCTTCCATTCCAAACCTTTTTTAGGATTTCTCTAACATACTTAGTCTGAGAGATGAAGATACATGTGTTGCTCTGACATATTTGTAGTCCCAAAAAGAAAGAAAAATCTCTAAGAAATGATATCTCGAATT
The DNA here is from genome assembly GCA_032191745.1 of Picea mariana. Lineage (NCBI taxonomy): Eukaryota > Viridiplantae > Streptophyta > Pinopsida > Pinales > Pinaceae > Picea > Picea mariana. The sequence continues at coordinate 273,861 of JASDQU010099930.1, forward strand.
CATTTTGCATGTCTTTGAAAAAATTTTGACTCATCTTGTCATCATCACTTCCAAAAATAATATCATCAACATAGACTTCAATTAACTAGATACTATCTTGATTTACCTTTATGTAGAGATTGATATCTGCATTTCCTTTCATGAACCCTTGTTCTTGTAAGTATTTGTCTAGTCTTGAATACCATGCTCTAGGGTATTTTTTGATACCATATAGGGCCTTATTCAACCTACAAATAAAATCTTCCTTCTCTGACAATTGAAATCCTTCAGGATGATCAATGTAGACTTCTTCCTCAAGATATTTGTTTAGAAATGTTGATTTCACATCCATATGATACACTTTAATATTCTTATAACAAGCATAAGATAGGATCAGTCTTATTGCTTCCATTCTTGAAACTAGGGAAAAGGTCTCTTCAAAGTTTATACTTTTAACCTGAGCATATCCTTTGCATACCAACCTTGCTTTATTCCTGGTAACCTATCCATCCTCGTTCAATTTTTTTATAAAGACCCACTTTGTATCGATTACATTCTTTTTATTATGCCTTGGAACCAATTCCCAAGTGTCATTCTTTTCTATCTGATCTAATTATTCATCCATAGATTTGATCCAGAATTCATCCTTGTTGGCTTCTTTAAATTTGTTTGGCTCGAATGTGGATAACAGTGTTAGTTGTTGTTTTTTTGGTGAACGTATTCTTCTTCTAGTTTCAACTCCTAAATACTTATTTCCAATTATCTGTTCTGATGGATGATTATTCTACACTCATATTCTAGGTGTATTTGGAGGTACCTTAATATATTATTTTTCTTTCTATGCTTATGATTGTCCTTCCTCTTCCTCTTATGCTTCTTCTTCCTTTAAATATTCTTTGTGATTCTCTTCCACTGAATCTTTTCTTTCTTCTTTTATCTTTCTTCCATCTATCTCATCGATCATCACATTGATGCTTTCCACTATTTTGTTGAGTATTATATTCAATCATTTGTATGATTTCCTTTTTCTCTACTACCCAACCAGTATGCCTTTATCAACTCAAGAATCAAATTTTTCAATCCTTCTATCTTCCCTTTTGATGTAGAATTTGCTTCCAAATAATTTGAAGTTCTTCACATTCGCTCGTCTTCCTTTCAATATATCATATGGAGTCTACTATATGCATTACTTGCACCCAAAAGATGGTTGTCAACTTGGAATCCATTAACATGGTTCTGGCCATTTCCTATATTGTTTTGTTCTTCCTTTCGACCACTCCATTTTGCTGAGGTGTCTTGGATACTAAAAATTTCCTCTTTATCCCATGCTCACTGCAAAATTCCATGAACTCTTTTGATGTAAACTCTCCTTTATTGTCTAATATCAAACACTTGATTCTCAACTATGTCTCGATTTAAACCATCTCTTTGTATGTATTGAAGTTCTTGAATGCCTCTAACTTCTTCTTGAGAAAGAAAACCAATGTCATTCTTGTGTATTCATAAACCAACAGCATGAAGTATTGTTCACCTTTCAATCCCTTTGTTCTTGTCGGTTCGACTAGATCGGTATGTAAAATATCTAGTGGCTTTTTTTGTGGAGTATTCCTTTGACTTGAACTTTTTCTTGGTTTGTTTTCCCTGTAGACAATGCTTGCATAGAATGTTTGTTGGCTTTGAAATCTTGGGCATTTCTCTCACTGCTTCCCTTTTGCTGACTTTGATAGATTATCAAAATTTATGTGACCCATTGTTTTGTGCTAGAGCCAACTTTCATCTCTCTTTTCTAAACAACATTTTTCTTTTCCAATTTCATTTAGTACATATATGTTGCTTGGAGTTATTACAGATGTAGCCACCAATTTGGTTGACCCTACTTTTCTTATTTCACATTTATGAGAATCAAACACAAGTATGTGTCCTTGATCATTGTTGGGCCCTTCATTTTGTTGAATAGAAGTTGTGCACAACACATTGCAGCTTCATTTTGGAGAATGGAAGTTGTGCAAGATATTGAGACGCTGGAAAGCGCACAAAAGAAAGAAATAGAAAATGGTTAAAGGGACAGTGCACCATCATCTTTGAGGAAACAAGTTGCAGAAAGATCAAGAAAAGAAAGAAATCTCAAGTTCTTAACCAACAAGATAGGATTATATATATGAGACTGATGTGATTGTAATAGGTTAATGATAGGCTAATAGTTAAGGGTTAATGAAAGGGTTGTAATGTCATTGTTTCCTAGTATGTTAGTCCTAAGCTATTACTATTGATTTTGTGACGAAATCCAGTGATGTAATGGGCCAATACTATAGTATAGATGAATATGAATATCTGGGTGAGAACCAGACATATAATGTATCATATTTTGGTATTATCAATATAATCAGCGGCCTAAATTTTGAATCTACCTCTTGTGTATTCAGTATTAATGCATGAATGAAATGTTTTTATGTATTACCTTTATGTCTGATGTACCTAAATGCTTCTTTATGAATGGAAACACAACTCTGTTTCTTTATTTTCCTAGTTAGGAATTCCTCAGGACTGTTACAGGCTTAGTCTATTTTGTGCAAGATTATAGTGAGCCTTGATACCTTAGAGGTGTGTCTAAGTATTCTCCTTACCCTTCCCTCTATTTCATGTCTCGGTTTCACTTCAGGTGAGACTTCTTCCTTCCCAAAAAGATGAAAATTCCAACGCTCTAGACTACTTCGGTACCTTTTGCTGGTAACCTAAGAAGGACCCTGGACTGAACACTTTTGCACCAACAAAATGGTTCTGTTGTCGAGACCTGTTCCTTAAAAGGGAACCTGTGAGGAGAATTCTTCCATGGATCTATAGATCTAAGATTCAGCAATGGTGGGAAATAAACTGGGACGCCTTTATATGGAAGGAAGCAGATTTGCGAGGAAAAAGTGAGAGGAATACAAGATATTATGTATTTTACTCCGAAAGAATGAGTGACCAGTATGAGATATTCTGGGTTAAATTTATGGAAGAAATATTCCATTGGATAGATAAGCTCCAAGAAGCTCCAAAATTCCAAGAACACGTCAAGAATGCATGTACTTGGGATACAGATAAGATCGCAACACTTCACCAGTTGGATCACCATATCATGCGAGCAGTCGATTTATGGGTTCGCATGACTCTAGAGGGATACATCGTCGAATTTGTAGCCGAGAATCACCAATATTTTTCACACGCAGAAGAAATTTTCAATAAAGGTGTGTGCAGAAGATTGTTGATGTAAATTCCCCTATGGATCAAAGTATTCTTGATGGAGGAGGGGATGATAATTATTCCCTCAACTAAGATGGAAGCCTAGACACCTACGCTTGGGGTAGGGTGATTTTGGGGTAGGTGTTAAGCCCTAATATTGGCTCATTACCCCTTAATTGGGGCATATTAGATTAGTAATGTTATTTTATTTATGTCGGCTTTAGGCCATTAGTTGTAATTTATATTAGTAATGTTATTTTATTTATGTCGGCTTTAGGCCATTAGTTGTAATTATACCTCCTAGTCTCCTATATATACCAAGGAGACATTTTCATTTTGAATCATCTTGTACTTGAACATTTAAGTGGGGTAGAAGGAGGTTTCCCCCTCGAAGAGGCTTGTTATCTGAAATTATCTCTGTTTCAAGATGTTGAGTACTTTTCCTGATGTTTTTCCATGCTATATTGATGTTTGGTTCTTAACATATGGTATCAGAGCTCAAGGTCTTGGGGTTTCGCTGCTACATCTGAGACACCGTGGAATTTTCACTATAACTTTTTTTCTACAACATTTCATAAGGAACCCTTTGGAGGGTATTTAGTAGATTGATCAAGGTACCTTGGGTTCAAAATTCATCTCCTTAGGCCTTATACTTTCGGAGATACAGCCTGTACAAAATAGGGTTCTGGAATCATCCTGAAATGAGTCATTGTGGAATTTTCACTATAAAAAAATTTATGTAAAGTTTCAGACCCTGAACTCTGGAGGCTATTTATAGAAATTAGTACTATATCTTTTTTAAAAATTTCAGCTTCTGGGTCATCTTAAATTTATAGATACACCTTGTGTAAGATAGGGTATCTGACTAGTCCTATTGACTAGTCTCAAGAAGGTGTTCCAGGTAAAACAAGCATAACTTCTTTCTAGAGTATCCAAATTGAGTGGGACTGGTTCCATTAGATCTTGGACAGTCTGTAGTATTTTGGGTGCGAATTTCAGAATTTGATATCAATTATTTTGTGCGGGGTATTCTATACAAGTGAGATCTCCTGGAAAGGACAAAAATCGGCAAGTTGTGAGGAAGTTACCGTAAATTCCACTTGGCACATCCAATTTTGATCAGACCTGTGGCATTGCAGAGAAGAAATATTAGAGAACTACCTAAAATAAATTTTCATACCCAGAAGGGCTGAAACTTGGGAGATAGAATAGAATAAATATTGTCTAGAAGAACCACCTCAAAATCAAGACTCAAAAGTGATATTTGGCCAACATGCCACCCA
>JASDQU010099931.1:0-31786 GCA_032191745.1 Picea mariana
CGAAATCGGGATTTTCGTTGCATTGTTTTCTTTGCATGTTGAAACCCCGATCCCCGAAACTCTGATGGCTTATCGTCCTCGCTTCTTTTGCAGATCTGACGGCTGTTGGGTATTTGCTTCCAATCTGACGGCGCAGATCACTTCTTCTCCACGCCAACAACTGCACTTAACATCTGCGCAGTTTCTCCCGATCCAGCAGCTGTCGGGATTTCCGAGTGAGATCCAACGGCTCTCAGTCTCTTTCCTGTGCTCCTTGCCCATAAAAGAGCACTATGCCTCCTGAGCTTATTCTCCTCGAAACTTTAAAGGGTTTTATCCTTCTTATCCTACCAGCTCCGCTGTTGCCATCAATGACAACAACCATCAATACACATTCGTTGCTTGTTCAATATTTGCCAACATTTTACAGACTGGGGGAAATAGGGTGTTACAATAGACCTTTTTTATTATTTATTGGGTGTGACCAACATCGACCCTCGTCATTCACGTACGATGCAAGGATTTCCTCCGGAAGAATATGCCCCCTTGCTTCCTAATTCACCAAAGGGTCCTTCTCCTGAAGGAGCAGTCAATAACAACACATCCTCTGAGATCGGGAGTTATACTCCATTGGTTGAACCATCACTCCCTGTAAATCCGTTATTAAATGTTACCCAAGACCATGTTTTGATCAGAATAAACTCTTCGGGAAACGTTATTGTTGAAGACTATATTAGAATACCTTTGAGACCTTTCGTAGAGTCTGGTGTGGATGAACCATCATTTCCTAGTGAGGCATTTAGAACCCCGGTTCAAACTTCTGGAATTTTTAATCCCAGTTTAGTCCCAGTTTGTTCTTTGTGGAGAATTGCCTCGGGACGCAATATTTTTGATAAACTAGGTATGAGTCCAAATCAACCTACATCACCACACGTACTTGTTACTTCTATTTCTTATACAGTACATCTAAATCATTTTACTGGCACGAAGAGTAATATTGCTACGGTTTCAGACCCACTGTTGGTTGGTACACATACAATTCTTCCTCTCCAGTTCACTAGCTCTACCACAATCCCACAAGTTGCATCTTTTTCTGTCGGAAGTTCGATAACAATTCAAGCTCCTATTGGAACACCACTTCCATCTAGATCAAATCCATCACTTCCACCTGGGTATAATTCTCTTAGTAGTTATATTCCTAATCCTACCCAGGGTCCGTCTGGAGGACCTAGTCTTTTTGTTCCACCTGGGTATAATGATCTTAATGGTTTTACTCCTAATCCTACCCAAGGTTTATCCAGAGGGCCTAGTATTTCTATACCACCTAGAGGATATAATCTTCCTGGAACAAGTAGCTCCAATTTGCTTGGAGGCACAAGTCATCATGTTACTTCTAGTTTTCAACTTCCTATTGGAGGATACTCATATGGGGGTCCACCCCAAGTTGGGGGTCAACCTCAAGTTAGGGGAATCCAGTTTGCGGGCCATCTATGCCTGGATTACAAACCCAACCTTGGAATTTTCCTTTTCAAGGAAATCAACAACTGCCTGGGGGGGAAACTCCTCAAACCAATTATTTTGTACCGTCTTATCTCGAGAAAACTTTTCTAGGCACTGTAAACCCTACACGGGGTCAAGATTTTCAATCCAATGCCCCTTTCCAAGGTGGCATGCCAAACCAACATGCTAATGTTGGCTATTTGACTCAAAATCCTCCTCAGCCAAATTTGACTGGACCCTCTAACTATTTTCAAACAACTTATGGTCCTACTGGTATACCTACAGGATTACCTCCCCAAAATTATCAGTTTCCTCGGGTTAACAAACAATTTCCATTTCTAGCTACTTTGGATTTACCGGATTTGACTAGAATTTTGAATGATCCTATCTTACATTCTCCTTATTGGTCGGTTATACCTGTCAAATTACCATTAGACATTCCCAAGTTTGATGGTCAGCCAGGAGAAGACCCAAATAATCATGTCATGATGTTTCATCTTTGGTGTTCATCCAACTCCTTGATGGATGACTCCATACAACTATGTATTTTCCAACGCACTCTTACGGGTTCGGCTGCCAAATGGTACATTGAATTGTCGAGAGGTTTCTTCAATTATTTCAATACCCTAGCCATGGATTTCTTGACACATTACCAACTACCAATATGGTATGAGATAGGAACAAAAATTTTAAGTTCATTTAAACAATCCTCTTCTACCCACATCTCAGATCATATTCATGAGTGGAGGAGGAGACGATGATTAATAAAAGTTCCTCTTCCTGATCAATTATTGGATGAGTGGTTCACAAAGTCACTCATCGGTCCTATAGCTCGTGATGTTTCCATGGGAGGTGTCATCACTGAAGAACAAGCGATCAGTCATGCCCTATATTTGGATCTTGTTTATTCTCAAACATGCACATTGTATGATTTGATCCCTAACGCTCCTCGCCCGTCTACAAACCCTACCCCCATGCTTCCAATAGCATCTCATGCTGCTAATGGTGTGATTGACACTTTTCATACATAGACTTAGAAAAAACAAGCCAATCATTCCAATCCCAAACCTACTACTACCAGTGTACAAAATGCTACTCCTCTTGCTACCTCTCCCGGTAAAACCTCTGAAGTAAATACGGTTCAGTCTATGACTACCGGTAAATATCAAAATAAGAAGAAAGGGAATGGTAAGAATAAAGAGGATAAGACTAATAATTAACAACAAGATATACTGAAAACTCAACCTGCTGATGATAAAGAAAAGTGAAAACCTCGTTATCCTTGTATTATTTGTGGCGAGGACCATTATATGAAAGATTGTCAAAGACGGGCATAAGTTACTCAATTCCTCCAAGGAACCAGGATTCCCCCTATGCCTGTCGTTTTGTCACAAACTTTTCCTTCTCAACAGCAGGCCCAACTGGTTATTCATCACCAACCCTCTCCCTCTACCAACTCTTATGTACTTATGTGTACTGGTGACTCCAAGAAAAATGAAGTTGCAGTCGCTACTCAAACCAAAGATTATTTTCCTTCTAAGGAGAAAGTTGATGATCAACCTTCTCCATCGACTCCGCCTCCCAATGGTCCTCTCCATATCAAATAACCTAATCCTAATACAATCATTCGTCTACCTCCCAAGGGTGTCAATCATAAGTTGTCATTTAACCCACATGTACGTGCAGCTCAAAACTATAGTATTGTAGAAGATCTTGCACAGGCGCCATCTGCGATGTCGGCTCTCGAAGTCCTTCAAAGTTTTCCTACTCAATGGAAGGCATTGTTAAAGGCTATTATTGGAATCGATTCTACTGATACGAATTTGATAATCTTTGACTTGGACGATCACATCCGAAGACTCCCTCATCAATTAGCTTTTCAAATACAAGTAATTGTGGAAACAAATAATATTTGTCAAACAGTTTTTGATGAAGGGGCTTCGACTTGTGTAATGTTTGTCACCTGCTGGAAATCCATTGGCTCTCTTGCCCTTACAGAGTCACATAACACGTTAAAATATTTTAATGGTATAGGGATTAAACCTTACGGTGTACTTCATGTATTATCTATTGCATTAGAAGGGAAATCAATCACTGTTGAGGTTGAAGTGTTTGATGCACCTATCGATCACAACATCTTACTTGGTCGTAGTTGTATTGATGCTACGTGAGCAATTGTATCTACTCTTTTTCGTGTGATACGTTTCCCTCACCAAGGTAAAGTTGTTACAGTAGATCAACTCGCCTTTTTTAGTTATGATTCATGCACTAGTAATGTTCCATTCATAGAAAAAACACCTCTTGGTTATGAGAATGTCAAAGTGGGTCTTTTGAAAGATTTGTCGTTAATGGGCACTTTCCCCATTCCATCACCTGATGTTCCTCCTCCTCTTGTCGCTTATGTTAACATGATTTTGACCAATGTTATCAAAATCCCTGAGTCCTATGATCATTGGATAGTACCTAGGTTGGAATAATCTCCTCGTTATGGCGACCAAATGGCACTAAGTCCAGTTGAATTGGATTATCAGGCTATTTAATCGACATCTCCTTCTTCTCACTCTCCCTTTGATACGTCTCCTGATCCATTTCACACAATATTTCAAACTGATGAAACAATCATCGTAGTTATGTCAATGGAAGACACACCATAGGATGATGGGCATCATCGTTCTATCCTCTTCCTCGAACCTGAGACTATCGAGAGTTACTGATGGATTTCAAATCCATCTGTAGTTATTAATCTCCCTCCAGTTTTTGAACCAACACGTGATGTTTTGTATGAAGGAAACTTGGAAAATATTTCACCCACTATCCCTCTAGATATTTCGATTAAGCTTGGAATTGTGGAAAATGTTCACATAGGTGCCTCATGTTCTCCCAATGAGATTCAAACTTAAAAGGCCCTTTTCCAAGAATTTCGTGATGTATTTGACTGGAGTTACGAAGATATGCCTGGAATTGATCCAGATATCGTTGTATAAGAAATTAATACATACCCTGACGCTAAGCCCGTTCAAAAAAGACTTCGCCTAGTTCATCCATGAAAATCCACTGCAATCAAACTTGAAGTTGAGAATGTTCTTAAAGTTGGTTTTGTCTACCCTATAGCATTGACTGATTGGGTGTCCAATATTGTTCTGTTCACGAAGAAATAAGGAACAATATGTGTGTGTGTTGATTATAGGGATATTAATAAGGATTTCCCTAAGGATAATTATCCAACCCCTTTCATCGACCAGATCGTCAATGACTATGCTAGAAGTGAAATATTCTCTCTGATGGACGGATTTTCTGGCTATAATAAAATAAATATTTTACTCTCGGATCAGCACAAAACTGCCTTTATTTGTCCTTGGGGTACCTTCACGTACTGTAAACTCCCTTTCGGTCTAAAAAATGTTGGTGCGACTTTTCAAAGAGTTATGTCTTATGCCTTTCACAATATCAAGCATATTGTACAACCTTATCTTGATGATTTACCGGTGCATTCCATGCGTCGTCAAGATCACCTGACACACTTACGAGCTATTTTGCTTCGATGTCGGTATTACCGTATACGAATGAATCCGCATGAGTGTGTTTTTTGTGTGAAGTCTGGATGACTTCTAGGCTTTATTGTTTCCACGCATGGTATCAGAGTGGATCCATTGAAGGTTGAAGCCATCATCAATTTGCCTCCTCCTTCTACCTTACGCCAACTCCAAAGTTTGCAAGGGAACGCAAAATTTCTACGACAATTCATTCCTGACTATGCCGAACTAACAAAATGTTTCACTCGACTTCTTAAGAAGGGTCATGATTTTGTGTGGGATGACATCGCTAACAAAGAATTTGACGCTTTGAAACTTGCATTAACCTGCACACCACTATTATATCCCCTAGATTACAGTTGAGATTACTTCCTATATTTGGCTGCTTCGGATCACACCATTGCCATGGTTCTGGTCCAAGAGTATGATTCACAAGATGAACATGTCATTTACTATTTAAGTCAGAGTCTTACGACCACCAAAATCAAATACATGCATGTGGAGAAATTGGTCTTGGCAGTTGCTCAAGCTGTCCAACGTTTTCGTCACTATATCTTATTGCGCAAGACCACAATTATTTCTGATTGCAACCCTATGCAACATATTCTTACACGAAAACTACTAGGGGGAAAATACTCCAAATGGATTGTGATTCTCCAAGAGTTTGATTTGGATTTTGAGAAATCCAAGTCAAAGAAATCTTTAGTCTTTGTTGAGTTGATATGTGACCTTCCCTCCGCTGATACAAAAAATGTGGCAGAAGATTCTTTTCCCTATGAATCTCTCTTTCTGATCACTTCAGACGATATATGGTATGGATACATCATCATTTATCTCCAAACCCAAACTTTTTGGCCTAATGTATCTCATATAGATTGTTGTCGTATTCGGTATCAAGCCCGTCAATATATTATCATTGGTGATACCCTTTACCATCGTGGTATTGACTCTGTATTTTGACGTTTTCTGACATATGATGAAGCTGAGAAAGCACTAAATGATTGTCATTCTAAAGAATTTGGTGGTCATATGTATGGGTATGCCATTGCCCAAAATATCCTATGAGTTGGCTACTTCTGGCCTTCGCTTTTCAAGGATTGCATTCTCGCAATTCAGAAATGCCATGCTTGTCAAACCTATAATAATAAGATTTGATCTCATCCTGCTCTTCTCTATCATGTAGTTTGTGTTGGTCCATTTTCTAAATGGGGTATTGACTTCATGACATGTAACCCTCACTCGGTCGGGGGGCATGGATAAATCATTGTAGATGTGGATTATTTCACTAAGTGGGCCGAGGAGATGCCTACATTCAATAACACCGAGAAAACTACAACACTTTTCATATTCAATCATATCATCACTAGGTTTGGTGTCCCTCAAGCCATCATCACCGACCATGGCACCCATTTTCGTAATTTTATGATGTCCGAGCTTATCGATAAGTTGGGTTTATGACATGAAAACTCAACCCCTTATTATCCACATGCTAATGGCCAAGTTGAAGTAATCAACAAAATTTTAACCATTATGCTTCGACGGATGGTAGGGATTCATAAGTCAAGTTGGCATACAATGTTGTTTTTAGAATTATGGGTCTATCGGACATCAGTTATGTCTACTATGGGTTTCATGCCTTTCCAATTAGTGTATGGTATCGAATCCATTTTGCCGATTGAATGTGAAATTCCATCTTTGAAGCTAGTCGTCGAACTTCTCCCCAACACTACAGTCGAAGAAGAACATATGTTTTATTTATTGCAATTATACGAGACCCGTCGTGATTTTGCGTTAGTAATAGAAGCCCAGAAGAAACGCATTAAGGCTCAATACGACAAACATACTAAACCTAGTGTTTTTTTATGAAGGCAATTTGATTCTCCTTTATGACCAAGATCGTGACTTGTTGGGGGCAGGTAAATTTGAGCCTATGTGACATGGTCTTTATATCGTTAAACGAGTATTAGAGAAATGGGCTTACGAGTTGGTTGATTACGATGGAATTCCTTTGGGTGAACCCAGAAATGAGATTTACCTAAAGAAGTACTATGCTTAAAATGTTTTGCATGAGTGCTTTGTACTTTAAGATCTCATACTCTAGTGTGTTTTTTGTCATTCTTTTTCTTCCCTCAAACTGATTACCTTGCCTTGTGCTTGGTTTCCAGATGTCGGTGTTCTCACTACCTTATATTGGCTTTGTTGATGGTTCTAGTCACAGTACTCAAAATCTCGCGTCTACTGCATGGGAAATCTATGCACCTACGGACGAATTGATCAGTCTACATGGTATTTTCTTGGGTTGTGCAACTAATAACATTGCAAAATATAGTGAGGTCATTAAGTTATTGACTAGTGCCATTTCACTTGGCATCTGTCATCTAATTGTATGAGTCAATTCTCAACTTGTAGTGCTGCAATTAACCAACATATATTCCATCAAAAGTCCTACACTATTACGTGTATACTTGAGAATTCACCTCTTGGAAATAAATTTTGATTACATTGAATATCAACACATTCCTAGATATCTAAATACATTAATAAATGCTTTATCCAATTATGTTTTAGATAGACATTTGCGTAATTTATAAATCCAAACAGAAACACATAAAAACAATTAAGTCGATAGAAGTTTTTGTATTAAAACGCAAAAAGTTACAAAATAGTGTGTCCTAAGACCAAAATATTGAAGCTCATGGCTTCATATAAATATATATCATGGATGTTGCTCATGATAAAAAACTATTGCCCGTGCTACATGATAGAGCAGTCGACCCATAGATGTTAAAACGCCAACAGTATGGCATTAGTAACATCGAGGCAACTCATCCACGGTAACGTCAGGGATGTCCATAGTCAACCCCTCGAGGTTGTGTTCGATCTCCTCGAGATCCTTAGCCACTACTCATCGACCTGCCACTACACCTGCCTCTCCACGTCTCTAGATTGGAGATGAAGCCGGAGGTCTGAAAGGTTCCACATCTGCATTTTGAGAGATTTTGATTAGTCTTGGATACATAACATAAAAATTTCATAATAAAAATGCCAAAAACAATATATAATGAAAAAGTCTCTTTTACCTATAGCTCCCCAATGTGCACCCTCGGGTAGTGCAAAGTCGAGATCATCACGAAAGTCGCATAAGCATAATCCTCAACCATAATGAGTTGATCTCTCAGCCATTGCAAGAAGATAGGCCCATATGTAACAGTTGGGATGCCACCATGGTGTGCCATCAAGTCAACCCATATCTTCATGTGAGGATCCCGTGGAGCAAGCACACCCCAATCCACATGTTGAAGACGCAAAACTAGGAACCTTTCTAGGAAAAAGGACACCAAAATTGATTTGTATCCAAATTGTTTCAACCAACCAGTCCTGCACTTTGTTAACTATATTTTCATATTCTTGAGGAGGCCCTCACACCAATTGAATACTCGTGGTTCCATGCACTCAATGGAATACTGCAAATGACTCTGCAAGGCCATATGTGGTGTGCTCCCTGCCACACGGGTAATGGTGTAGAGTATTGTCCTCAAAGATAAGTCGAGGACATCCTTTATGGCAACTTTCCCACTGTGTTTCTTCGTACCAGTTGAGCAGTGTTGTGCAACATAGTAATCCATTGGCTCACCTCCTCCATTGCTTCCTGATAATGACACTAGAGACCCACGATGAGACAAACCGGTCAAGAAGTAGATGTCGTCAATCTCCAAAGTGAGTGTATGTACCCCAACACGGAAAAATTGTTCATTCATGTCCCACATTCGGACTAAGTTCTCTAATAGAACTAATTGGGCCCTCATGGCCTGCACTTTGAAGAACTTAAGCAAGTCGCACTCCCGGAGTGCCATAACTATGTTGGGATCATTCCCTGGAATATAATCTTCCTCTTCGTGTTCTCTTTCCCTCCATTCGAGCATCTTAAACTCTGGAAAGTTTGCCAAAGAATATTTAAAGATGAGTTAGTTCATTGAAAATCGGAAATGTGGGCTTCCCTAGTTCATTTTTTCTTTTTTCTTTTTGAATTATGGTCATCGCGGGTCACCGGTTTACCACAATGAGACATCATCGCACTTCATCCATGTAATCCCTACGACGATCCCAGATCATCGCAGTTCCCGATATGGAGAGCTCACAATGATTTGGAGGCGCGTTCTCCCTTGAAAATTTGCCCATAAAAACTAAAAAATGACCATAAAAACTGAATAAAATTGCTATGGAAAGAGAGTGGAAAGGAAGAGCACCAACCTCACGGAGATGGCTCAAGAAATAATCCACGAATCACGTCGGAATCGTCACTTGAAGATTAGGTAGAAATGGGGGTTTTTCACACTAGTTTTGGTGAAATACAAATGAAATGGTAAAAATGAATTAGTTTTTGACTTATATAACCTATTTTTCCATTTTTGACCTAAAATTGAATTATTTTTCACCTATGTTAAAACCTAATGAACTTTTCAAAGTGTCAATATTACAGGATGCAGGTCGGGCGACTAGAATTTTGATATGGATCAACCCTCTTATCGTTTTTTACATGTTTTTGCAAATCGTTTGATGTAAATATGTTTTTAAGTTTTTTCAGTAAAAAATGTCAAGACTAGTCTTTGTTCTTTCTCACACTTGTAAATATATGAGAGTGTAGCCTAGTAAACTTTTATCACTTTTTCAGACTCGTAAAGACTATACGAAAAACAAACCCCCCTTGAGTCCTCGTTAAGCTCTTTTCAAACTCCCTAAACATGAAAAGATTGTCGAGCAATCTTGTTCTTTTCACGCTCGTTAAATTATTTGAAGAAAACGTTTGTTGAGCGGTAGATAATCTCTTTTTCGGTCTCATTAGACTACTTTATGAAAAAAGACATTTTGGAGTTTTCTTTAAGTGTTTTTCAGACTCTCTAAATATGAAAAACCCATGAGTTTTCTTTCCTTATACTCATAAAACAAACATCGAAAGACCCATATGGGACTGAACCACTCCTTCCTAGGGTTCGTTAAAAATACTCTGAGGGACTCATCCGAAGGATGAGCTTACAGTTCAAGCATATGTTATCCTCCTCAAGCTTGTGTAAAAATAAAGAGGTACTCACTAAAAATGGTGGGGAAAATTGGGAAAGAAATGTATATCCGTATATGTGTTAGTGGTAGTAAGTCGCTCTTGAACATGACACCCCTTTTCATTGTTGTATCTAGGTTGGTAAATCCATTTGTCTCTCGTTTGATCATCCATACGGCTGTATATTGGTCCTCCTTGAGTTAATGCTACCAAGACAATTGTCATGTCGTTCATATATTCAAGAGAATTTCAACCGAAACGAGTCTTCTATCGAGTCGGCCATCTAAAATCCTTAAACTCTTACCATGTAGGCCTTCCTTGAGTCAGTCCTAAATCACTTTATTCCCTGATCTACTTCAAATATGTTACATGTTTCATGTCATTGATGGGGGATACATTAAGGCCCTCCTATGAGGAGTCTTTTTTTGTCGACTTCAACTCATTATTCGGGAATTTCGCTTAGAAACTATTTAGTACCTTGAAGCATGCATTCCTCAATGGCAGGTTTCCTCGTTTTCGACAGTGGGTTGACATCATTGGCCCCTGATTGGAAAATTCCATTGAATTTTCGACTTCAACTCATTAATTCAAATTCGTTATATTGTACTAGAGTACCTTAGGAGTCATTGACATCAATGGTGATTTCCCTCGCACTTGTTAACGATATCCATTAATGACCGGTAATCAAGTGGTTTCTACCATGTTCGACTTCAACACTTGCAATCACATGGATAGATTCGTATTTCGGGACGATGGAAATGAAGACCCTAGATACTGTCACATGGATCAAGGTTGTGATGGAGTATTCATGAGTTTGTACTGACACATAGATCCATCGTGTGTTTCTCGTGGCTATATTCGAATTTGAGTCTTTATAACATAGATCCACAGTGTATTTCTCATGGCTATGTTGAGTCGTAATGACATGGATCCACAGTGTATGATTGGTGGCCATGATTCACTTGACACTTATGCTTAGGGTCACTTATATTCTGAGTATGGGAATGCCTACCTCAGTAAATGGTATGTTATTATGCTGATGCGTGTTTGTTGACAGGTTTCTGACTGATGTGCTCCTTGTTCTTGACACACATACTCTACAAAGTATTTCAGCTGTAACGTGTTTCCAACTTCATACTTTGGGGGGAATTCTGTTACACATTATTTCCATCACCCTCGTGACCATTGATGATATGTGTATCACCGATTATAAGAAAGATCATTTTCCTATTCCCTGAAGGCTATTAAAGAAATAAGACTTTCCCTGAGAGGTGAAATCACCTTTTCCTTATTGAAAAACCCTATCAAGAAAGATCGTCACATGATGCACCATAGTGGCCTGCAACGTCGTCATAGGTTGCTCATTTTTAGGGTGCAACGATGTTTAAACAAAGGAAAAAAGGAATTTCTCGAAGTTTCTAGAATGGAATATTTGAAAGGATGAGGTGGCCTCTGATCGGTTTGGATCTCACCCGCTCCTTTGATTTAGTGGGATCATCCTAATCCCTTCATCCCTTCCTATTCACTCTATATAAGAAGGGATCTCTCATGAGAAAGGCTAGGTTGGATTATGTATGAAGAATTATGTTGAAGATTGTGCTTGTGATAGCTTTTCTTTAGCTTTCCAAGTCAGGTTGTGTATACTCTTCATCAAAGGCATTGGAGAAAAGGTGTGTGTGTTGAGGCAAAGGGCCATCAGAAGGGACCTTGCAACATCAAGGCATAGGTTTTATTCTCCACTTTCATTAATATAATGCAGTAATACATTTTTTCCTATAAAAGTGTCTCCATTTTTATTGCATCGCTCCTTGATCTTACACATAGGTTTCATTGGAATATATATATCGTTGCTCTCTCTCTTTGTTGGTTTTTTTTTCTCAACGGGTTCATCATCTCGCGGACCTTGAGATGGACCAAGGACGACATTAGCAAGGATCAAACAACGTTTAAATGGTACGTTGTTTATCCTTCATTGAACTAGTATTTATTACAATGGAAATCCAAGGAAAAATTTGTATTTTGTCATGTTTTGTTCTAATTTCTTATTGAAGTTAGGGAGATTAGTTTGTGTCAGCACTTGCCGATTTGTCCAATAACATGGACCTTCCTTGAAATTGAACATTGAAATTGCCTCCTCTTTTGAAACTTTGTTTTGTACTACTTCCCATTTATCAAGACCCATCACCTCTGACTTTAGTCTCCTTATCAAATCTATGAAGGTATCAAACGTTGGCCCAAGGTTCCAATATACATTAATAATTTTATGCAAAGAATGGAAACCATCTCCAAGCTTTGCTTGCTCTCTGCAAGGAATTCGATATGCCTAAGATCATTCTCCAACTTAGCATGATGGGATGAGTATCGTTGGAGAATCATTGCTTCAACATTTCCTTCCCAAGGAAGCTCTTCACCAACATCCGAGAGATAGGTGGTCATAGGGGTGTAATCTTCATTTTCTTGATAACGTTGCCTTGATCCACCTTCACCCTCTGCATGAACATTGGACTCTGTCTGATTTTCACTCTCTCTTTCATAATCAACCCTCTGATAAAACTGATCCTTTACACAAAGAAACAATTGAAAATATTCACAACATTGAACAAAAACATATAAAATATAGACACAATTTAAAAAAAAAAAATACAAAAATAGAAGAAATTTACCAAACATTTGTTGTTGATGTGATGGGGTCTCTACATTCTATGGAGTGGGGGTATTTACATTTAACCTATTTAAATAATTTGAATCTCCAACTGTATCACGAGCACTATGTCTCGAGGCTCTATTGATTGATTCATCTGATAATCTCCTCCTTCCACTAGACTGTCTTATGTCACTAGCTGCCCCTACTTGACCACGATACCTTGTTGAAATGGGGTCTCTAACGATCTAGGTGTCTCTATTGAACTAGGGGTCCCTCGTATTCCTTCATTGGATATCCTCTAGCATTTGTGAGGCATATTTGGAGACTCACATCCCAATGACTCACCTTGATCCATCCTTTCAAAATCCAAGAAAATGAAAATGTAAGGTATAAACAAGTTCAAGGCATAGACATATATTGAAGAAAGTTACAAATAAATTTGTGAATTTATTCTCACAAGTATGGGGTGGCCTAATCCAAAGAATAACTTCAAGGCATAAGCTTATATTGAAGAAAACAACAAATAAACAAAAACATAAGCTATAATGTAACTTCAAGGCATAAAAGTATAAATCGAAGAAAACAACAAGTAAACAAAAAAATACTTGATATATTTTTAAAAACTTGAAAGCATAGGCATATATTGAAGAAACTGACATCTAAATTTGTGATTGTATTCTCATAAGTATGGGATGGCTTGAATGAGATAACTTAAAGGCATAGGCATATATTAGCAACTAACTAGAGTTCTCTAGACAATTTATTATAGCAACTTTCACTCTAGAATGAATGCCTTTCATTGAAGTAATCACGAGAATGTTTTTATGAAAACATTCATTAAGTTAAGATTTTCACAGAGTCCATATGGACTTTGTCCATTCACATGAGTCTATATGGTTTTAATCATAGTAATACAAATGCATCATATACTTTCATTGTTAGGAGAGGATTGGGTAGATAAATAGAAATATATTTTGGAGATAACATTTTAGGTGAATATTCCATCCCTCATCAAGCATAAATTAAAATGAAAGAGTGATACTTAACTTCGAAACAAAACAACATATGAAGGAGTGATACTTAACTTTTACAATAGTTAGTATGATCATGGATGAATGGATTGTGCACTAGAGTACCCTGGAATAGATTTATAGGTGTGACCTTTTGTGGACTACAATGAAATCTAAAATGACCACAAATATTTAACTTGACGTTGTTTTTTCTCCAAATGACTCCTAAAGCATGATGGGAAAGAGAATATGCTCAAAGTGAAGCCAAAACCCCAATGAATGTGGGGCCAATAATATTTTGCATTAGAAGGGAGAAAAAGGACATATTCAAGTCATATAATTTGTTCTTAAATGAGAAAAAAAAATTAACTACTACAATACCTCCTCTCCCTATACTCTTCATCCACATCTACAAGCCTAGCCCAAGTTTGGACTTAAAGATATCTACGATCAATTTGTTTGGAAAAGGTGGAATGTGATATGCCTTCGAAAAAGGCACGTTTAAGTTAGATGGATCAAACACATTAACTAGAGACATAGAGGTCGAATGTTAAGTATGGCCATTGATTATAGTATAGTGCTTTATTAGGTGGAACAGTCAAGCTTGGTTGAGCATGATCGAGTTTAGGCACTTAAGGATGGAATTTTTCAGTTTGGCTTAGCTAGCCAAGTCTAATGAGTGAGGCTTGGAGAGTTATGGTTTTTCAATCATGAGGACTGAGGCACAAAGCACCAAGTCTATGTTAATGTGATCTTATGAATTAGATGCCTAAGGAATTTCAAGGGTTTGAAATCAGTTTTGAAGTAGGCGTAGGTGGTAGATTGGGTCTCAAGGTGGAGTTGTAGTTGAATTAAGATTTGATGGTTGGTAGTTTTGAGTGGTGAGAGTTTACAGTAGATTTGGGCGGCCAAGGTAGTTTGGCACATTGTAGGGTAGAAGTTCAACATAGAAGTGGAAAATGTCTAGGACAGGAAAAATGCGTCATGGTTGAAGTTCCTCTTGGAAAAAGACCAAGGCTATATAAGGTAGTCTTGAAGATTGTTTTGGAGGGGTTCTACTTGTAGTGTAGCAACAACTCTAAAAGAGACTTGGAATATTGGTTGAATGTAGAGTCTTGGTGGTTAGCTTAAGTTGTTAACTTGGGATGTTTTAAAGCCATAGTTGGACGTTAGACCTTTGTGGTAATGAACTTGTTGAAGTACTAAATATTGTAGTATAACAAAAGGTATGGTCATTTTCTAAGTGAAGAGGCATACCTTGCATGCAATTAAGCTTAAGGAGGTTGAGCCATTGAGTCTGAAGCAAGGAAATATCGCATGCCTTAGATTGCTAAGGAAAAAGATTGGGTGAAAAGCTCTAGGGTTGTGACACTCCCCCTCATACCCTTGACTCATCCCTGCCCCCCGAGCTTCATCACCTTGCAACTTTATTCAACTACATTATCCATGCTAATTACGGTGACCATGATATGCATCTAACTCAAAAATCATATATATTCTCTTTGATTCAATTAAGAAAAAGGAATTAGAAGAAATATTTATTGGGATAGGGATCTAATCATTTATAAATGGGCTATGATTTTACCTATGTTGATTCACTAAGGAGTTATTCAATGAATGCTTTACATCCTACTTTTAGGATATACTCCCACCATGCTTCACTAGGTGGATAAGAAAAATCCTATCCTTATTGTAAGTACAAAAAGAATTTCAATCAGTAATTGACAACAAATATAACATATGCAGATAAAAATAAGATTAAAAAAAACACACCTTATAGGTTTAAGAAACATACTAATCTAGAATAGTAGATACTTTTCCTTGCTTGGCCAGTGTTATGGGTTGAGTTTTTTGGAGCTCTATCCTTCAAAGAGGGAATCTCAATTATATTGAAAATCGGGTTTGGGTTATGTGGGAATTGTCAAGCTAATATATTTACCCTTGTTGCTTCATTCCCATCTTGGAGGTGGCACACACATGAGTTGGTGTCTATGGTTGGGAGAAAAGATGATCCTATGGAGATATTTCCTTAAGTGATATAACAACTGAAACTTTTATCTTAAATATTTAAGTTACGAGAATTAATTATTGTATTTTTCGTTTGAGTAAATGTTATGGGGATAAATTGGTGAATGCTTATGTTCAAGATATATATTATGGGTTGTCTAGGAATTATGTGTAGATTTCTAAGGTTGTGTCATCCATCAACTCATGTTATATAGTCCATAATTTAGCCTCTATTATGTAAATTAAGAGGAAATCGTGCCAAATGTATGGAATTAGCATTATGAGTATAAAAAAGATGACATAACTAGAAGGAATTCTAATTATATATATGTAGAATACTTTTATAAGTATTTTGATATTTTCTTCTATGTAACAAGCTAATAATTTGAGAATTGTGTGTTTGAATGAGTAACTATATAATTGGATCAAAATCATTATGTAAAACATGCATGTTGTTAAATATTTGTCGTAGTGATTTGGGGAAATCGGTGTGCATGTATGTGTATTTCCATTGTAATATTGAATTGATATATGCATGTGTGTGTAAAAATTAGTCAAGGGATTGTTATAGATTAAATAGAATCACAACTGAGAAACCTAATTAGGGGAGAAGACGAAATTTTAACAGAGTGCCATGACAACCAAGGCAGGCAGGTCTAAGTATAGTGAAACAATGTTTACACAAGACAAATTGATTATGACAAGGAATAACATAGGAAGGTTTGTTATAGTTCTGTAAGGGATACAAAGGGCATGATGAAAACCAAAAATGTGGAGGGCATGATGAAAACCAAAAGTGTGCTAATGAATTGATCAATCTTCCCCTTGGGGAAACAATGTCAATTCATAATATGTTGGATGCAAAATTGGAGGTCCTTGTTGTGTTCGATTTATTAAGTAAAGAATAATATTTTGGGATCTATGCAATACATGAGAAAAGTTTTGTTGCACTTACTAAAGTTTAAAACATGTCTCCTCTTCAAGGAATAAAATGTGTTTAAAAAATCCAAAGAGATATGTAAACCAATTTTGAGTGTGCTACATTATATTGTTAAGGACCTTATGAAAAGGTGTTAATGAGTGAAACTAAAAAAAATGATGTTAATCGTAGGCTTACATTGCATAGTGCTCTATTCAATAATGGGAGGATTATAAGGTTATAACAACTCGAAATTAAATGCTAGATTCGTCCTATAATATGGTGTCATATCAATATTTAAGGCATTATCACCAAATTTCTTAATGATGGTATGTGGACAATATCTTAGTGCCTAAATATTACAATTTTGGCCCTTTTAATCTTTCCTTTTGGAGACAAATCTATATCTTGTCCCCAATTGAAAAGTTGTCATGAACACAATGCTTATTCAACATTGCTTGCACTTCTTAGAGATCTATCATGGAACATGATGATTCTAGTGTTTAATATTATCAATTCATTTGATGAAGTGCATCACCTTGTGATATATTTTTCTTTGAATGAAGAACTACTTACAATTGGAGGAGTCATATAGGAAATACCCATGGGCACTTTGTGTTCATATCCAAATACATTACAAATTGGTAATGTTATGTAAATATACGTTGAATTTAATTATAGTTATGTTTGTATGAACAACATGTTCTCAAACAAGGTGATGAGGTTCCAATGATTATTCATGTGAAAAAAGTGGACAATGGTTCATTTCAAGACTTCATTTCATCATCTTAAAGTGTCCATCAATTAGGAGATGAAAGGCTATAGACATGTCGATTCTTATGTCAAGCATGCTCTAAAGATACTATGAGAATATAGAGATAAATTTAGTGTCTCTTTCATTGAGAATGGATGTAGGCAACCCGATACTAGCCTATATGAGCCTAAATAAATGTTTCATTATGTCTAGCATTAAGTCAGTGCCCTAACATAATAAAAATATCACTGCTTTTTAGATTTAAATAACCGCAAAAAAGAGTTCATCATTATTATGGTTTATGGTTGAGAGACTCGTGAAAAATTATGAAGATAAATTCTAATGGGGACGAATTAAGGGGAAAGGTGTGTATAAGTAACCACAACTTATTCATTGATTATGGTATAAGGGACATAAAAATGATATGTTGACTTAGGTTGATGTGCCTCCCAATAATCATGTAATATATATTTTAGTTTGTAATGTATGATTTTTTAAGGAAAACAAAAGTTGTCATGTAGATACAAATATGGTCATAGATTATGTTGGAGGATATCCAAATAAATATAGGAAATTGTTGGATCTATTCATAACGGTATTAATAATCGTATGGTTTATGTCGATGGGTGTTTAAATTACTGGTGACTAATTTATGCAATGTGCTACATTATTATAGAAAAGTTGATGAAAAGTCTGAAATACACTTATGAGATGACCAACGTTGGATCATGCTAGATATTTTCTAAGAAATTTTAAAATACAATACTATAAGTGTGTTGTAATTATAATGCTCTACTTATTAAATCAAGTTTGAACTTTTTTCGAGAAGAAAAATTTCTCATTATATTAATAATATATGGTAAAATCCATAATTACATTCACTGCTTCTCATGATGAAGACAATGCACTAGTCCCAAATATCATAAACTCGCCAAATATATAAGATAGACAACTCAGAAGTATAGCCTTAGATTCAGATCTTCGACTAATAGACATTTACAAAATCTATTGACACATTAAACAAAATGCCAAAATCAGTCTTGTACTATATCTCTCAAGACCACTAATATAGATATATATGTTGTGTGGGCCCCACCTGGCCATCTATCCACTGGTAATATGTCAAATTCCCTGCATGTTCTTGAAGAGCACTTTTGGAAAGATGATCAACCTCCTCATTTAATTCTCTGTAAATATGAGTGAAATTGATCTGAGTAAAGCCTTTAATGAGTTCAAAAATTCTATCTTTCCAGCATTCTAGGGCAATAACTTGTAACTTTCCTGTGTTGTTAAGCTAGTCTATAATAATTCTGCAATCGCCCAAGACTTGTAGATCCATAATATTAAGTCTGGTAGCCAGAGTAAGAGTAGCCTAGGAACCAAGAAGTTTCTCTTTGGTGTTAGTACCCTCACCACAGTTGTAGGTCCAAGGATATTTAGTGTGATCTGTGAGCTTGATCACACCTCCTGCTCCACATTGTAAACTAGAGTTTTGAGAGGCTCCATCAAACCAGGCAATATTCCTACCATGTTGATAGGTAGGCTGTAAAATGCATGGAGAAGGATCCTTCTTTGTCGATGATAACTCCAGACCACCTAGAGTCCTGTAGCAGATAGTATTGATAGAAAGTGGAGTACGTTCAAAGATAGCCTTGTTGCGCACCAACCAGATGTGTCAGCTTACCAAGGAAGGAAGATGAGGATAGAGAGACTCCTCCTTTGCCCAGTCCTCCAAACTAATCTTCAGTGAGGAGCCCAACCAGATAGACCGAATCTTAAGGGAAAAACAGAGTTTGTGCCATACTTGTGTAAATGTACAGTCAATAAAAAGATGTGTAACAAATTCAGAATTCAAATGACAAAGTAGGCAAATATTAGGTCCCTCCCAACCCCGGCATAAAAGATTGTCCCAGGTCAATATCTTATTGGCTGCAGCTAGCCAAATAAAAAGTTTGATTTTCAAAGGAATATTCCAATGCCAAAGTTGCTTCCTCTAGCCTGTACACTTTTGGATCCATATGGTAGAAGTGATTGCATTATAGAGATTCTTGGCGGATATGTTACTAGAACAATCGCCTCCATTCTAGAGCAATGTATCCTCATGTTCCTTGAGTTGTATCCCCGCTCCAAGTAGTGCCTTACAATATTGTTTCCATTCAATAGCCAAGTCCCCCGAAAGATCTAAGTCTATGCAATTTTTCCACTGAGAACGAGAGCCCCCTGGTCTATGGGACCCTTGGCTTGTAAGAGATAATATATATGTTGTTCATGTAATTTATTCAAGAGCTTTGGTTATAGTAATGCAGAAGTCCCCAATCCCATAATAGCATCCCGACCAATATGAATCGTGTGGCCCGATCCGGGTTTCCAACATAACCAATGTTGGATGATATGTATAAATTTCAGAAGTGATCTCCAGATCGGAGAAGCATTTGTCAGACCGTTAGTAGTATGTCTGAGCTAACTCGGGATAGAAAGATGAGAAATATATTTACCAATAATAACCTGATGCCAAACCCCATCTTGTGACAACACATGCCAGAGTGAATTGGATGCCAAAGCTTTATTAAACAAGAAAATATTTCTCATCCCCCAACCACCCACCAATTTAGGTTTAGCAATGGAATCCCAATGACAAATATGATGATGTTTATTTTCACTACCACCCATCCAGAGAAAAGTAAAAATCAGTTGTCGAATCCTTTTTAATACAGTAATAGGGAGAGTATCTAGCATCATCCAGTAGATTTTCTAGCTCTCCAAAACTGATTTAATAAGAACAAATCTCCCTCCAAGCGTTAGCCACCTATTGCACCAATGTGAAATCATTTTATCAAATTTAATGAGTAACCAACGCCAATCAGCCACTTTATAACAGTCTGGTTTGAGAAAATAACCAAGATATCTCAAACCAACCGAGATCTCTAGAAATTTGTAAGAGAAGATGTTCTTGTACGTGTCTAATTCCACTTCTGTAAGCCCCGACTAGTGTAAAGTGGACTTGGTCACATTGATCTGGAGCCCGAAGCTCGACAGAAGAATTTAAGTATGGATTCTATCTTCATTCATTCTTGTGAATCTTCTCTGGTCGCAATAAGAACATCAACCACGAAAAAAATATGTAGAATCTTAACCAACCTTGAAACCTTAATGTCTGTAAGTCTCCCTGCTTGTTGACTATTTTTTAGTAGAATGATCAGTCCTTCCATAGACAAGATGAACAACAGTGGTGAGGGTGGGAAACCCTGCCTCATACCTCTCTCAATATGGAAGAAAGGGGTTGCCTCCCCATTCACCAAAACGGATATGGTCGCACTAGTAACACAACCCATAATCCACCTCGTGAAATGATGACCAAAACCATATTGTAGAAGTATTAATTGCAGGAAGTCCCAATTAATACAATCAAAAGATTTTTTGAGATCTAACTTTAAAATCAAAGCCAAGAGCTTTTTCTATTTGATGTTGTGTAAAGTTTCCTGCGCAGTTCCAATGGCATCCAAAATCTGTCGTCTTTTAAGGAAACCTAATTGTTCTCCAGAGATAATTCGTGATAAGTAAGGTTTTATCCTACTAGAAAGAATTTTAATAATGATTTTATAGCAAAGATTGTGTCATAAAAACAGGACCGTGGAGCAATAAAATAAAACAAATGCGGAAACAAAACACAGAAGATACACAATACAATAAAGACACAGATTTATGTGGTTCACCCAGTGTGGGCTACATCCACCAGAGAAATTGCCAGGTCCTTCCTTTATTATTATCCATCATATGAAGGGATACAACCTACAACAAACCTGATGTAACTTCCTCTTCTATCTCTCACAATATCTTATCTCAGAATACAATATTTTCCATAATGCATAGCTGCAATACATTTCCCTCATAACAGAAGGTTGCCTTATAGGGAAAAAAACCCTAACATAATTTCTACCGTTAGATCTGTGACCTTATAATGAACGGTCCAGATTTACAATGAAATTACAATATACATTTACAAGGAAGAGTGTACATACTTCTGGGGTGTAAAGTCTTCATGGGGTATAAACACGGCTGAAAACAAAAGACCTCTGAATCAGGAAGATAATCAGGCTCCACAACCAACAGATTGCACAGAGCAATAGGCCCATAGCTGCTTAGATAAATTGGTAGGTTGGTCTTAGGAATAAGTGTCAAGAAGCTAGAGTTTAATGCCCGATTGACCACACCTTTGATCCTGGTATCCTCAACTAGTTCCCACAGATCATCGCCAACAAGTTCAATGAAGTGAAGGTAAAACTCAACAGTCCAACCATCGGGTCCGAGGCTTTTATCCCTTTTGAATGTAATAAGAACTTTTCAGATCTCCTCTTTTGTACAGGCTCCATTAAGTTGTTCGGCCTCCCTCTCACTAACAAGTCTAGGAAAGAGTCTAGTGATGGTTTCTTGGTCATTAATATTTGTAAGTCCCATATCACTATAAGAATTTTTGAAATAATGGTAAGTCGTTGGAATCAGCTTGTCCTGTCCTGTAATAATGTCTGTTGTATCCATCTTTAATTCCCAGATGCTTGTAATTCCTCCTGTAGATATAAAAGTGATCAAAAAACTTAGTGTTTCGATCTATGCACTTGATCCAAATAGCTCTTCTCTTCTGGCACCAAAGTGCTTCCTCGGCCAGCAAGAGCATGTTCCTCTCCTCCTCTAGAGTCTTTAATTGTTGTTCAAGTTCGATTGATCTAGTTCCCACGGAATGTTCCAAGTTCAGTGACTATATATTACCTTCTAGCTTATTGAATCTAACAATATTCTTAATTTTCTAATGATGTGCCCAACTTTTAACTTCCTTTTTTAAGTGTTTTATCTTCCACACAAGACGTCTCTATAAGTCAAGTTCTTGTAGAAAAGATTGGTCATCCCAAACCTCAGTGACAAGCCTCGCAAAATCTGAGTCTTGTAACCGCATCAGATTGAATTTAAAAGGATAAGTCGACCGATGAGAGGATGAATCTAGTTGCAGGAAGATACAAGCATGGTTCAAGAGGAATGAATATTCAACCCAGGATCTGTATATTTCTGAAAGTTGAAGAATATTTTCAGAAATAAAAACACGTTCTAGTCTCCTTGAGATACACTATGAACCAGTTCTACAATTCCTCCAAGTAGGAACCGTAGCAGCCAGAAAAAAATCCACAAGTTTGTTATTTAGGAAGATTTCTTTTAACTGTAAGGTTGTCAGATCTTGTAAAGGCGAGTCACCCCACACCTCTGTAACTGATAAAGTAAAATTGAAATCACCTGTGGCTATTAGATTAGGTTTAGACAGAAGGCCAAGTGTAGAGACTTTTGTCCAAAATGCAATCATGTAAGTACAAGGCCCATAAACATTAAGAAGATTAACTTGTCTTTTGTTTGCACAATAGGTACCTGTCATAAAAATACCGCCACAACAAAAAAAGGTTCCATCTCAAACATAACGGGATCCCAAGCAACAAGTAACCCACCTGATCTTTCCACTGAGCTTACAGCACTAACAAACCACTGTGCTATTATGCTACTGATGAAAGCCCGAGCACGTTTCTCATTGACCAGAGTTTCTTGTAAAAAGATGATGCCGAGAAGAGTTATGTCAATAAGTCTCTTGAGGGAGGCCTTTTTGAGAGTGCCACCCACCCCTCTGATATTAAGGGAGATAAGCATCATGAGCAGGACCTAGCTAGGGATTTAATGCCTCTAAGATCCCCAAGGTCAAATGAGTCTGTTGAGTTAGTATTCGGAAGAGTAACAGAAGTAGTAACCTTTCTCCGAGCACTGCGGGTTTTAATAGGTGAACTTTCTAGTCCCAAACCACGAGACCAAGAGTAGTATTTCCCAGTTGTGTCTCCACTGTCAATGCATGGCGAAGAAGTAGGTAAGTCCAAGATCTCTCGGACGATCAGAGACCTACACTGAAATGTAGGAAAAGGAACCGGTAACAACATCTCAACTGAGGTAGGATCATGTGTAGTAAGTAAGTTCTCGAGGGTAGTGTGGCCACATGTTGAATTCCTAGAAGCCATAGGAGCAACCCCAATAAGCTCAGATTCAATAGTGGGAAGAACCGCAACAGAAGGATGGTTAGGACTAGACGAGTGAAAAGGACTAGAAGGTAAGGTAACCCCACCGAGAGCCAAAGTGGGAGCCCTTTCATCTCTGGAAGATGACGATAGTTGTGGGGTAGGAAAAGTTTGAGAGGACTCTCACTCTGTAGAAGGTGAGGGAGGAGTAGACAGAAACTTCAAGAGTTTAGACACAGTCAATTGAAAGGGCCCCATCCCCGTGATAACAGATGAGTCCAAAAAATTCTTTCCCAAGAAGTAAGGGTATAAAAAAAGGTAGGACAGTGCTGCTTGAGCTTACCAGTGAGAGTGTCTAGTGGCAAAGACGACCAGTCTCCTAAGTTCAAATAATCATCAGTCGCTGCAGAAAATGAATCAATGCCTGGTGAGTTCTCCCGCAAGAGATTTCGAAGGTAAGAATCTTTTGATTCTTCTTCTTCCGGTTCTCTAGTACAATCACGCCTAAGGTGTCTAGTCCTGCGGCAACTAGTACAACGAAAAGGGATGTCGAGGTAATCTAGGCGTTGAGTCACCGTGCAACCTTGCCAGATAATATCGAGTGCCTCTAGTAACCCTGCATGTACATCCATCTCAACCAGTATCCTGGCCATCTTTCTATTAGACCCCTTTAATAGACTGTCATCCAAATTGATAAAACGCCCGAGCTCATTGCCTATGGTAGCAAGAGATTTTTCAGTCCAATACTGAAGTGGTAGGCCGGGAAGCAAAACCCACAGGTGTTGAAGTCTAAAGTAATTTGTAGTAGGATCAAAGCTTACCCGCCATCTCTTAAGCATAAGGCTACAATCACTGATAGTCCAGAGAGAATCTAAAATACGTTGTGAGTCCTCCGGTGAGTTAAAAAGAAGTCCAAACCAGCCATGTGAGAGGGAGATAATCTTTGAAACATATCCCAGTGAAAGAAACCAGGCACCTGAAATCCATTCCGGGAGGGAACACTTACACATAGTACGATAGAAAATCCTACCCACCATTCCATAGAGAGAAAGGCGGACACTCTCCTCCAGACCTACATCTGATCCCATGATTGAGTGATGTTTAGTCTTGTTAGGTTTCCACGCTCATTTGCACCCAGTACTTTTAGGTTGTCATTTCTGCACAGAAGGACGACGTTCACGAAAACCCCCACTCCGGTGCAAACCAGAACACCCAAATGAGGAGAGTAGTCCCGGAAGCAGAGCAGAAGGCGACAAGGGAGCGGATGTAGGAGGCTTAGAGGTATCAAGAGGAGAGGATAACAAGTGGCCTGCCAAGTTAGAGGATGAAGGTGGTAAGACAACTTCAAATGTTTATGCATCCGTCGAGGTGAAGAGGTTGACACTCTTCCAGAGGGCCTCGTCAGTCACACTCATGAGTGCGCTGACCTCAGCCTCCATCAGGAAGATGCTGGAATCCCTCACTAGTGACTGCCACCTTGCACAGCCTAAGTTACACCAAACTCTGAAAAGACCTTCGTTAAATAAAATAAAGAAATGTAAACTTTGCCATTAAATGCTTCTGAGTTGTAAGCCCACTCCAATAACTCCCGACTCGCTCCACTAGAGAGACGACGGGCTAAGATGTGTCCTCCCCTTGGGTAGTTAATAAAGGTTAAGTATAGAAAAACAAAGAAGTTAAGGAGGGGAGTAATAGTTCTACCTCTGTCAGTAGAGAGGACGAGTCTGCCAAGTCCCGAGTAGTCCAGTAGTCCTTAATCTAGAACAAACCTAAACTAGTGGGAAGCAGACATAAACCACCAGATAAGGGTCCAACAGCCAAATAGGTGCAATACACCAACCACCAAGTGTAAGAAAACTATCAGTTCTGCCATTAATGCCACCATTAATGCCTTCTCGAGCTCTGCAAACCCCCACTCGTCCAAAATCCCCACACCTTCAATCAAGTTTGAACTTGAACAAAGATGATGTGGGAAAAATAATGATCACAATGTTCTATAAAAATTTAGTAGTTAGTCTATATCATGGTTACTCAATCTTATATAAGTTATGATGTTGGATAGTGTCACGGTACATGGAAAATATAAAGCAAAGTCACTAAGAGAATTCATGATCATATTGTGGTACATCAAATGCACTTTAGAATTGGATTGGATTAGACCAAAAATAATAATATTTGGTTTGTCAGATACTTAGATTTTAATTGGACATGAAATGTGTGTTTATGAAAAAATGACATTTATGTTTTCTTTACTAGTGGGCAAGTAGTGATTTCATGGAGTTATAAGAAATAACACATAAAGCATTGTCCTATTTTGAAGTAGAATAAAATGGAACATTAACAATTGCATGCAAAGTAGATCGATCACTAAGAAGGTTTCTTGCAAAAAATTCTATCTAGAGTGAAGTTTGGAAACCAATCTATTTTGTGACAATCAAAGAAAAATTTAGTTGGTTAAGAATATCAAAGAATTCCATATGAACTCGGTGCCATTCGCATATAGTGCCATATGGACTCTGTCCATTCAAATAGAGTGTCATATGGAACTCTGTGCGAATGGCACATAGTCAGTATGTGGACTCTGTGCCATTTGCACAAAGTGCCATATAGCACTTTGTTCATTCGCACAGAGTTCCATATGGCTTTTGTGCCATTGACAAATAGATTTAAACACTTAAAAACACAAGCATAATTCTACAGAATTAAAACACGAACATACCTGGATTTGTCGCCCACCAACGCCCTACGCCCGAGTTTGCTGTGAACAACCTAGATTAGCCATGAACGCCCTGGATTAGCTGCCAACTCTAAGACACTCTAAAACACCAACGTTCACCTGGAATGTCTGTAAAGTAACAGTGGAACGAAAGGCGCGTCATATATAATGTATGTTTTCGACCGAAAACTCTTTTTGGCCGAAATATTTTTCGGTCAAACTATCTGCTACAAAAAAAAAAATGGCTATCGTGTTTATTACACAAAATTTGAGGATGCCAATCATGCATCGTTCAATTTGACATGAAATTTTTCAACCAAAATGTAAAGTTTTCGACCGAAAAATTAATTCTAACAATTTTTCCACCCCATTTTTACAAAAGAGTTACCCACCTTCATAATATAACCAAAATTTACATACTATTATAAAAGAAAAATAAAAGAATTATGAATTTCCAAACCAAGTTTGATTGGAAAAACAAAATGTTCAATAGATTGTATACAAACACATAAAAATTGTAAAGAATAGTTTATTGTATTGATAAGGATGGAAACCCCTAAGGTGGATCCTTCCCTAATTATGCAACTTCTAAAAGCAATTATGAAAGTGAAAATGGAAAAAAATTTATATTGTCTTGAATGATTTTAATATGAATTATGTTTTTGATTTTGAAAAAATTATTGGTTACTTAAAATCTAACTCCTTGGACAAGTCCTCGTTCTAAGATGGTTGCTTATTGCTTGTAACCTTGTTAGTGGCATCATTTCTCCTTCATATAAATAAATTTATTAATATTTTAGGTGTGAGAATAATCATGGTAATTTTAATTTGTAAAATAGGTATTATGTATTTTTATATGATTATATATGAGATATTAATTTATTTTATTAATTATAATAATAATTTTTTAAATAAATAAATTTATTAGTATTTTAGGTGTGAGAATAATAATGGTAATTTTAATTTGTAAAATAGATATTATGTATTTTTTATATGATTATATATGAGATATTTTTTAATTTATTTTATTAATTATAATAATATGTTTTTAAATAAATTGCGTTGAAGTTTAAAGATATATATTATATTTTATTTTGTTCATTCAATTTTATTTTGAAAATAAACTGTATTACGAAAATTAATAATTATAAATATTTGTATTTATTAATTTTTGTTTTTGTTTTTACTTTTCCAATTAATTATTTATTTACATATTGTAAAATTATATTTTTTATAAAAAAATTATTTAAAAAATAATAATTTAGATTTTTTTTTTTCAAATTTTGATTAATTAAAAAATAATTTAACATTTTCCATTATTATTGAGTAAAAAATAATAACAATAATTCCTTTCAATTTGATTTTAAGATTGGAAATATATATATATGTGTGGACAACACAACAACAAAATCATGGCTTTCCTTGTACTTCCAATCAAATTCTTTGTTTTTATGGTAACCCATAGCTTGTACTCTACCTCCAAGACTTTCTCTGCTAATTTTAGGATCATGGGACAAAATATGTCATGTCAACTAAATTTGGATCAGTGAAAATAGAGGGGGGGTTAGAATTAAAAATCTCATGCCCTTTCTTGTTCAAGGCCTTGCATGCTTGATAGGATATTCAAATTCCTAGGCTTGGCCTATGATAATGGGTTCGGGTCCCAAAATAATATTTTTCTTCAAATTCACGTGTTTCCTACTTGTGGGTACATGCTTCTCCCTCTTCTCCTTGACGAAGCTACCCTTAATCTCAACTACGAGGCCTCTTTTCTTGTATTTGTTATGAATTTGGTGTCAACCCAATACATTTTTCATGCAAGGAAAGCATATGAAAGAGTTGAACAAGTGACAGGATTGGAATACATAGGGGGTGATCAATTCCATTCTATTGAGTAGTTGATGATTAATAAAGGAACAAGATTCAAGCAATGCAACGACCATCATTTCGAAGTCCTAATATCTTAAACTGATGGCTACATGTTGACCTGAAGCTTGTATATGGACCAAAATTATATTAATAAGTATGTGAAACTGTGCAAGTTGTCTCTTATTATGGGGGTGTTACCTGGGTTTTTTTGTGCAAGTTTTAGGAAGGTACATTTATGTTTTGATCTAAATCTCTATGTTAATTATATTAATTCTATGATAACATTGAAGGGATGAGATTTACTCAATAAATGTTTAAATTTAATTAAGAAAAGATTATATGTGTATTGTAGAATTGTTTAATAGGCATTTAAGATGATGGTGTCTTCAATTAATATTTTAAAAGGTAAAATCTATGTTTTTCCTTGCTTTTTTGTACAAGGGTTTGGAGTTAATATTGTTGTGCTTTCATGGGCAAATCGATCAACTGGGGCACAATTTTGTGGCATTAATTCTAATCTCTAGATTTAAGGTTGTTCTTCTTTCATGGGAAAGTTGAGCAACTAAGACACGATTTTATGGCTTTAATTATGGTTTAGATTTCATGTAAAGATCGTTTATTGGAGATAAACTTCTAGAGACTGACTTTGGCAAGTAGATGAGAAGATCACATTATTTGAAGCAAGCTATATAATTCTTATTTGAAGATTCAATGTAAACAATTATATTTTTTTAGACACATTACTTTGAGCCCAAATGAGCAGGATATTCCCCATGGGTTTATATTTGCAACATTTATGTTATCTTTAATGTTAGGAATTTCCCTTACCTCTAGATCCATGGCTCATCTAGTAGTCAAGGTGGAGGGATACATGCAAATTGTATTCATCATCTTTGTGCGTCCTTCCTCCTCCTTCAATCATGATTATTGTATTTCTAAGCTTCATTATCTCTACTTGTATCTTCTCATCGAGTTTACTTTTATGAAATATCAATGTAATGTGGATTTGAGAACATTTTGTGTGTTTGCTATGAACATTTCCTTTTAGATCCCAACACATAAATAGGTGGAAGCATTACAAGAGGAAGGCATTTTTGACTTCTTGGTTTCAATGTGTTTGAAAGAACCTTTAATTCTCAATTGTGAAAATGTGATCACAATACATACCATAGGAGTCTAGGAGCACAACTATGAACTTTTTTTCCATTCCTTTGAACATGTGCATATGTGTTATGCTTTACAATGCAATATCATAAAACCTTTTATTCTCTTTTTTTATATATAGAATTGTTAGAAACATTGTATGTCATATAAAGAAGGTTTAATGAGTCTTACCAAAGGAATTTTTTTTACCAAATTATTTCAAGGTTTTGAAATCACTCTTAAGCTTTTCTTTCCTTTCTTCTTTATGAAACAAACAAATCAAAATAATAGCAACAAGTTATAACTAAAAAAATAGTTGAGAATGGTGAAGTTGGTCATGCATTATGTGCTCCTTCTCTCCTTTATATTCTTTTTGACACAATTTAACGGATTGTAATGTTCTTAATTTTTATCATTTATCCATTTATTTATTTAATAGAAGTTTCAATATGTATTCAATAGAAGTTTCAATTTTTATCATTTATTCAATAGAAGTTTCAATTTAATGGATTGTAATTTCTTTGGTGTTTAACTTGGAGTTGCATATATATATTGAATTGGGTTTAGTTTGAGTGGTTGGGAGGAATGATTATTATCCTCCCCACCAAATTTCAATTCTCACAAGTGATATGTTGAGCTCATAACTAGTATATGTAAAATAAAAGTAAATCCATCTTAATTTTAGATTTATCATGTGCAAAGAAAAATGAAAACTTTTTTTAATTAAAAATTTTGAGGAAAGATAACCACATTGTTTTCATTGTTTGGTTAATTACTTTATATATTTATTTTGATCTATAAAATAATATATTGTATTCTAAATTTATTGAATGTGATAAATGTAAAACTTAGTTACGTTAAAGAGATGACTCGTAAATAAATGATTAATTAATGAGTAAATGAAAAATATTAATATGCATTTAATTAAATACAATTATTTATAGTATAAATTTTAAAAAATATTTTATAAATGTTTAAATATTAAAAATTATCTATAACTTTTAGATCATATGGAAATTTGAATTATTAAATAAATTCTCAAAATATCTTTAATAAAAATATGCGTGCTTATTATAACTAAACTTTTTTAGAAGTATATGTGAAATAGTCATCTCAATTTTTTTTGTTGATGTAAAATTTTTAAAAGTATATGTGGAGTAAACATCGATGATTTTTTTAGTTAATCTATTTAAATTATTTCAGATGGAGTAAAAATATGTGTGCTTATTATAACTTTTTATATGTGAAATAGTCATCTCATTTTTATTTTTTTTTGTTGATGTAAAATTTTAAAAAGTATATGTGCAATAGACATCGATGATTTTTTAGTTGATCTATTTAAATTATTTTAGATGGAGTTTTTTGGTTTTGTGTGATGTTTGTATATTTTTTTTTATTTTTTTATATGTAAAAGTATATGTAGAGTATAATTCTTTATCGTATTACAATTTTTTCTTAAATTTAGATGTAATAATATTTTTAATATTATTATTATTTTGTTAAGTAACATTTTTTTTTATATCTCAATGATTTAATCAAGACTTGGCTTTTTTATGCCAGCCCCACTTGAGTCGTAAGTGGTTTTGGCTGGAGCTTGAAGCACTCTTATTAAGCCTCTTGTCTTCCATGTTGCTTATCTTGTTCTTGTACATTAAGTACCTAGTCATAGTCGTGCTCTCAGTGGGGGGAAGACACTTCTATGAGGAGGATATGATAGGGTGTTTTGCCTTTGATTTTGAGATTATAAGTTATAAAACACTTTTGGATTTGAATTATTTTTCTCCACGATTTTCTAGAGATGATGCAACCCCAAACTTCACAACTGTATAAAATCACTGGAGTGACGAGAGTCTGAAAGAGGATTTTCTTCTTATCCCATAGGCAAAGGTTCATTGATTTACAATTATTTTCAAGCCCGTAATAAGATTTATACCCTCTATTTATCATTTTCTTGATGCTAAAGTTCCAGTTGAGATTGTGATGAAGATCGATTTTGAGATATTTGTATGAAGTTACTTTTCTCCAAGTTGTTGTTATCATACACGAAATTAGTGTAAGTGGTCTTTTTGGATTTAATTACCATAACCTTCATTTTGTCAGTGTTAACAGTCATACCTATACTAGAGCAGAAATCCTTGAGAATTTTTAGTTACTTATCAAGATCATGGGGTCTCCTCTACATAAGAACAATATCATCTACATAAAGAAGAAGGATGATGACTATACTATCTAGAGTCAGGCCTACACAACTTGTTTCTTCCCAACAACCCTCTAACTTGTCAATATATATGCCAAAAAGGGTAGGGGACAAGGCATTGGACAATTCCTAAAACATCATGGGTCGAAAGAATTTGTCATTTTTGCGACACTAAGAGGGTTGAAGATGAAAAAAAAAATCTCTTAGAATGTCATGCGTACACCCACATTAAATCACAATTTTAAAATATTTATTACAATATCAATCTTCCTAGCCATTTAACTCATCAAAACTATAGGGATTTAGGAACACTTCTCTTAAAGATTTTAGAGCACATAAATAAAATTTTAAAGCTAACCAAGTAATTTCTTATCTTTCTTAAGGTTTGATAGACCAAATTTTGCCTTAGTGGATGTTATAT
>JASDQU010099931.1:41164-56261 GCA_032191745.1 Picea mariana
TTGTACTAGTTTTTATTGACGATATATTAATTTACTCCAAGAATAGAGAGGAACATGAGGAACATCTTAGACTTGTGCTTCAAGTGCTAAGAGAACATCATCTCTATGCCAAATTTAGCAAGTGCGACTTTTTCCAGAAGCAAATACATTACTTGGGCCATGTCATATCTGAAGAAGGAGTAGCAGTAGATCCTAACAAGATCAGGTCTATCATGGAATGGCCTACCCCAAAGGACGTTTCAAATATCAGATCCCTTATGGGATTAGTAAGATACTATAGGAGGTTTATAAAAGGATTATCCAAGATTGGTTGTCCAATCACTGCTCTCCAGAAGAAGGGAGTTAAATTCCTTTGGACCCTAAAATGCGAAGAAAGGTTTCAATGCCTGAAACACCTTCTAACCCATGCACCTGTGCTGAAGATCGTTGATCCCGAAAACGACTTCCTTGTGTGCACAGATGTCCGTAAGGAAGGGCTCGGAGTAGTCCTTATGAAAGGAGGAAGTGTAGTCTGCTATGAATCCCGAAAATTGAATGAGCACGAAGCCAACTATGTGACCCATGATCTAGAGCTGGCCGCCATAGTGCACGCCTTAAAAATGTGGAGGCATTACCTCCTGGGAAGGAAATTTTTACTTATGACAGACCACTGTGGATTGGGATATCTGTTTGACCAAACAAAGCTCAATGCCAGACAAGCTAGGTGGATGGCCCTCCTTAGTGAGTTTGATTTTGAAATAAAACATGTTAAAGGAAAGGAAAATAAGGTTGTCGGTGCCCTTAGCAGAAGTATGAAAGCAATTCACCTGGCAGCGGTGAGTACCTGCGAGACGAATGTCAAAGAAAGAGTCTAGAATGCACAAGAAACAGACACATTCTTCCAGACCATGACCTCGTACCTGGAGCAAGAACCTGCAGGAATAAAGTATGAAGGCTACCAAATGATAGATGGAGGTCTGTTAACTTACAGAAACAAATTGTATATTCCAAATTGTGACGACTTGAAGAGGTTCATAATGGATGAACTACATAAAAGACCATATACTGGTCACCCAGGATATCAGAAGATGATCACGACCACCAGGAAACAATTGTATTGGCCTGGGTTAAAGAAAGGAATAGCTAACTATTTAGCTAAGTGCTTAGAATGCCAACAGGTTAAAGCAGAACACCGGCACCCAACAGGATTATTACAACCTCTACCAATCCCAGAATGGAAATGGGAAACCATTTCCATGGACTTCATCACCAGATTACCAACATGGACCAAACAGAATAACGCCATCATGGTAGTGGTGGATAAATTGAGCAAGCCCGCCCATTTTATCCCCGTCAAATTGACTTGCAAGGCAATAGATATTGCCAGCATATTCATGAAGGAAATATTCAGACTACATGGTATGCCTAAAGAGATCGTGTCTGACAGAGACATGAAATTTACTTCAAACTTTTGGAAATCCTTGATGGTTGGTCTAGAGACCAAATTATTGTTTAGCACAGCCTATCATCCTCAAACCGATGGACAAATGGAAAGAGTGAACCAAATATTGGAAGACATGCTGAGAATGCATGTAATGCATCAACCCAAAAAGTGGGAAGATTACCTACCACTGGTGGAATTTGCCTACAATAACGGCTACCAAGAATCCTTGAAGATGAGTCCCTTCGAAGTCCTCTATGGTAGACCCTGCAACATCCCATTCAGTTGGAGTAATCCCGTAAACAGAATTAATATTGGACCCGACATGCTGAAAGAAAGGGAACAACAAGTGATTCAGATAAAACAAAATCTGAAGGTCGCTCAGAACAGACAGAAAATTTACACCGACTGAAAGAGAACTCCAAGAGAATTCAAGACGGGAGACCATGTATACCTCAGAGTTAGGCCCAGGAAGAGTTCCCTGAGGATGGGATCTTGTGCCAAGTTGGCACCTCGGTATTTTGGACCCTTTGAAGTTCTATATAGAGTGTGACCTGTAGCCTATAGGCTAGCACTTCCTTCTACAGTAAAAGCACATAATGTTTTCCATTTTTCATTATTGAAGAAATATGTACATGATTCTAATCATATAATTGACTGGTATGTGATCTAGGTGGAATCGGAGGGAGAATTCCTACCAAAACCTCAATGCATACTAGACAGAAAGGAAACCCCACTCAGGAACCGAACCATTGCACAGGTCAAGGTGCAGTGGAAACATTTTGGCCCAGAAGAGGCTACCTGGGAAATGGAAGATGCCATGAAACAGGCATATCCGATTTTGTTTACTTCTGTACATGCATGTCATATTGATAGATAGAACATCGAGGACGATGTTCCTTTAAGGGGGAGGGAATTGTAACACCCTTTTTCCCCAATCTGTAAAAATAACTATATTGGCCAAGAACTATGGCAAACTCAAAGATGTGAATGTTTGATTTGGCGAACCTTTGTATAGAAGGTCGATGAATGTAAATTATGTTATGATTATGTGTTGCATGACTGTTGGGAGGGGGATGTGCTAAAAGAGACCAAAATGGCTATTAAGAGGTGGTGGAAGGGACCTGGAATGGTTGCGCTAACTTCCACCGGGCCAGTACCGTACTGGTTTTTACTTGCTCAAAGATCAAAGCAGCTCTCTGACCCTGGAATGGATTTCTCGTTAGATTGGTAGGTGGGGAGGCTCCTCAAGAGTTAATGAGGGGATGG
The DNA here is from genome assembly GCA_032191745.1 of Picea mariana. Classification (NCBI taxonomy): domain Eukaryota; kingdom Viridiplantae; phylum Streptophyta; class Pinopsida; order Pinales; family Pinaceae; genus Picea; species Picea mariana. Next base: position 43,854 of record JASDQU010099931.1, read on the forward strand.
GGGTGAACCGCCCATCCGTAACATCTCCCAGACCTGACCACGGATGGGGAAATTCACGCCACACACAATCTTGCAGAGAAAAAGGCAAGAGAGGAAGTGTGGTAAAACAGGGGAGAACAGGTGCGATAGGGATCGCGGGTAAGAACTAGAGAAACTCTGGAAACGCAGGGAGTTCTGAATAGAGGAGAAGGAGAGTAACGTTCATCCTTGACTTCCGTTGAGCTGGAAGTAGAAAATTGAACCTCAAGCATCATGGTCTAGCTTGGGGGTGGCTAGTGGTAAATCCGTTTGGAGTCACTGAGCCTACGGTTGGGTGGAAACAAGCACCCCTCTCAGCAGTCGCGTCACACCTGGTGTTTTTCTGATAAGTGTTTATATCTTGTATCTTGAATTGAATATCCTGGATGCATGCTCATGTTTGTACACGCATAAATGGTTTATGTATAGAAGTGTTTGTCTGGTGTTTTGATCGAAAATAATGGATGCATGCTTATACTTATATGACCATAATCAGTTTATGTATAGAATGAATAAGTTCAGATTACGAGTCCATTTCCTTGAGATTTGTCCCTTTTACTTGACTCACGCTATGCCCTGGTTTTTTTTCCCGAAGGCACCTCCTTCCGACAAGTTCCCTTGCATTTCAGATCCGGAGTGAGTTCCTTGAGAAGACTACCGTTTTAGTAAACCCACGAGGTTACTTCACCCTGTCACAGAGTTCATAGCTCGGTGATTTAGGAAGGCTTTTCAGTCATGTCATCAAGCCTAGGGATAATTACCCAAGAATTCGCTAAAGGATCATGTGATCTGAGTCTGGAAACCTTGTACAAGAGAGAGTGGTTCTCTCAGGATTTGACGTTCGGCATTTCGACACCCGAGAAACCCAAGGGCAAGTTCCCTTGTATTTGCCAGTCGCGAAATCCCGATATGTGAAACCCCAAATCAGCTGAGCATAAATAGGTTTCGGTGCTTCAGCACCCAGGAAACCCAAGCGCAAGTTCCCTTGTATTCGCCAGTCGCGAAATCCCGATATGCGAAACCCCGAATCAGTTGAGCGTAAATAGGTTTCAGTGTTTCGGCACCTGGGAAACCCAAGGGCAAGTTCCCTTGTATTCGCCAGTTGTGAAATCCCGATATGCAAAACCCCGAATCGGCTGAGCGTAAATAGGTTTATGTGTTTCGACACCCGGGAAACCCAAGGGCAAGTTCCCTTGTATTTGCCAGTCGCAAAATCCCGATATGCGAAACCCCGAATCGGCTGAGCGTAAATAGGTTTCGATGTTTCGGCACCCGAGAAACCCAAGGGCAAGTTCCCTCGCATTCGCCAGTCGCAGAATCTCGATATGCGAAACACCGAATCGGCTAAGCGTAAATAGGTTTCGGTGTTTCGGCACCCGGGAAACCCAAGGGCAAGTTCCCTCGTATTCCCCAGTCGTGAAATCTCGATATGAGAAACCCCGAATCGTCTGAGCGTAAATAGGTTTCGGTGTTTCGGCACCCGAAAAACCCAAGGGAAAGTTCCCTCATATTCGCCAGTCGCAAAGTCCCAATATGTGAAACCCCAATTCGGTTTAAGCGTGAATGAGTTTCGACGTTTCGGCACCCGGGAAACCCAAGGGCAAGTTCCCTCGTATACGCCAATTGCGGAATCCCGGTACGTGAAACCCCGATACGCTCTGTGAATGAGCCCTAGGTCATCGGACAAGGTCTTGTGGTAGGGAGGAGGAGTCCGGAAAGAATCTGGACCACCCATCTGTAGGGACATGTGGCGAAGATCTAAGGCCACCGAGGTTCCGGACATTAGAGAAATAGGAGTGAAGACCCCGCCAAAATCTCGAAAGGTAGGATGTCGGGATTTAATCCGGGTCATTGATCAAGTCGATGATCTGGACTGTAGATTCTGATGATACCAGATTTCTGAGTCTCGGGGATTAAAAAGGGAAAGAAGGGACGCTTGCATCGTGATTCCCCAAACCGCAAAACCCTGAAAACATTTAGAGGAATAGCACCTGGTCATAGGATCGGTTGTATGTCAAGCGATCCAAGGGAGGAGCTAAGGATCTGTTAGATCCTTTTGGGTTTTGGCATTTTGAAAGGTAGTGTACAGGGGAACACTTGCATCGCGATTCCCCAAATCACGAAAGCCGGAAGTGCCTTTTTGGTAAGGCTCTTGGTCATAGCCAATGATCACATGGGAGAGGATATGGGAAGGGAGGGTCTGCGCTAAGCCCCATAGAGATTCGGGGATTCTGTTCCTCGGAGAAAAGACGTAAAGAAAAAGAAAATCTTAGTTGTCGTAGTGGGTTTGTGTCACTACTTGTGAGTAATAATGCATGATATTTTTTATCATGCATAGCTCACCCCCCCCCCAAACCCCTTGTAATGAATTCTTTAAGTAAAATAAGCCTCCATTCGTTCCAGTTTTTGTTGTTCTGATTTTTCGTGTGTAATCACTTCAATTTTGTGGCTATGTAGTTCTGATTTGAGTCTGATTGTTAAATATGCCACCCATTACCATTGTAATTATTTCTTAATGTCCATTCCATGTTCATCATTTGTTTCCTAGTTGAATTTATAACTCCCTGGGTGAATTTACTTTTGCCTAGGCGAATTTATATCTCTCTAGGCGTTTTTCCTTTTCCCGCAAGTTGTCCACGTAATTCCTTTTCTTGTTGGGAATTTTTACTTTTCCCATAGGCTGTCTATAGCATTTTATTGATTGTTGTGCATTTGACCCTTGACCACAGGTTGTTTTTGTTTCTCTCACTCACCCACATTTGGCACAAATAATTTTTTATTTACCTCTGTCTTATACACAACCCAATCAACTTTTTGTTGATCGTTGGAATGGGAAATACATAGAGCACCATATAAATTCATGAGTAATGTTCATTTTCATATGTCCATAATCTCGTGGGAATTGGTATTAGTCGTAGCCACACATTCTCCCAACACTATGCAATTCTACAATCAATAAACAAACCAAAGAATAAAGATCCCAAAAAAAAAACCACAGAGGATCCATGTTGATGAGATGGATGGGTCATAGGCCTACCATTTATGGATCAGATGGTATTAGAGCAAGTTCGTCAAGGACCTTAAAGAAGCTAACATGGGAAAAGCCTTGAATAGGGAGAAGCTAGAAGAGTTTAGATACTTCAATAGATAGATCTAAGAAGAAAGTTGGTATTGGAGGAAAAGAGAAGATGAGCTAGAGAAAGAGATTTCCAAGTGCTAGGATTTCTTCACCACCATGAGGGAAAAATTAGACATGAGTGAATTGCATCTCTTGTAGTTGGGGGAGAAATTCATCAATTTGGATAACTGGCAAGAGGATAGGTTCACCAAGGTCATTGCTCACCTATACCAGGACTTGGCAATGAAGGAAGAGGCCTTGAAGAAGATAGAAACATCCATCCAAAAGACCAAGCAATCTCCTTCCATTGACATTGTTGAAGCTAGTAGCAAGACGGAGGCAAGAATGGTAAACTCACCTTCTAAGATCATTTCTCAAGAAACCTTTGGTGACTTTGTGAATCACACTAGAGGCATCGATTCCAAGATCACGAGGAAAATGGGATATGATGGAAAATGGCTAGGAAAAGAAGACCAAGGGATTTCGATCCCCATTGTATTTCAACAAAGGCCCAAGCATGAAGCCCTAGGATTCAGTGGACAGAAGCTAAACCACTTCCGTGAAGGAAAGAGGAACTAAAAAAGAATCCATGTGCAAAAAGCCACTCAAATTTCCTTGTAGAAACTTGGAAGAGGGAAACAAAGAGATGATTCTGCAATCTAGATTTGCTCCAACTCTTGAGGGACCAAGCAACTAAGATGGAAAGCATTCTCACATACCGAAAAGGTGTGGCTTAGTTTTTTTCAATTGCAAAAAAAGGGGTCATAAGGATAGTGATTGGTGGCACTCTAGAAGGCCAAGTATCCCATGCAAGAATTATTTCTAGTACTACAGATTGACTAGACATCGGGAGGCCAAATGTTGGAGGCTTCACCTAGAACTCCATCTCAAGATCTAGATAGCCAAGAAGAAAGCTTGGAGAGCCAAGTTCAAGGGAAAAGAGGAGATGTTGGAACTTGTAGCTCAAGGAGCAGCGGTTGTCCAGTGACCTATTGCAGTAGTGAATTTCCTCTCCAACCATGAGATGGATAGCAGGGTTATGCCAAAGGCAGCCCCTACTCAGCTCTTCTCTTCCATCCTACAGTGGAGGAATCCTTTCTTCGAGATTTGTCGGAGTCCGCTAGATGATAGGAGAAGAAGAAGATTGAAGGAATTAAATATTTTTGGGAACAAAATCCTACAAATGGGGAGGGTGATCCAAATTGGATCCTTGCCTAAATTCTTTTGTAAAATTGTAATAAACTTGTAATTGTTATATTTATTCTATTTTGTCTTTTTTTGGAAAAGTTGGAAGTCGAAGCGGACCATTGTGATGGTTGGTCTTCCAAAGGTAGTCATTAAAACAATGAAGGCTGAAGTGAGGAGATCAATGGGAGGAAAGAAGAGAAATAGGGAAAAATATTGAAGGAGCATAAACAAGAGCTCGAAAGGCATCCTGCTTGAAGTTGATGGATGAAGGATTTGAGAAGCTTATCCACACTGAGCGAAGGTGTCCAAAATTCATGGTTATTTTTAATTTGGGTCTACTTGTGAGTAATATTGCATGACATTTTTTATAATTTATAGCTCACCACCACCCCCCCTTTGTAATGAATTCTTCGAGTAAAATAAACCTCCATTCATTCCAGTTTTATGTGTGTAATCACTTCAATTTTGTGGCTCTATAGTTCTGACTTGAGTATGATTGTTGAAGCTACCACCCATTACCATTGTAATTATTACTTCATGTCCATTCCATGTTCATCGTTTGTTTCCTAGAAAAATTTATAACTCCATGGGAGAATTTGCATTTTCCTAGGTGAATTTACTTTTGCCTGGGTGAATTTATATCTCTCTAAGCGTTTTTCCTTTACCCACAAGCCATCCACAACATTTCTTTGCTTCCTAGGCATTTTCCCTTTGTCCATGGGTTGTCTATAACATTTTATTAATTTTTGGGTGTTTTACCCTTTCCCACAGACCGTTTTTGTTTCTCTAACTTGTCCACATTTGGCATGGATCATTTTTTCTTTACCTCTATCTTATCCTCTTAATTGAAACTTAATTGATTCTACTTCCAAAACAATATATTTTATTGCACCAATAAATAAAAGGTGTCGAAATAAATGAATAAGGTAACTCTTTGTAGTTGCAATCGTTAGTCTTCTGAACTTGCTTTTGTAGGAAATTGTTTAATTGTGAGAAATAACAATGGGAAGATCTTGATTCTAAATCACTAAATTTTGTGGGTGTTTCCTAGGTTAATTAAGACAATGATCTATTGTTTTTTATATCTATTAAGTTCAATTTTTGGTGTGGTCACCAACGGGGGCAAAATTAATCCATAATGTCAACAATTGTGTTAGACTATCATTGTGTTAGTTGTCAAGGAAGATAGCTTGAGTAAGGCAATGTTGAGCTTGAACTTTTAAGGAAAACCTTTGATTTATGATCATCGTGTCAATATAGCATCATCTCATATTAATATGGGTTACAACTAATAGTAGGTGTTAACTTTGGTGTCTTAAAAGACTACGAGATGAGAATATTTTAAATTGTTTTTTTCTTAGCGTTTTTCAATTATTTGTTGGTTTTAACTTTCTTAGCATTGTACACATGAGATATTTAGATATCGAGATTGTTCCAATATTAATTTTATCCACCCCTAGTATACACTCACATAGACCCAAACCTTGAATTTTATTCTATACATTAATGTTAGATCTAAACCCTAAAGTTTGTTATAGTTTTCAACATTTCAAGGACTTCATAAGCACACCAAAAGAAGCAAGGGGCTCTTACATTTTGGTTAGTATGGATCTATCTTAGTGTATAGAGGGAGGGGATGTGATTTTATAGTCATAGAAGAAATCATAAGATGCCACACAATAGAGATATATGTTTGTTGTTTCAAACACATGCACCCACAAAGTACATTCCATAGAGGAGGAGGGGAAGACTTAGAAAGGAAGAATACTCATCCTACAACCAATCAATTGTTATTATAGTAAGAGACACCACTCCCTTGTGTCTATCCCTATAAACATAAGGTCATGGTATAGCTGGGAGTTTGTATAGAAGAACAAAATATGTGGTTTGCATCTATGGTTTGTTTTGGCTATACATAGAAACTTGATTGTGATTAGTATCAAGTACACTGGCATAGAAAATTAATTGTGTTAGTATCAAGTATACTAACATATATGTATCTTAATCTATTGTCTATTAAATTAGGCTAAGTACAAAAAAATATATAGTTTCGGTTTTTTGGTTTCGGTTAAATCATTTACTTTTTAGATTAGTTGTCACAAGCACAAAAAATAATAACTATTTAATAAAGACAAAGGATAAGTTGCGTGTAGCTCTTATTTTTAATGGTTTTCAAAGATGTACAATCCAGGAGGAAGGGTTTTTAATCCCATATGTTATATACAGTATATTTTTTCAAAGGAATTTCGGATTATACCCATGTCTGGTTTCCAAGATGGGTTGTGTCAATTTATCCTATTCTTTGCCATGTTTTTATTTTTTCAACCACGTTGTTCTTATTTTTTCAACTTTTTATTTTTGCTAGGGGATTATATAAAGATAGTCAAGGTTGATTATTTATTTGAAATTAGGAACTTTTCTTTTCATTTTATTGTGTCATGGTTTTAATTTATTACTAGCACACACTTGATGCAAAGGAAGGGTATATCGAAGAGAATAAAGGGTGGATGTTCAGTAAATGGAAAGTAAAGTGTTTTTTTGGATAGTATGTTGCATTGTTGCTACTCACCTTCTTCCTTGTGGCTTATTGTATACCATTACTCATCTTAATGAAGTTTATAAAAACACTGTGAAGTTCTTCATGTATCACTTGTGTGCTTCTTTTTCCTTTAGGTGTTTTTAAATTAGAGGTGGAAGAGACACTATGAGGGTATTTTAATTTCATGTGATACATTCACCAATAGAACTAGATCCTCGAGATTTTTTAGCATGCATCAAATCCTGAGATAGAGTTGAAGAGAATTGGTTAATTTTCAGAAAAATACAAGTGCACATATCTATTCTTAAGGTTCAATCAAGGCAGGCTAGACTAAATTTACTCATAGTCATGACCACTAATCCTCTTTTAAATAGAAATACCCCGACATAATATTCATTTAGCCCTAGTTTTGCGATTTTATACATTTTGAATGTCAATTTACTATAAGATCAAAAGTAGAATGTGTTGGATCTTCTTCTGTCATTGCATGTGATGGGATCAATTTCTTGCCTCCTCGATGTTTTTTTTTGGAAAAATATTATTTTTGCTTAAATTGGAGGCCCAAGGTTCGAGTTCCAGGCGAAGAATGCTAATGCAAGTGTCTATAGGTTTTTTGTTAGGAGTCAGCTCTCTATGTAGTAAGCAGGGAGGAAGAGCTAGCAGTGTTTCCAAGGCCTTTGAAAGTTATGATGATTAGAAATTTAAAAAAAAAAAAAAATAGACAACATGGCATGGTCAAGAAGGCCATGGAATCTGCTCTTCATGAAAGTCATTAATGTAAAGCTAGTTTAAGTGAATTAAGTGAAACTATCTCATATAAATCTCAACATGTATTGATTCTCTTTCTTCCTTAGTGTAATTAAGCGAAACCTACCTTGTATAAATATTGTCGAGGATGATGATAATGAGATGTCGGGGAGGAGACAGTTGTCTTTCCCCGTCATCGTCGGTAAAAAAAGAGAGGAGAGTGCAATGTACAATTTATCTGCATGAGAGTAAACAAGAAGGTTGTTGCTCCATTTCAAAAATAAAAAGGTCCATGCTTCTTGCCAACAATCATATATTCAATAAGAAAGTGAGAAATTCCACTGATTTAAAAGTTGTAGGCTTCAATTGATGGTTTTATCTTCTTAACTCCTAAGTTATTGTATTTTTAACACTAACCTTGGCTTCCCTAGATAGTCTCTTCCAAATAGAGAATAGGGAAGGTGTGGAGGATCCAAACCTAGGATGAAGACAAGGTTGTGGAGCGGGGTAGTTATGCCCCAATTCTTCTTTCATAAAATCATTACATATTGATTCAGTTTCCTTTGAAAATCAAAGGACTTGGATCATCAAAGTGTTTTTCAATTTTCTATGCCTTTGATTATTGTTATTTTGTTAAACTAGTTTATCCTTTGATTTCCATTTCTAGGCTAGAATCTAACTCAATAGTCTAACCTATTTCAGCCAGTTGTTCAAAACTTTCAAATACTGTTGGACTCGCTTAGATGATAATTCCTCTACAATAATTTTAAACTCAATCTCCTCTCATGTAAAAGAGATATAATCATCAAATGTTTCTTTTTTTTCTCCTATTGATTTTTAATGGAAACTTCTACAATAGTAGGCACATTAGCCACTTTATCTTTTGGCTTCTCCATTATTGGATGAGGATCTCAGTCAATTGCAACAACTTCTTTTGTTATTGACTCGATTTCTTCTCATGTGGAAGAGCTTGAATCATAATGTGGCTCTTCACTTGTCTCCCCTTTAAATCGATGTTTTTATGTTGAACCAACTTCTTCAATAAAGGGTACACTTTCTTTCTTTGTCAAAAGGAAATCTTAGTTCAATCACTTTGGCATCTTCATTGTGAGTTTCATAGTATTTAAGAGAAGGGACCTCAAATTTGTAGTGGTACATCATCTCATGATGAAGAACTTTTTTTCCAAAATGAAATTTGCTCAAAATTATATTAGAGATATAATTTTCTTTACATACAATCATCCATGAGTTATAATCAACCATGCTTGAGACAAGCGGAATGTCCAAGGCACAAAAAAACATAATCAAAATACTTCACAAGTAAAACTTCAAAAGTCATAACAGACTATAATCTGCCAAAGTTATTATCAAAAGAACTACCTGTAAGTCAACAGAAAAGACTCCAAAATTCTATTATGATCTATAATCACATGAGATAACTAGGCCAGGAAATCAGTAAACATTCAGGTGTTGAGGTTGCTCTGTTCCGCCCGGTTCCCATTGATAGAATGACAACCTTCCTTCAGGAGCCAGGAGAGCATCCTTGGATAGTTTATGAGCGTCCTTATTAAACTCCCTGTAGATATGATGGAAACTTAGACTCTGAAAATTTTTGAATAAGTCTTTTGTGCGCTTCTTCCATCCCTCAATGTGTCTCCATTTTTTTTAATGTTTAGTTTTAATTTAATTACAATTTCAATGTTTTGTATTTCTACAATCATTTTCAAAAGTGAAATAAGCTTTCAATCAACTATAAATTATTTTATAAATATTATGATTTTAATTTAGCTCATGATTAAATTACATTCGTAAAATAATATTAAGTTTTGAGTGTTTCATATAAACTTGTTTATTCATTTTTATTTAAATATTTAAAAAACTTAATTCAAACATGAAATATACATTGATTATCATAAAAACTATATAAAACTATTTTAGTTTTATTACTCAAAACCCAAATTTAATACACATTTGATAACTAAATTTGAGATATGCATTCATTGATTATCATAAGAAGCAGATGAATTGCTATTTTTATTACTCAAAACCAAGATTTAATACACATTTATAACTTTTGTTTGAGTTCTGATTACATAGACATGCTTTTAATCAATGTCAACGATTAACCTATCTACATTGACAACTTATAAATATATATGTAGTTCTTTAAAAAGGTTGGATTATGAACTTGAAGAGACAATGGACATTTTTCTTTCTAATATATATCCAATCCACTAAAGAGTTTAGAGATGGAGGTACAATTGACTCCAAACATCTTACTATGCCCAAGTTGGATGGAGATATTAACTCATTTTTTTATTTAACTTGATTAATTTACGATATCTTTTCATCCATTAAGAATTTTTTAATCATGGCTAATTGCATAGAAGTAGAAGTCACAATAGCTACATCCACATCAAGGCCCTCAAAGGGAGGTTTGGGACCCTTAGGTAATGTTATCGGTCCTCATTGCTCGACATGAAATTTGGGAGTTACGCCAGAAGATTTCATCTCCATAAATTATCATCCTTTGGGTTTGGTGCGTTTAATATTTTCCCCATAGGGATCGAGGCTACTACATAGGAATTATGAAAATGGTTTATCTATTGAAAAGTCATGTAGTGAAAATCCATGTTCTAATAGTCTAAAACCTAGGACTACAAATAGTCTCCACACTATACTATAATTTGCTTTGGTAAGCCTTCGCTTAGATTTATCTCAACACATAATTTAGTGGATATGATGATGATACAACTTAAAATCAATAGTTGATATATTATTATTTGAGAGATGAGCTAACAAATAGCTCTTAGAGTTCAATTTTCAATTTAATCATGAGATAAATTAAAATCATTATAATATGAGTGTCAGTGTTTTCTTAAATTAAATTAAAATTATTTATAATAATAATAATAATCTAATTTAAAATCAAATAATTAAAAATGGACAATAATCTAATTTAAAATTAAATTTTTAAATAATTTAATTTAGCTCAACAATAATATTTTTTAATTTTGCTAAGCCTTCTTGTCTACTTGTGTAATATGGAATCTTTGTCAGCAATTTGAAATCTTCTTAGTAAATTTCTCTAAGTTGTCTCATCATCAAATAGTTGAGAGATGAGCTAACAATACTTGTAACCATTTCATTAAATGGTTGGATTGTACCCTCCAATCTTTGGCACCATATCAAAATTTGTACTAGTTGATGCTTGATAATAAGTGAAATGATGGTTGTACACCAAAGACATGGTTAGTCACTGCTACATATAGCCTCATGACTTTGAAATGTAGTCAAACAGTTGAGAGACAACCTACCAATACCTATAACCATTTTTTCAAATGATTATCATCTACCCATAAATCTTCAACACCTACCAAACTTAGACATTTTGATGTTTGTAGATCGAAGCCCTTTGTATTTTGTTCTTTTATATAACCAAAACAAAATATTATATTATCATAAGAGGGCTATAGCAAAGCTAATAGTGATTACATAAGACTATCCAGTGCTTCAAAAAACAAAACTCGACAGTTCTTTGTTGCTACAAAGAGAAGTTCAAAACTAACTATATGATTTACATTCCATGTATTCTTGCTTGTTGTCAGCTTGACAAAATTTCCTAAAATTCTAATGACTTTGAAAAACATGAGATTTAACATAAGACAATATTATTGTTTGCTTCCTCCTTGCCAACATCAAAGGGAGGAGAGTTTTATTGTTCTATGTCCATTGCCTCCTTGAGTTGGTGGACTATTTCTTCCTCTTTAATGTATGCTTGAGCTGAATTTACAAATTCCCAATTGTTGGAGGCTGGAGACAAGGTTTTCTTACGAAGATTTAATACCAAATTCCTCAACATATTACTCTCAACTTCAAGAATGCTTGTCCTTCATTTTTTATGTACCAACATGTTCATAATGTTGGCGTGTCGAGATGTACAATGGGGCTCAATTTCTTTCATCTTTGAGGAGATTGAGAACAAAGTGGTCCTATTGACCGATATCCTTTCCTCGTGCCTTCACATGATTCTCATGAATTCCATGCTATCTTTGTTGTCGATGCTTGGTGCCTCTTTTAACCTAGACCAATGGGGAGAAACTAGGCAAAAAAAACACTTTTGGACCAATGGCATATAAGGGAAGCCTTTAAAACTATGTTTTATAATTCCAACATAAAAACATAGTCAAAACCAATAACTGAATTACCAACACTAGGAGGATCTCCACTAATATAACCAGAATTGAGTGAACAATGGAAGGGGCTCCTACTTAAAGGAAAACAAAAATTGAAACTTGGAAAACCTCCTTGGATAGATGACCAATAACAATTTTCACCAAAGAACGAACTTTCAAATGGAACAAACCTCCTACTCAACAACCCCCAACTTCCAGACTCGTTACTTTATGTCAACCCAGGATGAACCATAGGAACCAGATTGGATAGACCATAGTTTTCTAAGACTACAATCCCATGCAATTGCAAATATGGGAATGAAACCAGATAATAAACCAAATGCATATTGGAATTCAACGAAAGTTGACTATGAGAACTAATTCATTTAATGAAGGTTATAAATCCTTCCTCTGAAACCACATCCTCTATAATCGATTCCACTAAACAGACAAGCATAGATAGCACCAACAAATAGCCCAAGGAGTGTTCACACATACTAGACGGTCGATCCCTGTCAATTTCAGACCATCGAGGTTCCCAATTCGGATACCTGTTTTCTCCACAATCCCATACCAACTTGTTAGCGACATTTCTTGTAAGGTGGGTTAGAATGCAAAGGAGT
>JASDQU010099931.1:78358-92514 GCA_032191745.1 Picea mariana
TTAGAAAATTTGGAAGACTTTGATCAAAGGAAACCTCAATCACTTTTTATGTGAACAAGGGTTTGGCTCTTTCATGTTTGAGCTTAAATAAGACCTGCATTTGGTTTCTTGGAGCAGGCCCTATTTTAATGGAACAAGAAGAATGCATCTTAATAAGTGGACTCGGGAATTCAATCCAGATCATGACATCCACTTTGTTGTTCTCATTTGGGTTTTCCTACCTCATTTTCCTCTACATTATCGAGATCATGAAGTGTATTAGAGATTCTCTTGGGAAATACATCAATAGATCTGAACCCAAAGACCATATGTTTTCATGTGTCGAGATTTGTGTCAAAGTGTACCTGGAAAAAGGAATCCCCTATTGAAATTAGGCAATTGGTCACATATCCAGCCTATGGACTACGAGCAAATTCCCTTGAAACGTAAGTTGTGCCATGAATATGGTTATTGTGCAAAAAACTAAAAAAATAATCCATGGGTAGCCCAACAAGGACAAGAGAATATTGACCAATGGAAAACAACAAAATAGAAAAAGACTAACAAGCAAAATCTGAATCAAGGGGGGATAAAGTCAAATGCACATATCCCTAGAGCATCAAAGGCATCAGAGAAAAGGGCCTAGTAAAGAACAAGATAATTGAGCAACCCCCAATCTCAAATCAGTCGAGAGGAGGATTAAATGGAAGCAAATCTCCACAACCTAATGAAGGAGGTATCCTAAGTAAGATTTATAATAGCTCTAAGGCTCTTTCACAATCTAAACCTTTGTCCTACTCTATAGTAGTAGCAGGTGTAGTCTTCATCCCTGTTAAGATGACCATACAAAGCCCAACTTTATAAGTGTTGGTTTTAATCACCGAGGATGATGAAGAAGAAGTGGGATTAGTCCACCATGAAGAAGAAATAAATAGGAATTATGATCTAATTTAGGATACTCCAAGGTTTTTGATAAGGAAAAAAGCATAGCAATAAAAAGGCAAAGAGGAAAAAGAAGAACAGAGTAAGGAAACCAAACACACTGGGAAAGCTAGAAGAAAACCCACTAAGGATATAAGAGAAGAAATAGAAAACAGAGAGAAAAAGTTGGGCATGCAATCAACAATAGAGAATTGTATGGCAACGTAATCCTGGCAAGAAATTTGGACAGGTAGCTCGTCCACACGAGGGAGTATCCAATCCTATAAGCAAGCAATGATCTACATCTCCTGAAGTTGGAGTGGTTTTTGGAGTTATCGCAAATTAGAAGTTGTTAGAAATTTAGTTATGCAAGAAAGACTAGTGGTTCTTCTTCTGTAGGAAACTAAGTTGGAGGGAAAAATAGTATTGGATGATTGTAAATCACATTGGAGACTAGGAGAGGACAAGATGCTAAGTTCTCGGGGATATTTTGGAGGAATATACACAATTTGGAACAATAAGGTTCTAAGACTTGAATCATGCACCAAGTCTTAGCATTATCTCCTTACATGCCTCATCCAAAAACACACAAGACAAAAGTAGAACTCAATTAACCTATACATGCCAAATAACATTTGGGAAAAGATTGAATGTTGGGATTCTCAAGAGAAAAATGATTTCCTTTCCAAAGATATAATCGAGGAAGAAAAGCATGCAGCAGTTTGGATTTTAGAGATTGATAAAGATCCTAGACCGGATGGTTTCTCAATGAGTTTTTTCAGAGCCTGCTAGAATATCATCAATGTAGACCTCAAAAGAATGCTTCAATATATTCAAAAATATTACAAAGATGGAGGTGTCACCAATTCGACATTCCTCTCTCTGATTCCAAAGGAGTTCAACCCATCCTCATTTTCTTTCTTTCGCCCCATCTCTTTTTGCAATTCTTATTACAAAATTCTCTCCAAGGGATTAGATAACATGTTAAAATTAGTTTTGCATAAAGTCATAGCAAAAAACCAAAGTAGGCATATTGTGGATAATGTAATCCTCTTCCAGAAGGTCATCCACTCAAGTCAAGTGAACAAGGAAAGAGGTATGATGATAAGAATAGATATAGAAAACACCTTTGAGAGACTACGCCATTGATTTATATTTGATGTTATGCATAAATTTGGTTTTTGCAATGCCTTTATCCATTGGATATTAGCTTGTGTGTGCAACCCCTAGATATCACCTCTTGTACATGGTAGGCTAGTTGACTTATTTAAATCCAGTAGAGGGCCATTTCAAGGTTGTCCTCTCTCTCCTCTCCTTTATATTATCATGGTCAAGTCTCTCGGTAGGAAATTGGAAGTAGAGAAAAGAAGTCAAAACCTTCTTGGAATAAAGATTGTTGGGAGGGTGAAATGCATCAACCATTCTCAATTTGTTGATGACACTCTCCTCATTGGTGGGGCCTCTTCCATCATTACAATTTGGTTCAAAAATTTCTTGGATTCTTTTATAAAATATTTAGGGGAGAAGATTAATTCCATTAAAATCCAAATCTTTGGGTGGAATGTGCCTCATCCTTAGCTCATAGATATTGACAAGATTCTACAATTCTCTTATCAAGAGAAATGGTCATCCTCTAAATACATGAGGGTGTCCATCAGTTTGTGCAAACCTTCCTCTCATAAATAGTAGAGTGTTTTGGGGAAATAAGTTCCAACATTCAACAATCGTGTTCCCAATGGCTTAATCCTACCAGTTGAGTGATTTTAATAAAATTTGTTCTTTCTACCCTTCTAATTTTTCAATGCTCTATTATTTTGGCTCATGTGGGAATTTTTCTTCAAATGGTGCAAAAAATTAGAAAGTTATTCTAGCAAGGGGGTGATCTAGGTGGACATCAGTGTCCACCTACCTCTTCCACTAACTCAACATGGTTTTCCATCTTGTCAATTTTTCTATCTATAGTTTTTTGGGTCCTAAACTTCCTGGGTCATTTTGAGGCCTTAAATGATGTTTTTTGGCCATTCATGGGCCTAGATCACCCATGGCCTACTCATGCCCGCCAAAAATTATAATTCTTAATTACAAATTTCCAACTAGCTATTGTGCACCCCAAATGAAGATTGTATGCAAGAGATGCGCCCCCGGGAGGTTGACACATCAACTAGCCACCTGGAGGCCCGCAATCCTTTTTGGCGCTTCATCTCCTAGAGTTAGGGTTTTGGATCTTTAGGGATTTTTCCTCTTAGGGTTTAGTACTTTCTGTTAAAAAGGTCATTTCAGCCTCTTGCAATTCCTTCTTGCAAGTGAGCATAATTGACACCCCTATCTTAAGAGATAAGCTACCACCATTTTAGATAGCTCGTATTGCTTTGAATTTTACACTCTTTTCCTATTTCATTCATTAATAGAACATGGGTTTCATTGTATTATTTTTCTCTTTTCAATTTTTTTTTGTGTGTGTTCCCATTCATATTCTTGTCTTTCATTTCATTATCTATACAATATATATTAGTGGTATCGGAGCAATTTCCTCTTTGTTGTTTCTCAATGCATGTCCCCGGTAAGGTCAGGGTATAGAGAGTTGTGTCTTGAGCTAATTTCACTTGGGTAAGAACGCTCTCGCTAGCATAAGTGGCCTCCCATGGCGAATGAAAAGAGAGATGATGGAGTAGGAAATCCTATCAAGTTGTTTCTCGAGGAAGCCCTTTTGCGATAGAGGAACGAAATGATGGAAAATCTTTCCCAGATCCTTTGATGAATACCAATGGCGGCCCAAACATCTTCAATAAGCAACCATTTTGAGGGTGTGACACCCTTCAAGGTACATGTTAACTTTGACATTCCTTTATTTGAATGAAAGATAGATTCAGATGCTTTGGATAAATGGTTAAAACTATTACAAGGTTATTACTCTGTTCAAAAAAATTCAGACATCGAAAAGTTCACTTTTGCACTCCTTAAGGCCCTTCCCCATGTCAAATATTTGTGGGAAAGTTATTGGGAGAGAGACGATGGAGATGAGTCTACAATATTTAGGACAAAACTAACTTGGGTGGATTTTGTTGATTCCCTCAAGGGGGAATTCAATCATGTCAGAAACTATGACAACCAGTACACGAGATGGACAACTATGTGTCAGGAGAGAGACCAAATGGTGTCGAAGTACACCAATATATTCCATACCTTATGATCAAAGCAAGGTATCACAGACTCCAAGCCACACCTGGTTTTGAAGTAATGCAGTTTCCTACACAAGTACATCCAAACAGAGATGGATTTCTTGGATGTCTCCTCACTAGGATCTACCTATTGATATGTTGTCAAAATCGAGCAAAAAATCAATTAGATAAATAAGTGGGAGTTTGGGTCTACAAATCCACCACAACATAAGCATGGTAAAGGTGGCCCCAACTCACAGAACAAAGGACAAAGTAAGGATATCCAACCTCAAGATGACCAATCCAAGATGCAGGTAAAGAATGGTAACATGAAATCGAAGGACATTGGAAAGCGGTCTGAGTTCCAAAAAATCCCCTGGCACAACATTATTGAATGTCATTCAAAAAAATCATTGTTGGCTGAGTTGAAAGAAAAAGAAACGGCCTCTAAATTGGAATATGATTCAGATTAGGATAAGGGAAAGTGGATCATTGATGCAAAACCTATTGTTACCATTGAAACTGTAAAGATCCAACCAAAAGAGTCAGAGGAGCCGAAGGAGGGGGGGCACTTATTCCATTCACAGACGTGGGTGAAGGGGACTCCACTACATTTCATTGTTGACAGCAGTATCCAAAATAACCTAATATTAATCGAGTTCATCAAGAGATTGATGTTTCTGACAACACCACACCCCCAACCAAACACCATTGGTTGGTTGAGCCAGGGATGAGACCTCCACGACAGCTAGCAATGTCACCTGTCATATGGCATCAAACACTTCAAAGTTGAGTTACTGTGTGATATTTCCAGACTTGAAGTTTGTGATGTTATTTTAGGACAACCCTATATGTGGAATCAGCATGTTGTTTATGAGTCTAGTCCTCGTAGTATCATTGTTACTTTGGGAGGATAACTCTATAGAGTACCAGTGGTAGTCCTGACTATTGTGGTTTCCTTGATCTTGACAAAGCAATGTCAAAAGGTAATCTCTTAGATTGAAATATTTTTCCTCTTCATGGTTCGGTCAGAAGGTGAAACGAAGGTCATTGTGACCACCACCTCAGCACAGGGCCTCTCTACACAACGAAATTAGGTGTACAAGATTGTAGAGGAATAAAGAGATATATTGGCTTCCCCTATGGGGGTGCCTCTGCACTACTAGGTAAAACATTCAATTGAATTGATACCTAGTGCTCCTTTTCCTAATGGCCCAATATACAGATACTCTCTTTTGGAAAATGAGGAAATAAAACTTCTAAGTCACGAGCTCATCCAAAAGGGTGACATTCGATGAAGCTCCTAACCTTGTGGGAGCCTAATTGTATCGGTGCAGAAGAATGATAGGACATGGTGAATTTGTATTGATTATAGAGACCTAAAAAAAAACATCGTTAAGAACCAATACCTAAACCCCCATATTGATTGACTTCTTGATCAGATTAAGGGTGGCAAGTTCTTTAGTAAGATTGATTTGAATTCAAGATAACACCGGGTCTCTATTGAACAAACTGACATATGAAAGAACACCTTCAAGACTAAAGAAGGCCTTTTTCAGTGGTTGGTCATGCCTTTTGTCTTGACTAATTTTATGACAACATTCATCGGGATGATGGATGATATCTTGCAGTCCTTCACAAACTCTTTTGTGGTCATATATTTGGATGGCATCATCATCTTTAGCAAAACTTGGGTAGAACATTTGCAACACATTCATCAAATCCTAACCACTTTGTACAACACAAGTTATATGCCAATTTGGAGAAATAATCATTTGGCATGTAGATAATTCAATGTATAGGATACCTCATGGATGAACATGGAGTGCATGTGGACCTAGCCAAGATCCAAGTCATTCTCGATTGGCCAGCCCCAATGACTCTAACATTTCTTCGCAACATATGGGGACTTGCCAACTTCTACCATAGGTTCATGTTGGAGTTATTTCATATCGCTTGGCCCTTAATCCAAGTGACCAAGGGTGGATCTAAAGCCAAGTTTTCCTGGTCTGATTCATAGCAGAAAGCATTCAAGGATCTGAAAATGTGCCTCTCCTCGGCACTAGTTCTCACTCTACCAGAACAATTATAGTTGTTCAAGTTTGAGACAAATGCCTCTGACTATGCTATTGGTGTATCTCTCACTCAGCATGGACATTCGTTGACCTATCACAATGAGACACTCTATGAGATTGTTCGTAGGTATCCCACCTATCACAAGGGAATACACTCCATTGTGCAGGCATGCTGACAGTTGACACATTATATTATGGGAAAGTAAACGATCATCCACATTGATCACAAGACTATACAATTAATGCAAATAGAAGGATAGTTATAGAATGACCACCATCAAAAGTGATCCATGTACTTGCAATAATCCCACTTGAATATTAACCTTCACTGCCTATGTTATTGCTAAGCATACCATTAAGAAGTGGGTTGTACACTTCTCTACCTACCCCAGACAAGCCCTGGGATTAAGTCTCCATGGATCACATGTCAAGTTTTCCCTCCACCAAGCATGGTAACGATTATGTCTTTATGGTTGTTGATCACTTCTCTAAGATGATAATTTTGGCACTATGTAAGAAGAGTATCACAAACGAACCTACTGCTAAGATCTTCTTTGAGCATGTTTAGGCTCATTATGGGCTACCATAAACCATTATTTCATATAGATACAATAGTTTCCTCAGTACCTTATGGTCCATCCTATGGTATTTTATGGACACCAAGATGAAGAAATCGCCTACCTTCCACCCCCAAATAGATGGACAAACATAAGTGTTTAATAGGATGATTATGCATATCATGCACAGGATCACTCGAAGAATCTGCATACATGGCATGAGAGACTTCCATATGTCCAACATAGCTACAACAGAGCCCTCCATATCTCGATTGAACATAGCCATTTTTAGGTGTGCTTGGGTTTCCAACCATTGGCCCCCATTGATGTAGCTTTGTCTATTGCATCTTTACAGAAAGAGTCCTCCCATGCTAAGACTAAGGCAGACAAAGTAACCAAATTTGTAGAATGGATTTGTCACGTCCAACAATAGGATCATGATATCTTGCAGAAATCCAATTCCAAATACAAGAAACGACATGACCAACATCGAGTGCCACACAAGTTCCAGGTTGATGATAAGGTGTGGTTACATTTGCAGAAAAATCACCTCATAAGCCCCCGCAAGATCCTTAAACCACTAGGATATGGGATTTACACCATCACGAAGGTTGTGGGTGAGAATGATTTTGAATTGAGTATTCCCCCTTTCCTTGGCTTGCACCCACTATCTAATATGGAGCTTTTTTTACCATGTTTTCCTCCACTATTGGACACTTTAGAGGTGGTTGAGCATTTGGATCCTACATAACTCAACCATGACCCATGACTGTAATGATTAGGCTATAATGGATCAAATCATATACCTTAATACGAAGGGAACGCACCAACAAAACATACAACTCTATCGGGTTGTCAAGCATGAAAACTTCTTCACCAAGGCAAGTGGCTCACTAAGAGTTAGATTCAACAAAATTTCCCCCATATAATGAGGGAACTTGATGCAATGGGGACAATTTCTTACTAAGGGGGGGAGAATGATCCAAATGTACATTGGTGGCCACCAACCTCTTCCAATTACTGTACACAATTCTCCATCTTGGCAGCTATTTTTATCTATAGTTTTTTGGGTTCTAAACTTTTGAGATTGTTTTGAGGCCGTAAACAATGTTTTTTGGCCATTTGGGGGCCTAGGGTTATAGTCATAGTCTACCTAGGGTTGTCAATAATTGTACTTCTCATTTGGATCCTTCCAATGAGCTATTGTGTGCCCCAAATGAACATTGTATGCAAAAGTTGAAACCTCGGGAAGTTGACGTATCAATGAGTTGCCTCGGGGCCCATAATCCTTCTTAGCGCTTCATCTCCTAGAGTTAGGGTTTTGGATATTTATAGGTTTTTCCTCTTATGTTTTAGTAATTTATGTTAAAAAGGCCACTTCGACCTCTTGTAATGTCTTCTTGTGAATGAGTGTAGCTAACACCTCTCTCTTCATAAATAAGCTACCACCATTCTAGCTAGCTTGTATTGCTTTGCATTTTATACTCTTTTCCTATTTCATTCACTAATAGAACTTGGGTTTCACTGTATTACTCTCCTCTTTGTGATATTTCTATGTGAGTGTTTCCATTTATATTTTTATGTTTCATTACATTCTCTATACAATCCAAGGTGATGGTATCAAAGCAATCTACTCTTTTTTGTTTCTCAGTGCATGTCCCCAACGAGGTTAGGGTATAGAGAGTTGGGTCTCGAGCTAATTTCACTTGGGGAAGACAACCATCGCTAGCCCAAGTGGTCTACCATAGTGGACAAAAAGAGATATGATGGAGCAATAGATCTTATTAAGTCATTGCTCGAGGAAGCTCTCGCACGACAAAAGTATGAGATGATGGAAACTTTTGCCCAGACCCTTCAATGAATTCCAACAGTGGTTGAGACATCTTCAACAGGAAACCATTTCGAAGGTGCAACACCCCTCAAGTACAAGTTAACTTTGACATTCCTTTATTTGAAAGAAATATAGATGCAAATTCTTTCAGGAAATGGTTAAATTTGTCAGAGGGTTATTACTTTGTTCAAAAAAACATTGAACATCGAAAAGATATCTTTTGCACTTCTTAATTCCCTTCCCTGTGTCAAATATTAGTGGGAAAGTTACTGGGAGATCCATTGCAAAGATGAATCTACAACATTTAGGACAAAACCCACTTGGGTGGCTTTGTTGATACCCTCTAGGAGGAATTATACCATGTCGAAAACTATGATGACCAGTACACAAGATGGAAAACTCTGCATTAGGGGAGAGACCAGACGATGTTGGAGTACACCAATATCTTCCATACCTTGTTCTCACAGATTGGTATCAAAGACTCTAAGAGGAAACTAGTTTTGAAGTACCACAGTGGCCTACACAGGTACATCCAAACATAGATGGATTTCCTGGACATCTCCTCATTGGGATATGCTTATCAATATGTTATCGAAATCAAGCAAAAATTCAACGAGAGGAATAAGTAGGAGTTTGGGTCTACAAATCCACCACAATAGAAGCATGGTAAAGATGGCCCCAACTCATAGAACAAAGGAAAGATCAAGGATATCCAACCTCAATACAACCAATCCAAGTTACAGGTAAAGAAGGGTAATGTGAAGTCGAAGAAGGACACTAGAAAGTGGTGTGAGTTCCATAAAATCTCCTGGCACAACAATGTTGATTATCACTTGAAACAACCATTGTTGGTCAAGATGAAAGAAAAATATCAAACTTTAGTTGAGACTTTGATTCAAAGAAAGATAAGGAAAATTGGATCATTGACACAAAACCCAATGTTATTATTGCAACTACAAAGATCCAACCAAAAGAGTCTGAGGAGTCTAAGGGGGGGGGTGCCTCTTTCATTCATAGGTATAATTTAGATCTAGGTGTACATCAGTGACCACCCACCTCCTCCACTGACTCGGTATGGTTCTCCATCTTGGCATCTTTTTTTATCTACATTTTTTGGGGTCCTAAACTTATGGGGGCATTTTGAGGCCTTAAAGGATGTTTTCTAGCCATTCGTGGGATTGGGATAGCCATGGCTTGCCTAGGCCTACTGAAAAATATTCCTCTTAGTTAGATATTTCCAAAGAGTTATTTTACACCACAAACGAAGATTATATGCAAAAGTTGCACCCACGAGAAGTTAACGTATCAACTAGCCACCTCAGGGCTCACAATCCTTTTTGGCGCTTTGTCTCCCAGGGTTAGGGTTTTTTATATTTAAGTTTTTGTCTTTTAAGGTTTAATACTTTATGTTAAAAAGGCTATTTTGGCCTCTTGTAATGTCTTCTTGTGAATGAGCATAGTCGACACCTCTCTCTTTAAAGATAAGATACTACCATTCTAGCTAGTTTGTATTGCTTTGCATTTTACAATCTTTTCTTATTTCATTCATTAATAGAACTTGGGTTTCTGTGAAATGAAACAATCATACACACTAATCATAATCTTTTGCAATTCATGCAAACACAAGGAAAGTTACAAAGTATCCACCATCAAAAGTGGTCCACGTACTTACAACAATTCCACTTGAACATTAAGTACAAGAAGGGCATCCCCAACCATGTTGCACACTGCCTCAGTCAACCCTCGATTGTGGTGCTAACCAAAGTTACTGACTCTTATGGGGATGAGACCTCTAGGTGGCCCCAATTGTATGAAAACTACCTTGACTTCACTTATACGTATCATACATTGGGAACAGGTAAATAAGTTCTAGGCTTTCACCTCCATGGCGCACTTTTGTGTTAATTGGGTCAGCATTGTGTTCCTTCAAGCAAGCATGCAAAGCTAATTTGGGAGGCACATTACAGTCGGGTCATGAGGCACTTCAGTGTGTAGAAGAAATTAGGAGTGCTACAAAATTATTTCTACTGGAAAAAACGTTGACGAGACGTGAGCAGGTATATCAGATCGTGCATTGTATGTGCCATTTCTAATCCTACCATTGAGAAGCATGGGTTGTACACTCCTCTACCTACCCCAAACAAGCCTTAGGAGTCAGTCTCCATGGATTACATGTCAATTTTTCCCTCCATCGAGCATGGTAATGATTGTGTCTTTGTTGTTGTTGATCAGTTCTCTAAGATGTCCATTTTGGCACCATGTAAGAATAGTATCACAGTCAAAATCACTGTCAAGCTCTTCTTTGAGCACATTTGGGTTCATTTTGGGATACCAAAAACCATTCTTTCAGATAGGGACAAAAGGTTTCTTAGTACCTTCTAATCCATCCTATGTTATTTGATGGATACCAAATTGACTACCTTAGGCCCCCAAACAAATGGACAAATATAAGTGGTCAATATAATGATTGTGCATATACTGCATAAGTATAACTCCAAGCATCCACGTACATGGGATGAGATCCTTCCATATTTTTAACGTAGCTACAACAGATCCCTCAACAAATATATTGGCCACAACCCTTTCTAGGTGTTCTCTTGGTTCCAACCATTGGCCCCCATTTATGTAGTTCTTCCCATTGCATCTTCATAGGAAGTGACCTCCCATCCTCCACCTAAAGTGGATAGAACAACCAATTTTTTTGAATGGATCCAACACATCCAACAACAAATTCATGATATCCTGCAGAAAGCCAATGCCAAGTACAACCAACAACATGAACAACATCAGGTTCCACACAAGTTTCAGGTTTCACGATAAGGTTTGGTTGCATTTGTAGAAAGAGTGCCTCACAATACCCCGTAGGAAGCTTGCACTACTCTTGTATGGGCCTTACACCATCAAAAAGGTTGTGGGTGAGAATGCTTTTGAATTGAGTATTCCCCCTTTACTTGGATTGCACAGGTTGTGGGTGAGAATGCTTTTGAATTGAGTATCCCCCCTTTACTTGGCTTGCACAAGTTGTGGGTGAGAATGATTTTGAGTTGAGTATCCCCCCTTTACTTGGCTTGCACCCAATATTAATGTGGAGTTGCTTCGACCATATTTTCCACCCCTATTGGACACTTCAAAGGTGGATGACCCTTTAGCCCCTACAGAACTCAATTCTAACTGCATTGAGCATGCTACATTGAAACTGATCATGGAAACCAAGACAAAGGGCCCCCGCCAACAAAAAATACAACTCTATTGGGTTGTCAAAGAAGGACGGCTTCTTCACCAAGGCAAGTGGCTCAAGAAGAGTTAGATTCAAAAAATGTTTCCCCATCTAATGAGGGAACTTGACGCAATGGGGACCATTGCTTCCAAAGGGGTGAGGAATAATCCAGGTGGACATCAGTGGCCATCCACCTCTTTCACTAATTCAACATGGTCTCCATCATGGCATCTTTTTTTATCAACATTTTTTTGGGTATTAAACTTCCAAGGTCGTTTTGAGGCCTTAAACAATGTTTTTTGGCCATTCGGGGGCCTAAGATATCCATGGCCTACCCAAGCCTACCAACAATTGCACTTCTCAGTGAGATCTTTCCAACAAACTATTGTGCATCCCAAACGAATATTGTATGCAAAAGTTATGGCTTCCAAACGTTAATGTATCAACTGGCCACCTTGGGGGCCACAATCCTTTTTGTAGCTTCATATCCTAGAAGTACGGTTTTGGATATTTAGGGATTTTGTCTCTTGGGGTTTATTAATTTATGTTAAACATTCCATCTTGGCTTCTTATAATGTATTCTTGTGAATGAGTGTACCTGGCACCTCTCTCTTTAGAGATAAGCTACCACCATTCTAGCTAGCTTGTATCGCTTTGCATTTTACAATCTTTTCCCATTTCATTCATTAATAGAACTTGGGTTTCACTATATTACTTTCATTTTTGCAATAGTTGTGTGTGTGTGTGTGTGTGTGTGTTTCCATTCATATTCCTGCCTTTAATTTCATTCTCTATACAATCCAAATCGGTGGTTTCAAAACAATCTGTCGTTTGTTGTTTCTTAGTGCATGTCCCCAACGAGGTTTGGATATAAAGAGTTGGGTCTCGAGTTAATTTCAATTGGATAAAGCCGCTCTCACTAGCCCAAGCGGCCTCCCATGGTGTATTAAAAGAGAGATGATGGGGTGGGAGATCTTATCAATTTATTGCTCGAGGAAGCCCTCGTGCGACAGAGGAACAAGAGAATGGAAAATTTTACTCGGATCCTTCGATGAATGCCAACGACAGCCAAGACATATTCAACGAGAAACCATTTCAAAGGTGTGACACCCTTCAAGGTAAAATTTAACTTGGACAAAATTCCTTTATTTGAAGGAAATATAGATGCAAACGCTTTTGAAAAATGGTTAAATCTGTAATAAGTTATCGAACATCGAAAATATCACTTTTGCACTTCTTAAGGCCCTTCCCCATGTCAAATATTGGTGGCAAAGTTATTGGGATAGCCATGAAGGAGATGAGTCTAAAAATTTTAGGACAGAACCCACTTGCATGCCTCTTGTTGATGCCCTCAAGGAGGAACTCTACATTGTAGGAAACTATGATGACCAGTACATGAGATGGACAAGTGTGTGTCATGAGAGAGACCAAACAATGCTAGAGTACATTAATATCTTCCATACCTTTTGCTCAAAGTTGGGTATTAGAGACTCTTAGCAGCACTTGGTTTTGAAGTACCACAGTCGCCTACATAGGTACATCCAAACAGAGATGGATTTCTTGGACATCTGCTCATTGGTATCTACTTATTGATGTGTTGTCAAATTCAAGAAAAAATTCAAGCAGAGGATTAAGTGACAATTTGGGTCTGCAAATCCCCCACAACAGAAGCATAGTAAAGGTGGCCCCAACTCATAGAAAAAAGGATAGAGCAATTATATCTAACCTCAACACAACTAATCTAATCCACAGGTAAAGAAAGGTAACAGAAAGTAGAAGAAAGACATGGGAAAGTGGTGTGAGTTCCACAAAGGCCCCTGGGACAACACTGTTGAATATCACTGGAAACAATCATTGTTAGTTGACCTAAAAGAAAAAGAATCAGACTCTAGATCAAACTCTTATTCAAATTAGGATAAGGGAAATCGTATCATTGACGTAGAACCAAGTGCAACCATTGTAACCACAAATCCAACCAAAAGTGTCAAATGATCCTAGGGAGGGGGAGCATCTCTTCCATTCACATATGTGGGTGAAGGGGCCTCTACTATATTTCATTGTTGACAATTGTATCCAAAAGAACTTGATCTCAATCGAGGTCATCAAGAGATTGAAGTTGCTGACAATGCCACACCCCCAACTATACACCATCGTTTGGTTTATCCAACGATGAGACCTCCACGTCAGCCAGCAATGTTACTTGCCCTATGACATCAATCCCTTCAAAGATGAGGTAATGCGTTGTAACACCCTATTTCTCCCAATCTGTAAAAATAACTATATTGGCCAAGAACTATGGCAAACTCAAAGATGTGAATGTTTGATTTGACGAACCTTTGCATAAAAGGTCGATGAATGTAAATTATGTTATGAATAGGTGTTGCATGACTGCTGGGAGGGGAGTGTGCTAAAAGAGAC
>JASDQU010099931.1:92534-107950 GCA_032191745.1 Picea mariana
ACAATTGAAATCCTATGGTTTTATATACATCGAATCAATTTCATTTAGTATCCCCAAGTCTCATTATATTGGGAAACGAGTTTCTCAAGTGCTTCCCAAGCATATGTGGGAGATTTTGATTTTTGAATATGGAATCACAACTCATCTGACACAAGGATTCCAATTAAACTTTGGTCTTCGTCAACTCTATTTAGCAAATTTTCCTTTTTCTCATCTTATTCAGGTTCAGTCTCATCACCTTTAGTGATTTGTAACATGCCATGATTCTGAAGCACATCCTATGTGTTGCTTCGCTAGCTCTAATAACCATGGCTTGTGAGAGTGAATCTAGGGTTTATGACCCCATGATGAACCCAAGCAAAAAATAGTTGATGAATAACAAGTTTGAGTGATTGAAAAAGTGTGAAGGTCCAATAACAACAACAACAAAAAGGATCTTTGATACTTGGAAAATTTTCCCTTTCTAATAAAAAAACCAATAGAAATCCCAAAGGGTTAGTTCAACTAGTTGAACCATCCGCCTAAGGCATGTTATTGGCAAGGAGGCCTTAGGTCATAGGTTCAAATTTGTTTAGTCCCTCAAGGTTACCAACTACTATCGTGGTTAGTAGTTGAGTTTCCCTAAATTTAGATATTTAAGGGGAAAGGGGGATCCCATGAGATTTTCCTTGAAAAAAATGAGTGTTTATAGTTTGAAAAATCTCCAACAACATGTATGTAACCCTCCCCTCACTTAAAAAAAAATGAAAATAAATAGAGCTCAAATCCATTCTAGAGTAAAGGGAAAAATTGTAGCAAATGTCAAAGACTTGATTTTAAAAAACAAGCTCTACATAAATGGAAGAGTATTGCCCATGGAGATAGAAATATATAGTTGCCATTGTTGTAATAGATATGTACAAAGAATATTGTTTTTTGCACCCACACATGCTAGGGTTCCTACCAGCTTTATTACTACTACAATGATTGTTGGTCCTAGAGAGGAATTCCCCCCACTCCAAATCCTGATGTTGCTACATTCTATAGCCCTGTTGATGCTCTAGGAAAATTGACAAAACCCCAACCATCTCATTTTGTGAAAAAGATTGAAAACATTTTAGACATCCCTCTCCCATCATCGAGCTCACATCAAATGGATATAGCTCTTGCAAATTGGGGCTTGGTTGGTCAGCTCTTAGGCTTATGGCCCTCTCCCTGGGCTGTGGCACTTTGGATTTAGAAAATTTGGAAGACTTTGATCAAAGGAAACCTCAATCATTTTTTATGTGAACAAGGGTTTGGCTCTTTCATGTTTGAGCTTAAATAAGACCTAGATTTGATTTCTTGGAGCAGGCCCTATTTTAATGGAACAAGAGGAATGCATCTTAATAAGTGGACTCGGTAATTCAATCCAGATCATGACATCCACTTTGTTGTTCTCATTTGGGTTTTCCTACCTCATTTTCCTCTGCATTATCGAGATCATGAAGTGTATTAGAGATTCTCTTGGGAAATACATCAATAGATCTGAACCCAAAGACCATATGTTTTCATGTGTAGAGATTTGTGTCAAAGTGTACCTGGAAAAAGGAATCCCCTTTTGAAATTAGGAAATTGGTCACATATCCAGCCTATGGACTATGAGCAAATTCCCTTTAAATGTAAGTTGTGCCATGAATATGGTTATTGTGAAAAAAACTAAAAAAATAATCCATGGGTAGCCCAGCAAGGACAAGAGAATATTGACCAATGGAAAACAACAAAATAGAAAAAGACTAACAAGAAAAATCTGAATCAAGGGGGAATAAAGTCAAATGCACATATCCCTGGAGCATCAAAGGCACCAGAGAAAAGGGCCTAGTAAAGAACAAGGATAATTGAGCAACCCCCAATCTCAAATCAGTCAAGAGGAGAATTAAATGGAAGCAAATCTCCACAACCCAATGAAGGAGGTATCCTAAGTAAGATTTATAATAGCTTTAAGGCTCTTTCACAATCTAAACCTTTGTCCTACGCTATAGTAGTAGCAGGTGTAGTCTCCATCCCTGTTAAGATGACCATACAAAGCCCAACTTTATAAGTGTTGGTTTTAATCACCGAGGATGATGAAGAAGAAGTGGGATTAGTCCACCATGAAGAAGAAATAAATAGGAATTATGATCTGATTTAGGATACTCCAAGGTTTTTGATAAGGAAAAAAGCATATCAATAAAAAGGTGAAGAGGAAAAAGAAGAACAGAGTAAGGAAACCAAACACACTGGGAAAGCTAGAAGAAAAACCACTAAGGATATAAGAGAAGAAATAGAAAACAGAGAGAAAAGGTTGGACATGCAATCAACAATAGAGAATTGTATGGCAACGTAAGCCTGGCAAGAAATTTGGACAGGTAGCTCGTCCACACGAGGGAGTATCCAATCCTATAAGCAAGCAATGATCTTCATCTTCTGGAGTTGGAGTGGTTTTTGGAGTTATTGCAAATTAGAAGTTGTTAGAAATTTAGTTATGGAAGAAAGACTAGTGGTTCTTCTTCTGTAGGAAACTAAGTTGGAGGGACAAATAGTATTGAATGAATGTAAATCACAATGGAGACTAGGAGAGGACAATATGGTAAGTTCTCGGGTAGATTTTGGAGGAATATGCACAATCTGGAACAATAAGGTTCTGAGACTTGAATCATGCACCAAGTCTTAGCATTAGCTCCTTACATGCCTCATCCAAAAACACACAAGACAAAAGTAGAATTCAATTAACCTCTACATGCCAAATAAAATTTGGGAAAAGATTGAATGTTGGGATTCTCAAGAGAAAAATGATTTCCTTTCCAAAGATATAATCGAGGAAGAAAAGCATGCAGCAGTTTGGATTTTAGAGATTGATAAAGCTCCTAGACCGGATGGTTTCTCAATGAGTTTTTTTAGAGCCTGCTAGAATATCATCAATGTAGACCTCAAAAGAATGCTTCAATATATTCAAAAATATTACAAAGATGGAGGTGTCACCAATTCGACATTCCTCTCTCTGATTCCAAAGGAGTTCAACCCATCCTCCTTTTCTCACTTTCGCCCCATCTCTTTTTGCAATTCTTCTTACAAAATTCTCTCCAAGGGATTAGATAACATGTTAAAATTAGTTTTGCATAAAGTCGTAGCAAAAAACCAAAGTGGCTTCATGCAAAATAGGCATATTGTGGATAATGTAATCCTCTTCCAGAAGGTCATCCACTCAAGTCAAGTGAACAAGGAAAGAGGTATGATGATAAGAATAGATATAGAAAACACCTTTGAGAGACTACGCCATTGATTTATATTTGATGTTATGCATAAATTTGGTTTTTGCAATGCCTTTATCCATTGGATATTAGCTTGTGTGTGCAACCCCTAGATATCACCTCTTGTACATGGTAGGCTAGTTGACTTATTTAAATCCAGTAGAGGGCCATTTCAAGGTTGTCCTCTCTCTCCTCTCCTTTATATTATCATGGTCAAGTCTCTCGGTAGGAAATTGGAAGTAGAGAAAAGAAGTCAAAACCTTCTTGGAATAAAGATTGTTGGGAGGGTGAAATGCATCAACCATTCTCAATTTGTTGATGACACTCTCCTCATTGGTGGGGCCTCTTCCATCATTACAATCTGGTTCAAAAATTTCTTGGATTCTTTTATAAAATATTCAGGGGAGAAGATTAATTCCATTAAAATCCAAATCTTTGGGTGGAATGTGCTTCATCCTTAGCTCATAGATATTGACAAGATTCTACAATTCTCTTATCAAGAGAAATGGTCATCCTCTAAATACATGAGGGTGTCCATCAGTTTGTGAAAACCTTCCTCTCATGAATAGTAGAGTGTTTTGGGGAAATAAGTTCCAACATTCAACAATCGTGTTTCTAATGGCTTAATCCTACTAGTTGAGTGATTTTAATAAAATTTGTTCTTTCTACCCTTCCAATTTTTCAATGCTATGTTATTTTGGCTCATGTGGGAATTTTTCTTCAAATGGTGCAAAAAATTAGAAAGTTATTCTAGCAAGGGGGTGATCTAGGTGGACATCAGTGTCCACCCACCTCTTCCACTAACTCAACATGGTTTTCCATCTTGTCAATTTTTCTATCTATAGTTTTTCGGGTCCTAAACTTCCTGGGTCATTTTGAGGCCTTAAATGATGTTTTTTGGCCATTCATGGGCCTAGAGCACCCATGGCCTACTCATGCCCGCTAAAAATTATAATTCTTAATTACAATTTTCCAACGAGCTATTGTGCACCCCAAATGAAGATTGTATGCAAGAGATGCGCCCCCGGGAGGTTGACACATCAACTAGCCACCTGGAGGCCCGCAATCCTTTTTGCACTTCATCTCCTAGAGTTAGGGTTTTGGATCTTTATGGATTTTTCTTCTTAGGGTTTAGTACTTTCTGTTAAAAAGGTCATTTCAGCCTCTTGTAATTCCTTCTTGCAAGTGAGCATAATCGACACCCCTATCTTAAGAGATAAGCTACCACCATTTTAGATAGCTCGTATTGCTTTGACTTTTACACTCTTTTCCTATTTCATTCATTAATAGAACATGGGTTTCATTGTATTATTTTTCTCTTTTCAATTTTTTTTTGTGTGTGTTCCCATTCATATTCTTGTCTTTCATTGCATTATCTATACAATATATATTAGTGGTATCGGAGCAATTTCCTCTTTGTTGTTTCTCAATGCATGTCCCCGACAAGGTCAGGGTATAGAGAGTTGTGTCTTGAGCTAATTTCACTTGGGTAAGAACGCTCTCGCTAGCATAAGTGGCCTCCCATGGTGAATGAAAAGAGAGATGATGGAGCAGGAAATCCTATCAAGTTGTTTCTCGAGGAAGCCCTTCTGCGATAGAGAAACGAAACGATGGAAAATCTTGCCCAGATCCTTTGATGAATACCAATGGTGGCCCAAACATCTTCAATAAGCAACCATTTCGAGGGTGTGACACCCTTCAAGGTACATGTTAACTTTGACATTCCTTTATTTGAATGAAAGATAGATGCAGATGCTTTGGATAAATGGTTAAAACTATTATAAGGTTATTACTCTGTTCAAAAAAATTCAAACATTGAAAAGTTCACTTTTGCACTCCTTAAGGCCCTTCCCCAATGTCAAATATTTGTGGGAAAGTTATTGGGAGAGACACAATGGAGATGAGTCTACAATATTTAGGACAAAACCCACTTGGGTGGATTTTGTTGATTCCCTCAAGGGGGAATTCAATCATGTCGGAAACTATGACAACCAGTACACGAGATGGACAATTATGTGTCAGGAGAGAGACCAAATGGTGTCGAAGTACACCAATATCTTCCATACCTTATTCTTAAAGCAAGGTATCACAGACTCCAAGCCACACCTGGTTTTGAAGTACTGCAGTTTCCTACACAAGTACATCCAAACAGAGATGGATTTCTTGGATGTCTCCTCACTAGGATCTACCTATTGATATGCTGTCAAAATCGAGCAAAAAATCAATCAAATAAATAAGTGGGAGTTTGGGTCTACAAATCCACCACAACATAATCATGGTAAAGGTGGCCCCAACTCAGAGAACAAAGGACAAAGTAAGGATATCCAACCTCAAGATGACCAATCCAAGATGTAGGTAAAGAATGGTAACATGAAATCAAAGGACATTGGAAAGCGGTCTGAGTTCCAAAAAATCCCCAGGCACAACATTGTTGAATGTCATTCAAAAAAATCATTGTTGGCTGAGTTGAAAGAAAAAGAAACGGCCTCTACATTGGAATCTGATTCAGATTAGGATAAGGGAAAGTGGATCATTGATGTAGAACCTATTGTTACCATTGAAATTGTAAAGATCCAACCAAAAGAGTCAGAGGAGCCTAAGGAGGGGGGGCACTTATTCCATTCACAGACATGGGTGAAGGGGACTCCACTACATTTCATTGTTGACAGCAGTATCCAAAAGAACCTAATATTAATCGAGGTCATCAAGAGATTGATGTTTCTGACAACACCACACCCCCAACCAAACACCATTGGTTGGTTGAGCCAGGGATGAGACCTCCACGACAACTAGCAATGTCACCTGTCATATGGCATCAAACACTTCAAAGTTGAGTTACTGTGTGATATTTCTGGACTTGAAGTTTGTGATGTTATTTTAGGACAACCCTATATGTGGAATCATCATGTTGTTTATGAGTCTAGTCCTCGTAGTATCATTGTTACTTTGGGAGGATAACTCTATAGAGTACCAGTGGTAGTCTTGACTATTGTGGTTTCCTTGATCTTGACAAAGCAATGTCAAAAGGTAATCTCTCGGATTGAAATATTTTTCCTCTTCATGGTTCAGTCAGAAGGTGAAACGAAGGTCATTGTGACCACCACCTCAGCACAGGGCCTCTCTACACAATGAAATTAGGTGTACAAGATTGTAGAGGAATACAGAGATATCTTGGCTTCTCCTATGGGGGTGCCTCTGCACTACTAGGTCAAACATTCAATTGAATTGATACCTAGTGCTCCTTTTCCTAATGGCCCAATATACAGATACTCTCTTTTGGAGAATGAGGAAATAAAACTTGTAAGTCACGAGCTCATCCAAAAGGGTGACATTCGACGAAGCTCCTAACCTTGTGGGAGCCTAATTGTATCAGTGCAGAAGAATGATAGGACATGGTGAATTTGTATTGATTATAGAGACCTAAACAAAATCATCATTAAGAATCGATACCTAAACCCCCATATTGATTTTCTTCTTGATCAGAGTAAGGGTGGAAAGTTCTTTAGTAAGATTGATTTGAAGTCAAGATAACACCGGGTCTCTATTGAACAAACTGACATATGAAAGAACACCTTCAACACTAAAGAAGGCCTTTTTCAATGGTTGGTCATGCCTTTTTTCTTGACTAATTTTATGACAACATTCATCGGGATGATGGATGATATCTTGCAGTGCTTCACAAACTCTTTTGTGGTCATATATTTTGATGGCATCATCATCTTTAGCAAAACTTGGGTAGAACATTTGCAACACATTCATCAAATCCTGACCACTTTGTACAACACAATTTATATGCCAATTTGGAGAAATAATCATTTGGCATGTAGATAATTCAATGTATAGGATACCTCATGGATGAACATGGAGTGCATGTGGACCTAGCCAAGATCCAAGTCATTCTCGAATGGCCAGCCCCAATGACTCTAACAGTTCTTTGCAACATATTGGGACTTGCCAACTTCTACCATAGGTTCATGTTGGAGTTATTTCATATCACTTGGCCCTTAATCCAAGTGACCAAGGGTGGATCTAAAGCCAAGTTTTCCTGGTCTAATTCATAGAAGAAAGCATTCAAGGATCTGAAAATGTGCCTCTCCTCGGCACTAGTTCTCACTCTACCAGAACAACAATAGTTGTTCAAGTTTGAGACATATGCCTCTGACTATGCTATTGGTGTAGCCCTCACTCAACAAGGACATTTGTTGACCTATCACAATGAGACACTCTATGAGATTGTTCGTAGGTATCCCACCTATCACAAGGGAATACACTCCATTATGCAGGCATGCCGACAGTTGACACATTATATTATGGGAAAGTAAACGATCATCCACATTGATCACAAGACTATACAATTAATGCAGATAGAAGGATAGTTATAGAATGACCACCATCAAAAGTGATCCATGTACTTGAAATAATTCCACTTGAATATTAACCTTCACTGCCTATGTTATTGCTAAGCATACCATTAAGAAGTGGGTTGTACACTTCTCTACCTACCCCAGACAAGCCCTGGGATTAAGTCTCCATGGATCACATGTCAAGTTTTCCCTCCACCAAGCATGGTAACGATTATGTCTTTATGGTTGTTGATCACTTCTCTAAGATGACAATTTTGGCACTTTGTAAGAAGAGTATCACAGATGAACCTACTGCTAAGATCTTCTTTGAGCATGTTTAGGCTCATTATGGGCTACCATGAACCATTATTTCATATAGATACAATAGTTTCCTCGGTACCTTATGGTCCATCCTATGGTATTTTATGGACACCAAGATGAAGAAATCACCTACCTTCCACCCCCAAATAGAAAGACAAACATAAGTGTTTAATAGGATGATTATGCATATCATGCACAGGATCACTCGAAGAATCTACATACATGGCATGAGAGACTTCCATATGTCCAACATAGCTACAACAGATCCCTCCATATCTCGATTGAACATAACCATTTTTAGGTGTGCTTGGGTTTCCAACCATTCGCCCCCATTGATGTAGCTTTGTCTATTACATCTTTACAGAAAGAGTCCTCCCATGCTAAGACTGAGGCAGACAAAGTAACCAAATTTGTAGAATGGATTTGTCACATCCAACAATAGGATCATGATATCTTGCAGAAATCCAATTCCAAATACAAGAAACGACATGACCAACATCGAGTGCCACACAAGTTTCAGGTTGATGATAAGGTGTGGTTAGATTTGCAGAAAAATCACCTCATAAGCCCCCGCAAGATCCTTAAACCACTAGGATATGAGATTTACACCATCATGAAGGTTGTGGGTGAGAATGATTTTGAATTGAGTATTCCCCCTTTCCTTGGCTTGCACCCACTATCTAATATGGATCTTTTTTTACCATGTTTTCCACCATTATTGGACACTTTAAAGGTGGTTGAGCATTTGGATCCTACATAACTCAACCATGACCCATGATTGTAATGATTAGGCTATAATGGATCAAATCATATACATTAATACAAAGGGAACGCACCAACAAAACATACAACTCTATCGGGTTGTCAAGCATGAAAACTTCTTCACCAAGGCAAGTGGCTCACCAAGAGTCAGATTCAACAAAATTTCCCCCATCTAATGAGAGAACTTGATGCAATGGGGACCATTTCTTACTAAGGGGGGGAGAATGATCCAAATGTACATCAGTGGCCACCAACCTCTTCCAATGACTGTACACAATTCTCCATCTTGGCAGCGATTTTTATCTACAGTTTTTTGGGTTCTAAACTTTTGAGGTCATTTTGAGGCCATAAACAATGTTTTTTGGCCATTTGGGGGCCTAGGGTTATAGTCATAGTCTACCTAGGCTTGTCAATAATTGTACTTCTCATTTGGATCCTTCCAATGAGCTATTGTGTGCCCCAAATGAATGTTGTATGCAAAATTTGAAACCTCAGGAAGTTGACATATCAATGAGTTGCCTCGGGGCCCATAATCCTTCTTAGCGCTTCATCTCCTAGAGTTAGGGTTTTGGATATTTATAGGTTTTTCCTCTTATGTTTTAGTAATTTATGTTAAAAAGGCCACTTCGACCTCTTGTAATATCTTCTTGTGAATGAGTGTAGCTAACACCTCTCTCTTCATAGATAAGCTACCACCATTCTAGCTAGCTTGTATTGCTTTGCATTTTATACTCTTTTTCTATTTCATTCATTAATAGAACTTGGGTTTCACTGTATTACTCTCCTCTTTGTGATATTTCTATGTGAGTGTTTCCATTCATATTTTTACGTTTCATTCCATTCTCTATACAACCCAAGGTGATGGTATCAGAGCAATCTGCTCTTTGTTGTTTCTCAGTGCATGTCCCCAACGAGGTTAGGGTATAGAGAGTTGGGTCTCGAGCTAATTTCACTTGGGGAAGACAACCATCGTTGGCCCAAGTGGTCTACCATAGTGGACAAAAAGAGATATGATGGAGCAATAGATCTTATTAAGTCATTGCTCGAGGAAGCTCTCGCACGACAAAAGTATGAGATGATGGAAACTTTTGCCCAGACCCTTCAATGAATTCCAACAATGGTTGAGACATCTTCAACAGGAAACCATTTCGAAGGTGCAACACGCCTCAAGCACAAGTTAACTTTGACATTCCTTTATTTGAAGGAAATATAGATGCAAATTCTTTCAGGAAATGGTTAAATTTGTTAGAGGGTTATTACTTTGTTCAAAAAAACATTGAACATCGAAAAGATATATTTTGCACTTCTTAATTCCCTTCCCCGTGTCAAATATTAGTGGGAAAGTTACTGGGAGATCCATTGCAAAGATGAATCTACAACATTTAGGACAAAACCCACTTGGGTGGCTTTGTTGATACCCTCTAGGAGGAATTATACCATGTCAAAAACTATGATGACCAGTACACAAGATGGAAAACTCTGCATTAGGGGAGAGACCAGACGATGCTGGAGTACACCAATATCTTCCATACCTTGTTCTCAAAGATTGGTATCAAAGACTCTAAGAGGAAACTAGTTTTGAATTACCACAGTGGCCTACACAGGTACATCCAAACATAGATGGATTTCTTGGACATCTCCTCATTGGGATCTGCTTATCAATATGTTATCAAAATCAAGAAAAAATTCAACGAGAGGAATAAGTAGGAGTTTGGGTCTACAAATCCACCACAATAGAAGCATGGTAAAGATGGCCCCAACTCATAGAACAAAGGAAAGATCAAGGATATACAAGCTCAATACAACCAATCCAAGCCACAGGTAAAGAAGGGTAATGGGAAGTCGAAGAAGGACACTAGAAAGTGGTGTGAGTTCCATAAAATCCCCTGGCACAACAATGTTGATTATCGCTTGAAACAGCCATTGTTGGTCAAGATGAAAGAAAAATATCAAACTTTAGTTGAGACTTTGATTCAAAGAAAGATAAGGAAAATTGGATCATTGACACAAAACCCAATGTTATTATTGCAACTACAAAGATCCAACCAAAAGAGTTTGAGGAGTCTAAGGAGGGGGCGTGCCTCTTTCATTCATAGGTATAATTTAGATCTAGGTGTACATCAGTGACCACCCACCTCCTCCACTGACTCAGTATGGTTCTCCATCTTGTCCTCTTTTTTTATCTACATTTTTTTGGGTCCTAAACTTTTGGGGTCATTTTGAGGCCTTAAAGGATGTTTTCTAGCCATTCGTGGGATTGGGATAGCCATGGCTTGCCTAGGCCTATCGAAAAACATTCTTCTTAGTTAGATACTTCCAAAGAGTTATTTTACACCACAAACGAAGATTGTATGCAAAAGTTGCACCCACAGGAAGTTAACGTATCAACTAGACACCTCGGGGCTCACAATACTTTTTGGCGCTTCATCTCCTAGGGTTAGGGTTTTTGATATTTAAGTTTTTGTCTTTTAAGGTTTAATACTTTATGTTAAAAATGATATTTTGGCCTCTTGTAATGTCTTCTTGTGAATGAGCATAGTCGACACCTCTCTCTTTAAAGATAAGCTACTACCATTCTAGCTAGTTTGTATTGCTTTGCATTTTACAATCTTTTCTTATTTCATTCATTAATAGAACTAGGGTTTCTGTGAAATGAAACAATCATCCACACTAATCATAATCCTTTGCAATTCATGAAAACACAAGGAAAGTTACAAAATATCCACCATCAAAAGTGGTCCACGTACTTACAACAATTTCACTTGAACATTAAGTACAAGAAGGGCATCCCCAACCATGTTGCACACTGCCTCAGTCAACCCTCGATTGTGGTGCTAACCAAAGTTATTGACTCTTATGGGGATGAGACCTCTAGGTGGCCCCAATTGTATGACAACTACCTTGACTTCACTTATACATATCATACATTGGGCACAGGTAAATAAGTTCCAGGCTTTCACCTCCATGACGCACTTTTGTGTTAAATGGGTCAGCGTTGTGTTCCTTCAAGCGAGCATGCAAAGCTAATTTGGGAGGCACATTACAGTTGGGTCGCGAGGCACTTTAGTGTGTAGAAGAAATTAGGAGTGCTACAAAATTATTTCTACTGGAAAAAACTCTGACGAAATGTGAGCAGGTATATCAAATCGTGCATTGTATGTGCCATTGCTAATCCTACCATTGAGAAGCATGGGTTGTACACTCCTCTACCTACCCCAAACAAGCCTTAGGAGTCAATCTCCATGGATTACATGTCAATTTTTCCCTCCATCGAGCATGGTAATGATTGTGTCTTTGTGGTTGTTGATCAGTTCTCTAAGATGGCCATTTTGGCACCATGTAAGAATAGTATCACAGTCAAAATCATTGTCAAGCTCTTCTTTGAGCACATTTGGGTTCATTTTGGGATACCACAAACCATTCTTTCAGATGGGGACAAAAGGTTTCTTAGTACCTTCTAATCCATCCTATGTTCTTTGATGGATACCAAATTGACTACCTTAGGCCCCTAAACAAATGGACAAACATAAGTGGTCAATATAATGATTGTGCATATACTGCATAAGTATAACTCCAAGCATTCACGTACATGGGATGAGAGCCTTCCATATTTTTAACATAGCTACAACAGATCCCTCCACAAATATATTGGCCACAACCCTTTCTAGGTGTTCTCTTGGTTCCAACCACTGGCCCCCATTTATGTAGTTCTTCCCATTGCATCTTCATAGGAAGTGACCTCCCATCCTCCACCTAAAGTAGATAGAACAACCAATTTTTTTGAATGGATCCAACACATCCAACAACAAATTCATGATATCCTACAAAAAGCCAATGCCAATTACAAGCAACAACATGACCAACATCGGGTTCCACACAAGTTTCAGGTTTCACGATAAGGTTTGGTTGCATTTGTAGAAAGAGTGCCTCACAATACCCCGTAGGAAGCTTACATTACTCTTGTATGGACCTTACACCATCAAAAAGGTTGTGGGTGAGAATGCTTTTGAATTGAGTATCCCCCCTTTACTTGGATTGCACAGGTTGTGGGTGAGAATGCTTTTGAATTGAGTATTCCCCCTTTACTTGGCTTGCACAAGTTGTGGGTGAGAATGATTTTGAATTGAGTATCCCCCCTTTACTTGGATTGCACCCAATATTAATGTGGAGTTGCTTCGACCATATTTTCCACCCCTATTGGACACTTCAAAGGTGGATGACCCTTTGGCCCCTACAGAACTCAATTCTAACTGCATTGAGCATGCTACATTGAAACTGATCATGGAAGCCAAGACAAAGGGCCCCCGCCAACAAAAAAGACAACTCTATTAGGTTGTCAAAGAAGGACATCTTCTTCACCAAGGCAAGTGGCTCAAGAAGAGTTAGATTCAAAAAATGTTTCCCCATCTAATGAGGGAACTTGATGCAATGGGGACCATTGCTTCCAAAGGGGTGAGGAATAATCCAAGTGGACATCAATGGCCATCCACCTCTTTCACTAATTCAACATGGTCTCCATCATGGCATCTTTTTTTATCAACAGTTTTTTGGGTATTAAACTTCCAAGGTCGTTTTGAGGCCTTAAACAATGTTTTTTGGCCATTCGGGGGCCTAAGATAGCCATGGCCTACCCAAGCCTACCAATAATTGCACTTCTCAGTGAGATCTTTCCAACAAACTATTGTGCATCCCAAACAAATATTGTATGCAAAAGTTACAGCTTCCAAACGTTAATGTATCAACTAGCCACCTTGGGGACCACAATCCTTTTTGGCGCTTCATCTCCTAGAGGTACGGTTTTGGATATTTAGGGATTTTGTCTCTTGGGGTTTATTAATTTATGTTAAACATTCCATCTTGGCCTCTTATAATGTCTTCTTGTGAATGAGTGTACCTGACACCTCTCTCTTTAGAGATAAGCTACCACCATTCTAGCTAGCTTGTATCGCTTTGCATTTTACAATCTTTTCCCATTTCATTCATTAATAGAACTTGGGTTTCACTATATTACTTTCATTTTTGCAATAGTTGTGTGTGTGTGTGTGTGTGTGTGTGTGTGTGTGTGTGTGTGTGTGTGTGTGTGTGTCCATTCATATTCCTGCCTTTAATTTCATTCTCTATACAATCCAGATCGGTGGTTTCAAAACAATCTGTTGTTTGTTGTTTCTTAGTGCATCCCCAACAAGTTTTGGGTATAAAGAGTTGGGTCTCGAGTTAATTTCAATTGGATAAAGTTGCTCTCACTATCCCAAGCGGCCTCCCATGGTGGATTAAAAGAGAGATGATGAGGTGGGAGATCTTATCAATTTATTGCTTGAGGAAGCCCTCGTGCAACAGAGGAACAAGAGAATGGAAATTTTTACTCGGATCCTTCAACGAATGCCAACGACAGCCAAGACATATTCAACAAGAAACCATTTCAAAGGTGTGACACCCTTCAAGGTAAAATTTAACTTGGACAAAATTCCTTTATTTGAAGGAAATATAGATGCAAACACTTTTGAAAAATGGTTAAATCTGTAAAAAGTTATCGAACATCGAAAATATCACTTTTTCACTTCTTAAGGCCCTTCCCCATGTCAAAGATTGGTGGCAAAGTTATTGGGAGAGCCATGAAGGAGATGAGTCTAAAAATTTTAGGATAGAACCCACTTGCATGGCTCTTGTTGATGCCCTCAAGGAGGAATTCTACATTGTAGGAAACTATGATGACCAGTACATGAGATGGACAAATGTGTGTCATGAGAAAGACCAAACAATGCTAGAGTACATTAATATCTTCCATACCTTTTGCTCAAAGTTGAGTATTAGAGACTCTTAGTGGCACTTGGTTTTGAAGTACCACAGTCACCTACATAGGTACATCCAAACAGAGATGGATTTCTTGGACATCTGCTCATTGGTATCTACTTATTGATGTGTTGTCAAATTCAAGAAAAAATTCAAGCAGAGGATTAAGTGACAATTTGGGTCTGCAAATCCCCCACAACAGAAGCATAGTAAAGGTGGCCCCAACTCATAGAAAAAAGGATAGAGCAATTATATCTAACCTCAACACAACTAATCTAATCCACAGGTAAAGAAAGGTAACAGAAAGTAGAAGAAAGACATGGGAAAGTGGTGTGAGTTCCACAAAGGCCCCTGGGACAACACTGTTGAATATCACTGGAAACAATCATTGTTAGTTGACCTAAAAGAAAAAGAATCAGACTCTAGATCAAACTCTTATTCAAATTAGGATAAGGGAAATCGTATCATTGACGTAGAACCAAGTGCAACCATTGTAACCACAAATCCAACCAAAAGTGTCAAATGATCCTAGGGAGGGGGAGCATCTCTTCCATTCACATATGTGGGTGAAGGGGCCTCTACTATATTTCATTGTTGACAATTGTATCCAAAAGAACTTGATCTCAATCGAGGTCATCAAGAGATTGAAGTTGCTGACAATGCCACACCCCCAACTATACACCATCGTTTGGTTTATCCAACGATGAGACCTCCACGTCAGCCAGCAATGTTACTTGCCCTATGACATCAATCCCTTCAAAGATGAGGTAATGCGTTGTAACACCCTATTTCTCCCAATCTGTAAAAATAACTATATTGGCCAAGAACTATGGCAAACTCAAAGATGTGAATGTTTGATTTGACGAACCTTTGCATAAAAGGTCGATGAATGTAAATTATGTTATGAATAGGTGTTGCATGACTGCTGGGAGGGGAGTGTGCTAAAAGAGAC
>JASDQU010099931.1:122552-149968 GCA_032191745.1 Picea mariana
CATCCACACCATCCCTACCACCAACATCAAGGAGATCTTCTATTGTTCTACTTCTACTTCCACCCTCCGCATGTGAGCCCTTGGCCCCACTAGCATTGGGGGAACTAGATGTGGCAAATTTGGAATGGCCAAACACTCTTTAACTGGCATCAGATTGAAACTTGTGTTTTTTACCACACTTTCTTTGTATTGTTTCCCCTTCCTAGATGTATTTTGCTCTCTCTTCATTTGATATTAGGGGGAAAAATTTGATTCCATCGGTGGTGGCCTGGTCACCCAGAATATCCCACAAAATAACATCCTCACACAAGTATATGAACCATTGTAAGGTTTTCTCTCATGACAATCCTTTTTGCACATAAATTTTGTGGTTTCGCCCCCTCTCCCCTGCCAAGTTTTGTCACATACTTCCATAAGGGTGTTGAGTCAAGTTTTTTTGTATCTTCACCTTCACTTTCACCTTCATCCCCTTCCAAACCTTCACCATTTTCCAAAGAATGGGTCATTATGAACATCATCCTATTCTTCCTTATCATGCCTATTCCCCACTAACACCATGAGCATAAAAAATGGAAGCAAACACCAAATGAAGAACATTTTTTTCAAGCCTTGGATGACAAACCTGCAATAGAATGAGGGAAAAGAAGGAATGAGAAAGAGTGGGAGAAGAGAACATATCCATAAAAGAACAACACAAAGAAGAAAATAAATATTTGCAAAAAATGGGGTTTGAGCTTACCTCTTCAGCTTTCTAACTATTAACAATAGTGAACTGTGATTATAGCAGCCTTGGATCTCTTTCGAGCTCTCACCAATATGCTTTCCTCAAAAACCAACAAGCTCCTCTCTCAAAACCCTAGAGCCTTGGATGCATGAAATGATGAAATGGAATGACAAAGATGAGGAAGAAGGGGTTTAACGCTTCGAAAGCCTTTGCCCTAACCTCAAATGCCAAATAAGCCTTCCCTTGGGCCCTACAATGTTTTTAAAAAACAAAAAAATAGCTCTGTTTTTTGGATTCCACGAGAGCATTCGGGAGCATTGAGGGAGCGTAACCGGGAGCGTTCGAGAGCGTGGCCAGGAGTGAGGCAGGAACATGGGGGAGCATGTTCCCTACTGGAGCTCCCACAGAGACCACGGAGCATTTTTTAAGGATTGGGTGCATGCTCCCAGGACCACTCAAAAGACAGAATCATTTTGGGAGAGTGCTCCCTGGACCACTCCTGAAATGAACTCTAAGGAAGCGTGCTTTGGGAGCAGATCCCTGCCCTTAGGGGACGATTACGTAACACGCATTATCCAAGATGAAGCAGGTTTTTCTGGCCACACTATCTTATGCAGGATATGCTTAATTCCAGGGCTAGAGATTTGACCAGAATTTCATAGGAGAAGTTTAGTAGCATTATACATCCCCAACAAGTTACAGGCCACGAGTGTTAAGAAAAATATTTATATCACAGACGTTTGATGTTTTATGGATACATTAGCAACACAAATTTGTGCTAAATTTCGTCATCTTCTCTGAGTGATGAGCCACGGGTGTTAAGCAAGATCTTTATATCATAGATGTTTGATGCTTTATGGATACATAAGCAACACTAACTTGTGCTAAATTTCGTCTTCTCAAAAAATATCTCAGATCAGCTGGCCTAGGGGCTTCATTAGAAATTATTTCCTTTTTTGCCTAGCTACGAAAACAAATCTTTTCCATGCACCTAATTTTGTAGGTTAATTAATTTTTAAATAATATAYGATTTAGTTTTCTCAAAGCAATAATGGTAATAAAACAGATCAAACATTTAATTTCAAAATCACAAACGCCTTTCTATTAGTATTTGATGATTTAAATCTTCTTGAGGGTCTTTTGGCTCTCTTGAAAGGTGTGTTTTTGTGTTAAGATCTTTGGGACCTACAGAGAGGGGATTGGTTCTTTTGGGGAATCTATCCAGGAAGTAAACTAATAAATCTTATCATAGACATTGCCTCAGTTTTGACCCAAGAGATAGATTTAAGGTAGCTTTAAATAGCAAAGATCCCAGCTGGAAAGAGAGAATGTAGCCTAATAGTGAATCCATTTACAGCATCGTATGCATGCACTTCATTGCTGGATCAGGCAAAGACATTCAATTGCTGACCAAGTAAATCATTGATGGAAATTGAATGACCACGAAGATGAGTGACTAAAAAGAATAAATGCTATATGCAGATGTATGAGTGCCTTTATACTCAGAGTAGCTTGATGATTCATTCTTTTTCAAGCTTTTCCCAATGAGACAAGTTATCCAGGCAAAACTTATAGATGGTT
Source organism: Picea mariana (assembly GCA_032191745.1). Lineage (NCBI taxonomy): Eukaryota > Viridiplantae > Streptophyta > Pinopsida > Pinales > Pinaceae > Picea > Picea mariana. Next base: position 124,858 of record JASDQU010099931.1, read on the forward strand.
TTTTTGTGTAGAATGGAGATAGCAACACATCAAGCATATCTTTTGGGGGTGTGGATTTGCTAAGTCCTTGTAAATGACATCTCCCTTCATTTTGCCCTGCCCATTGGAAGGCAGTACTTCTTGGTGATTCAGCCTTACGTGCTGCAGCCTTTCAGCCTTTTTCCTTTGTTCTTAGATTGAAGAGTCTCTCTTTTCTTCTGTTTAATTGTTGTAAATATATACTTTTGAAGGTAGCAAGGTGGATTTTCAAAGGTTCTTGAATTAGCTTCAAGTTATTATTTTACCCCACCAGAGTTCAAATCTCACAAAAGTGACAGGTTTTCCCCAACAACAGTGGCCAAAATGAAATGAGGCAGAACCATCGTGAACATCAACATCTCAAATAGATGCTGAAGATCATGTTCTTAGAAAGTAGGGCCTCAGATTATGGGGAGCACCTTGTTAGCAAGTGGGAGCCAATCTCTGAACTGTACATCATCTATTTTCGCTATTCGGTAATATAACTCGTTTTCTCACAAGAAGAAGAAAAAGAAAAGAGGAAAAGGCCTGGTTCCCAGATGGGCAAAAGGCCATACTCTCTCTGAAGTCAACTGCCTCAAGGGAACCTCTAATTTTAATATGGTCGAACCCAATTCATAATTTCATATTCTTCCACTAAACTACATGAATGGGTTGAATGCAAGCTGACAGACATACCTTTCTGCCGACAAATGGCTGCGGGAAAACAAGATCATCATACACGCAATTTTCTGCTATGAGCTCCCCAACAAACTCCAATTCACGGCTATTGATCCTAGAATAGAACTCCCTCACAATCTCTGATGCAGAACGCGGTGACAGAACAATCTCCGTCCTGGTAGAATTGCCCAGGACAGCTGAGTTTCGATTAGGTTGTCCGTTTTGGACTATGGCTTTGCATTTGAGGAGGCCCCACGTAGCGTGATTCGTCGTCAATGTAGAGAATTGCGCAGCTCCACGGGGAAATGGAGCGATACAGAGGCCATTCTTAAGAGGTGTGGAAGGCAGGGTTGGGAAGCCATGCAGTACAGTAGCCTTCCCGATCACCGGAAATGTGGAAAGCGCCATGATGGACCGTGAATGAATGCAGTTTGTATTGTAATTCTTAGCCTTTTATCTTGCTCCGTTGTGTTCCATATGATACAGACAGATGTTGCAATTCGGGCTGAAAATGTCTGTCTCTGGTTACTGAGGCTAACGAGAGTTAGACTTGCTCCCTGACAGTGAGGTCACGTGGGAGAGGGAGGTGGCGGTGGACGTCTCATTTGTTTGGTGCTTATACGTGTATTATTTTTTTTTGCGTACTCTAAACATTAAACATTCATTAATTGTTGAGATTGCAAAGTTTGTGTGCATAACCAGATTCTAGTGATTTAATTAATTGATTAATTGTTGAGATTAATTTTTTTTTTCTGATCCTAACATAATAATTAATCGTTGACCTTGTAAAGATTCTAGTGATTTAATTAATTGTTGAGATTTTTTTTTTTCTTATTCTAATATAATTAATTGTTGGCATTGTAAAGTTTGGATATATAATCAAATTTTAGCCATTTAAATAATTGTTGTTATTAAAAAAATTTCTTATTTTAATATTAATTAATTGTTTATATTGTCAAATTTGAATATATAATCAAAATTTAGTGATTTAATTAATTGTTGAGATTGCACAATTTGAGTATATAACCATGATAGTAGAGTCTAATTCATATAATATTTACAAGTCTCTTTTAAATTATTTCTCCTTTAACAAAAAAGAAAAATTAAAATTGTAATTAAATTTAGGTTGATTTGATATTTGGAATAATTCATCATTCATTTCCCATTTATAAAACTAAGAAAACAATGTGACATTTTCACATTCATACTGTACTTTTAATTGTGTCCTTTTTTAAACTTATCAAAAGTTTTATGAATTAAGAAGTGGTCCATTTAGTCTTTATTAACATTAACAATTGTTGGATAGGATAAAAAAATGGAGGTTCTAGGGTTTGTGTGCGCAGGTAGGCTTGTGCTCCCTGGTAGGGGGATAAGGGCGTTTGAGATCAAAGTAGGTGGGTTTTGTCTCACGGGATGTCAGATCCTGGGACAGGAAAGGCTACGGAGGAAGGGTCAACATAGGAGACCTGCAAGTCATTTAAAGTAGTCAAAGGTACCCCTGGAATTAGGGGCGAGGATGTCAAGATAGGTGGGGTCTACAATGGGCAGATAGAGACCTAGAAAAAGGACAAGGAAGAGACAAATGTGTAGAGTCAGAAAAAGCGACTTCAAAACGACTACTTAGCTAAGACAAATGAGAATCTCAAGTACGAGGTTACCTCGTTTAGGATAGGGAATTGCATTCAATGGATGTGAGATCATGCCTTAATCGGGAAATTTATGGGGATCTGGCCCTCGGAGAAAGCCCTCCAACTTTTGATAAAGGAAAGATGGAAAGTTAAGGGTCAAATAGATATGTAGTTGGGGTCAAAAGGGTTCTTCACATCAGTTTTTACGGAGTTGGGGGAACAAGACAAAGTGTTTGAGGAAGGTCCCTACTTCTTCAACTCAATAGGCCTCCATATGCGCTTCTAGACATAAAGGTTTGCTCCGGAAAAAGAAGACTTTGCAATGGCCCCTGTCTGGATCTAGATATACGCCCTGCCAAGGGAATTCTAGGAACCTGAGATTCTTGAGGGCATAGGCAACACATTAGGCTGCTTTGTCAAAATCTCTGAGGTCACAAAGGTTGCTAGGTATATTTCCTACACTAGAATTTGTGTTTATATGAATGTTGCAAATGTCCTTCCCGAGTCAATAGTAGTGTCTTACAAGGATGAAGAATTGTAGTATACCTAGGGAGGTAATATGGGGTACCTAGGGAGGTACCCAATGGGAATGTGGTTATGTATTATTAGTGGAAGTGATTTAATATATGAGAATGTGATTATTCAATGTAAGGTAGACTAGGTCCACTATATTAATAAAGACCCACTATGGTAGTTAGATGTAATAAATGTGAGAAGGTTCCTAGGAGATAGAGAGAGCTATATAAAGAAGTGTAAGCAATGTAATGGAGCATAGTGAAGAATATTGTGAATGTATCAAGCATTGCTTGAGGAGTGTTATCCTTCCTTAAGGATTAATATATGGTGTTACCCTACCTCAAGGGTTTTTTATATTCTTGTGTTCATGTTATGGTGAATGGTTTATGGTTTATTTTTATTCTTATTGAAGTATACTTGCAAATCTGGTATAGGTACTTAACAATTGGTAAACATGAACACAAGAATATAGAAAACCCTTGGGGTAGGATAACACCATATATTAATCCTTAAGGAAGGATAACACTCCTCAAGCAATGTTTGATATATTCACAATATTCTTCACTATGCTCCATTACATTGCTTACACTTCTCTATATAGCTCTCTATATCTCCTAGGAACCTTCTAGAGAGCCTTCTCACATTTATTACATCTAACTACCATAGTGGGTCTTTATTAATATAGTGGACCTAGTCCACATTACATTGAACGACCACATTCTCATATATTAAATCACTTCCACTAATAATACATAACCACATTCCCATTTGGTACCTCCCTAGGTACCCCATATTACCTCCCTAGGTATACTACATTCCATCCCCCTTCACATGTTTCGTCCTCAAAACACAAGAATAAACCATACAATATGATCGTCTAAGCAATGTAGCCAACTGGTACCAAGTACGACCATCCATCCATCCCAATGGAAGTCAAACATGATGTCCATTTGTTGCCTTGACACCCTGATCTTGCTTTGCATCATGTCGGGGTTTCCATGGGATTGTTTCTATAGCTTGAGTTATTCCCGTAGTGTCGGTAGTCCTCCATGCACCTCTTGATAGGTTTCATGTTTGGTGCCCTGTTGGTCCATAAATGTATTGATCCACACACCCTTGCCTTGATGACTGTTGTGTCTCTATATGATGTGGATGGTGATATACAACAATTGTAGGAATTTGTTCTTTTTTCTTCAAATCTGCAACACTTTGTGCCTTTGAGTCAATGACCTCCTTAGCTTCCTGATTATGTCCTTCTTGTAGTTTTGCTTCATCTTCTTCTGTAGACTCTGCCTCTGATTCAACTTCAGACTTGGCAATAACTTCTTTTCTAGCTTCCATGGGCCCATCTTTCTTACTAAGAGACACATCCTGCAATGTAATTTTCTTTTTCTTGTACCAAAGCTTTAAAAACTTCGTTTGCACATTAATATTAATGGTACCCACTGATTCTATCGAAGGATATCCCAAAACAATGTCTTCATCACCCATATCTAGAGCCTCAAAATCTGAATGCAACACATATTTATCGATACTGAGCTTCAAATCTTTAAAAAGTTTAACATTTTCACCTGCAACCTATGTGCTTTGAATATTCTTTGCCGGAATTTGCAATCTATTAACCAACTGAATATTGATAAAATTTTGTTTGCAACTATGGTTAATAGAAACAATGACATTTTCTTTATGAATACAACCATGAACTTGTAATATAGATTTTCCACGTGAAAATAAACCCTTGGTGCTCTCGGTATCCTCATTTTCTTCCATGAGACCACCTATCTAACAATATTTGTTCAAATTCTCCATTGGAGAGTGTCATCATCTCCTTATAATCAAGTGATTCCCACCAAATGGCAACAGGACCTTGTTATTGGTGAGCTACCCAATGGGGCCAATTCTCTTCCCATGTTGACTTTATTTCTTTAATGAATGCTTCAATATTAGGGCCATCACATTTCCCTGTAAAATACATCTTGCTATAAAAAACCCCAAAAATAGAACAAGGGTTTTAAAAATAAATCACTACAGAAAATCACGGCTTTTTCCAGAAAAACCCTGAAAAACTGTTGAATTTAAAATGCTCATAACTTTACTTCTCGGTCTCCGTTTCGACCGATTTATTTTTTGAAATTGGGTATTTTTCCGAGAGGAATTCAAATATCTAATTTGTTTGGCCAAATTCTACACATAATGTTTCAAAAATGAACCTGAAGTGCGCCGCCCTCTTCTTCTTTTTTTTCCTAGAAAAATAAATCTGCAAAAAGAGCAAAATATTCTTCCCTTCTTTGGCCAAGGAAAGTGATCTGATACCAATTGTTAAGTACCTGAATATATCTAGATATAAATCTCAAAATAAACCCACAATATCAACAAGAATAAGCCAAACCATTCACCAAAATACTGAACATAAGAATGTAGACAAAACCCTTGAGGTAGGGTAACACCATATATTAATCCTTAAGGAAAGATAACACTCTTCAAACAATGCTTGATACATTCACAATATTTTTCACTATGTTCCATTACATTGCTTACACTTCTTTACATAGCTCTCTCTATCTCCTAGGAACCTTCTAGAGAGCCTTTTCACATCTATTACATCTAACTACCATAGTGAGCCTTTATTAATATAGTGGACCTAGTCCACCTTACATTGAATGACCACATTCTCATATATTAAATCACTTCCACTAATAATACATAACCACATTCCCATTGGGTACCTCCCTAGGTACCCCATATTACCTCCCTAGGTATACTACAAGAATGAATCCAACCCCCTGATTACGAGCACATACCCTTCCAATGTAGGAAATGCCATGTTCATGGCCATGTCTTCAGAGATTGCCCCCTAAACACCCCCACTCCAAGGAGGAAACAGATCAGAAAGGTGTTGACCAAAATTTGGTCACCTATATGTTCCCGCTCTTGGAATAATAATAAAAAAATGACTTTGGAAGATGAATATTTTTGAACTATTATATGTTCATTGCATAGCCATCGGTATCAGCTTTGTCATGCATTTCGCGGAATCAAAATCTGAGTCTCTATGACTAAGATACACATATTTATGTTCAGAAGTCCAACGGAGGTATTACAAGAAGAAATATGAAAAATGTTCTAAGTGACATGTTCTCTGCTCTCGTTTCCCTTCACCTCTATTCATTCTCTCATTTTATACGTCATTTTTCCCATAGTCTCATTACTTTCATATTCCCCTTACCATTTTCCACACTTAACCATTTTTCCTTTTTCCTTTGCACATTCACATTCATTTCCCTTTTCCTTTATTTTCCCATTTCTTTTTATTTTCCTTTCCATTTTCATTTTCATTATCATTTTTTTCCATTTCTTTCCTTTTCTCTTTTTCCTTTCCCAAATTTCACGTAATTCCTTTATTTCTCATATATTTATTTTTATTTTTTATATTTTCTACATTTCACGTGATCCATTATATACTTTCCAGACTTGGTCTTATTTACTATGGCTTACTGTGGGTTGGCGGGTTGGTGATACTTCCTAAGAATATGTTTCATCTCGGCTACCCTCACAATGCACTTTGACTTCCACTATAACACCCTGTTTCCCCTGGTCTGTAAAAATAACTATATTGGCCAAGAACTATGGCAAACTCAAAGATGTGAATGTTTGATTTGACGGACCTTTGTATAAAAGGTCGATGAATGTAAATTATGTTATGAATATGTGTTGCGTGACTGCTGGGAGGGGTATATACTAAAAGAGACCACGATGGCTAATGAGAGGTGGTGGAAGGGACCTGGAATGGTTGCGTTAACTTCCACCGAACTGATACTGTTCCGGTTTTTACTTGCTCAAAGACCAAAGCAACTCTCTGACCTTGGAATGGATTTCCCGTCAGATTGATAGGTGGGGAGGCTCCTCAAGAGTTAATGAGGGGATGGGGGTGAAACGCCCATCCGTAGAAGCTCTCATATCTGACCACGGGCGGGGGAATTTGTGCCACACACAACCTTGCAGTAAAGGTAAGAAAGGAAGTGTGGGTAGGGAGAGAGCATGTGCGACAAGGATCGCAGAAGAGAACCAGGAGGAGCTCTAGAAATACAGGGAGTTATGAATAGAGGAGAAGAAGAGTAACCTTCGTCCTTGACTTCCGTTGAGATGGAAGTAGGAGATTGAATCTCAAGCATCATGGTCTAGCTCGGGGGTGGTTAGTGGTAAATCCGTTTGGAGTCACTGAGCCTACGATTGGGTGGAAACGAGCACCCCTCTCAGCAGTCGCGTCACACCTGGTGTTTCTGATAAGTGTTTATCTCTTGTATCTTGAATTGAATATCCTGGACGCATGCTCATGTTTATACACTCATAAATGGTTTCTGTATAGAAGTGTTTGCCTAGTGTTTTGATCGGAAATAATGGATGCATGCTTATACTTATATGACCATAATTGGTTTATGTATAGAATGAATAAGTTCAGAGTACAAGTCTGTTCCCTTGAGATTTGTTCCATCTACTTGACTCACGCTATGTCCTAGTTTGATTTCCCGAAGGCACCTCCTCCCAGGAAAGTTTCCTCGCGTTTCAGAGCCGTAGTGAGTTCCTTGAAAAGACTACCGTTATAGTAAACCCACGAGTTTACTTTACCCCTATCACAAAGTTCATAGCTCGACAAATTAGGAAGGATTTTCAATCAAGTCACTAAGCCTAGGGATGATTACCCAAGAACCCTCTGAAGGATCATGTGATCGGAGTCTGGAAACCTTGTACAAGAAAGAGTAGTCCTCTCTGGTTTCGGTGTTTCGGCACCCGGGAAACCCAAGGGCAAGACCCCTCATCTTCGCCAGTCGCGAAATCCCGGTATGTGAAACCCCGAATCGGTTTAGCGTGAATGGGTTTCAGCGTTTCAGCACCCGGGAAACCCAAGGGCAAGACCCCTCGTCTTCGCCACTCGCGAAATCCCGGTATGAGAAACCCCGAATCGGTTTAGCGTGAATGGGTTTCGGCGTTTCGRCACCCGGGAAACCCAAGGGCAAGACCCCTTGTCTTCGCCAATCGCAAAACCCCGACGTGCTCTGTGGATGAGCCCTAGGTCACCGGACAGGGTCTTGTGGTAGGAAGGAGGAGTCCTGAAAGAATCTGGACCGCCCATTTGTAGGGACGCGTGGCGAAGATCTAAAGCCGCCAGGGTTCTGGAGATCGGGAAAATAGGAGTGAATACCCCGCCAAAATCCTGAAAGGTAGAATGTTGGGATTTAATTCGGGTCATTGATCAAGTTGACGATATGGACCATAGATCCGGATGATACCGGGCTTTCGAGTTCCGGGGATTCGAAAGGGAAAGGAGGAACGCTTGCATCGCGATTCCCCGAATCGTGAAACCCCGAAAACATTTAGAGGAATAGCACTAGGACATAGGACCGGCCATATGAAAAGCGACCCAAGGGAGGAGCTAAGGATCTGTTAGACCCTTTCGGGTTTCAACATTTCGAAAGACAGAGAACAGGGGAACACTTGCATCGTAATTCCCCGAATTGCGAAAGCCGGAAGTGCCTTTTTGGTAAGGCCTGTGGTCATAGCCAACGATTACATGGAGGAGGATAAGGGAAGGGATGGTCTGCGCTAGGCTCCATAGAAATTCAGGGATTCTCTCCCTCGAAGAAAAGACAAAAAGAAAATCTTAGCTGTCGTAGTGGGTGTGTGACAAATTGGTATCAGAGCATGGTTACAACACTTGGCCTGCTTGGGCTCATGGACGAGTTGCGCAGAAACTCCATTTGAAGTAATCTTAAAAGGAGTAACTCTCTATCCTAACCCCCTTTATCAAAAGATGAAGTTAGGAATGAAAATTCCTATTGTGTGTATGCATTTGAAAAATATGAATTATGCGTTGATTGTGAATAAATATAATGTTGACTAACAACAAGTATTTTTCTTGCATAATAAGCGGACGATCAACCGCGGGAAACTGCAGACACATAGAATGGTGACGCACCACGAAGTGGGGGATGGCTCCCACAATAGAGACGAAGAGTCTGACGAAAGGAGAGCGGTGGAGACCCCTCCAGATCTAGCTGAGACTGTGAGGAGCCTCATGGTCGAACTACAGAGCTGCAAGGCTGACAACGAGAGGTTGATAAAAGAGCAAGAGAAGCAAACAGAGATTAATGCAGTCTTACTGCAGAGCTTATCTGACATACAAAGATAATTGCAGCATGGACCTGACACCAGTCACATAGATCGACGACAGACAAAGAAAATTCCAAGTCCACCTGAGATACGGAAACGTGGTCTTTTAAGTGGCCACACTGGGAAGAGCACCTTGAGAAAGGTCCACCCTAGAGATAAGGGATAAGCGTCAGACGATTCCTCTGGAACAGAAACTGGCGACTCAGAAGGATCTTCTAGTAGCAGAACTAGTTCTTATTCCCGAAGAAAACGAAAGAAGCGAAATCATTCCAAAAATCATAATCTCGAAGAATTCAAGAAGGCCAAACCACCCTCTTTCGATGGTGAAATAAAGAAGGGAGAGGAAGCGAAGGCCTGGCTGCTTGGACTAAAGAAGTATTTTAGAGTCCNAAACGAAAGAAGCGAAATCATTCCAAAAATCATAATCTCGAAGAATTCAAGAAGGCCAAACCACCCTCTTTCGATGGTGAAATAAAGAAGGGAGAGGAAGCAAAGGCCTGGCTGCTTGGACTAAAGAAGTATTTTAGAGTCCATGACTTCTCAGAAAACTTGAAGGCTCGAGTAGCCACTTTCAACTTGAATGGAAAGGCTTCCATTTGGTGGGAAGACCTTAAGAATGTAAAAGGGATTCACGAAGAAGACCTATCTTGGGAATGGTTTGAGAAATACTTCAGGAAGAAGTATCTGTCGGAAAAGTATTTTGACAAAAAGACTAAAGAATTCTATGAACTCAAGCTGGTGCAACACACCATAGAGGAATATATCAGCAGATTCCTCTAGTTGTTGAGGTACGTACCCTATATAAAAGCAGAAAATGCAAAGGTACAATGATTAATCGGTGGACTGCCTAAGGACTATCAGAACAAGATTGAGTTTGACGAGCCAAAGACCCTAGAAGACACTATCTGAAAGGCGAGATATTGTTATGAACAAATTGGGCATCGGATAGAACCTCGCGAAGGCTGAAAGCAGAAGAATAGTTCAGGATTCCAGAAAAAAGGGGTTTAAATCCCCCAGACTTAAAAACTATAAAAAGGACTCAAGGATGAGCTTTCCAACCCAAAGTGTACACCAACAGAATTTCCCCTCCCAGAGCGGAAATAAACATTTTGGATCTACCCCAGGAAAGATTGATAACCCAAAGAAAGAACCCTTGAAATGTTGGGGTTGTGAAGAAGAACATCTACTGAGGGACTGCCCGCACCGACAACAGAACAATCGGAGAATTTACAATGTTCAAGAAGCTACCACTGTCAATGACGTGGCCAGGAGTATGCCGCAAATTTATGCAGCCGTGGATAATAAATAAGCTGACCACCAAGCTTCAGTGGTGGAGATGGAAGGTATGATCACCAACCATCTAGTGCCTATTCTAATTGACCCTGGTTCAAATTTGAGTTATATAGCTCCTAAGGCTGTTGATAAGTGTAAATTACAACCACATAAACACACCAAGCCATGGTTAGTACAGTTAGTCACCGGCACCAAAAGAAAAGTAATGGAAGTCATACCATCTTACCGATTCACTATGGGTGAATTCCCCACCCAAGCAACCCTTAACGTATTACCCCTAGGATCATATGACCTGTTGATTGGTATGGACTAGCTAGCCACATATAAAGCCAGACTGGACTATTACCATAAAACCTTAGAATGTGTAAGTGAAGAAGGAAGAAGGATAACCCTTCAAGGGATCCAAAAACCTGTCTCGGTGAGATGAATATCAACTCTTCAAATGAGGAAGTATTGTAGAAAGGGATGTCTACTATATGTGATACAGGTGTTGGAATCAGTTAAAGATGACAAACCAAGCCTCAAAGACCACCCCACACTAAGAGAATATAGAGATGTATTTTCGGAAGAGGTATCGGGTCTACCTCCGAGAAGGGACATTGACTTCTCGATAGAACTTGCACCAGGAGCAGTGCTAGTGTCTAGGACACCCTACAGAATGAGCACACCCGAGCTAGTTGAGCTTAAACTACAACTAAAAGAAATGATGGACAAAGGCTATATCCAGCCCAGTGTGTCTCCATGGGGAGCACCAGTCCTATTTGTGAAAAAGAAAGACAGTGCCCTCCGACTGTGCATAGATTATAGACAACTCAATAAGGTAACCATAAAGAACAAGTACCCCTTACCCCAGATCGATGACCTATTCAATCAATTGGGAGGTGCTTCCATCTTCTCAAAGATTGACTTGAGATATGGATACCATCAAGTCTGAATCAAGGGTGAAGACATCCACAAAACTGCCTTCAAGACGAGATATGGTCACTATGAGTTTGTGGTAGTACCATTTGGATTAACCAATGCCCCTGCCACTTTTATGTGTTTGATGAACAATGTGCTCAACAAATTCCTAGACAAATTTGTACTGGTTTTTATTGACGATATATTAATTTACTCCAAGAATAGAGAGGAACATGAGGAACATCTTAGACTTGTGCTTCAAGTGCTAAGAGAACATCAGCTCTATGCCAAATTTAGCAAGTGTGACTTTTTCCAGAAGAAAATAAATTACTTGGGCCATGTCATATCTGAAAAAGGAGTAGCAGTAGACCCTGACAAGAGCCGGTCTATCATGGAATGGCCTACCCCAAAGGACGTTTCAGATATAAGATCCTTTATGGGCTTAGCATGATACTATAGGAGATTTATAAAAGGATTCTCCAAGATTGGTTGTCCAATCACTGCCCTCCAGAAGAAGGGAGCTAAATTCACGTGGACACAAGAATGTGAAGAAAGATTTCAATCCCTAAAACATCTACTGACCCACGCACCCGTGTTGAAGATTGTCGATCCCGAAGCTGACTTCCTCGTGTGCACAAATGCCTGCAAGGAAGGGCTCGAAGGAGTCCTTATGCAAGGAGGAAGTGTAGTCTACTACGAATCCCGAAAATTGAATGAGCACGAAGTCAACTATGTGACCCATGATCTAGAGCTGGCAGCCATAGTGCATGCCTTGAAAATGTGGAGGCATTACCTCCTGGGAAGGAAATTTGTACTCATGACAAACCACTGTGGATTGTGACATCTGTATGACCAACCAAAACTCAATGCTAGACAAGCTAGGTGGATGGCCCTTCTTAGTGAGTTTGATTTCGAAATCAAACATATCAAGGGAAAGGAAAATAAGGTGGCTGATTCCCTTAGCAAAAGTATGAAAACAATTCATCTGGCAGCGGTGAGCACCTGCGAGACCAACGCCAGGGAAAGAGTTAAGAATGCACAAGTAACAGACACATTCTTCCAGACCGTGACCTCGTACCTGGAGCAAGAACCCACAGGGATAAAGTATGAAGGCTACCAGGTGATAGATGGAGGCCTGCTAACTTACAGAAATAGATTGTATATTCCAGATTGTGATGACTTGAACAGGTTCATAATGGATGAACTACATAAAACACCATATACTGGTCATCCAGGATACCAGAAGATGATCACGGCCACCAGGAAACAATTCTATTGGCATGGATTGAAGAAATACATAGCTGAGTACTTGCCAAATGCATAGGATGCCAATAGGTTAAAGCAGAACACCGACACCCAGCAGGATTATTACGACCTCTACCAATCCCAGAATGGAAATGGGAAACCATTTCCATGGACTTCATCACCGGATTACCAACATCGACCAAACAGAATGACGCCATCATGGTAGTGGTGGATAAACTGAGCAAGTCCGCTCATTTTATCCCCATCAAGTCGACTTGCAAGGCAATAGACATCGCCAACATATTCATGAAGGAGATATGCAGACTACATGGTATGCCTAAAGAGATCGTGTCTGACAGAGACACGAAATTTACTTCCAACTTTTGGAAATCCTTGATGGCTAGTCTAGAGACCAAATTACTATTTAGCACAGCCTATCATCCTCAAACCGACGGATAGACGGAAAGAGTGAACCAAATATTAGAAGACATGCTAAGGATGCATGTAATGCATCAACCCAAAAAGTGGGAAGATTACCTGCCATTGGTGGAATTCGCCTACAACAATGGCTACCAAGAATCCCTGAAGATGAGTCCTTTCAAAGTCCTCTATGGTAGACTGTGTAACACTCCAATCAGTTGGAGTAATCCCGTGAACAGAATTACTATTGGAGCCGACATGTTGAAAGAAATGGAACAACAAGTGACTTAGATAAAACAAAATCTAAATGTCACTCAGAACAGACAGAAAAGTTACGCCGACCGAAAGAGAACTTCAAGAGAATTCAAGATGGGAGACCATGTATATCTCAAAGTTAGGCCCAGGAAGAGTTCCCTGAGGATGTGAGCTTGTGTCAAGTTGGCACCTCAGTATTGTGGACCCTTTGAAGTTCTAGATAGAGTGGGACCTGTAGCCTATAGGCTAGCACTTCCTCCCACCGTAAAAGCACATAATGTTTTCCATGTTTCATTATTGAAGAAATATGTACACGATTCTAATCATATAATTGGCTGGTCTGTGATCCAGGTGGAACCGGAGGGAGAATTCCTGCCAGAACCTCAATGCATATTGGACAGAAAGGAAACCCCACTCAGAAACTAAACCATCGCACAGGTCAAGGTGCAGTGGAAACATTTTGGCCCAGATGAGGCTACATGGGAAATGGAAGATGCCATGAAACAGGCATATCCGATTTTTTTTACTTCTGTACATACACGTCATATTGATAGATAGAACGTCAAGGAAGATGTTCCTTTAAGGGGGAGGGAATTGTAAAACCCTGTTTCCCCTAGTCTGTAAAAATAACTATATTGGCCAAGAACTATGGCAAACTCAAAGATGTGAATGTTTGATTTGACATACCTTTGTATAAAAGGTCGATGAATGTAAATTATGTTATGAATATGTGTTGCATGACTGTTGGGAGGGGTATATTCTAAAAGAGACCACGACGGCTAATGAGAGGTGGTGGAAGAGACCTGGAATGGTTGCGTTAACTTCCACCGAATCGATACCGTACTGGTTTTTACTTGCTCAGAGACCAAAGCAACTCTCTGGCCCTGGAATGGATTTCCCATCAGATTGGTAGGTGGGGAGGCTCCTCAAGAGTTAATGAGGGGATGGGGGTGAACTGCCCATCTGTAGAAGCTCTCAGACTTGACCACGGACGGGGAAATTCGCGCCACATGCAATCTTGCAGAAAAGGCAAGAAAGGAAGTGTGGGTAGGGAGAGAGCGCGCACGACAGGGATCGCAGAAGAGAACTAGGAGGAACTCCAAAAATATAGGGAGTTCTGAACAGAGGAGAAGGAGAGTAACCTTCGTCCTTGACTTCCATTGAGATGGAAGTAGGAGACTGAATCTCAAGCATCGTGGTCTAGCTCGGGGGTGGCTAGTGGTAAATATGTTTGGAGTCACTTAACCTATGGTTAGGTGGAAACAAGCACCCCTCTCAGCAGTCACGTCACACCTGGTGTTTCTGATAAGTGTTTATCTTTTGTATCTTGAATTGAATATCCTGGATGCATGCTCATGTTTGTACACTCATAAATGGTTTATGTATAGAAGTGTTTGCCTGGTGTTTTGATCGGAAATAATGGATGCATGCTTATACTTATATGACCATAATCAGTTTATGTATAGAATGAATAAGTTCAAAATACGAGTCCGTTCCCTTGAGATTTGTTCCATCTACTTGACTCACGCTATGTCCTGGTTTGATTTCCTGAAGGCACCTCCTCCTGGGAAAGTTTCCTCGCGTTCCAGAACCAAAGTGAGTTTCTTGAAAAGACTACCGTTATAGTAAACCCACGAGTTTACTTTACCCCTGTCACAGAGTTCATAGCTTGGTGAATTATGAAGGATTTTCAGTCAGGTCACCAAGCTTAGGGATGATTACCCAAGAACCCTCTAAAGGATCATGTGATTGGAGTCTGGAAACGTTGTACAAGAAAGAGTAGTCCTCTCCGGTTTTGGCGTTTCGACACCCAAGAAACCCAAGGGCAAGACCCCTCGTCTTCGCCAGTCGTGAAATCCCAGTATGCGAAACCCTGAATCGGTTTAGCGTGAATGGGTTTCGGCGTTTCAACACCCGGGAAACCCAAGGGCAAGACCCCTCGTCTTCGCCAGTCGCGAAATCCCAGTATGCGAAACCCCGAATCGGTTTAGAGTGAATGGGTTTCGGTGTTTCGGCGCCCGAGAAACCCAAGGGCAAGACCCTTCGTCTTCACCAGTCGCGAGACCCCGACGCACTCTATGGATGAGCCCATGGTCATCGGACAGGGTCTTGTGGTAGGAAGAAGGAGTCCCAAGAGAATTTGGACCGCCCATTTGTAGGGACACGTGGTGAAGATCTAAAGTCGTCGGGGTTCTGGAGATCGGGGAAATAGGAGTGAAGACCCCGCTAAAATTCTGAAAGGTAGATAGCCAAGATTTAATCCGGGCCGTTGATCAAGTTGATGATCTGGACCGTAGATCTGGATGATACCGGGCTTTCGAGTTCCGGGGATTCAAAAGGGAAAGGAGGAACGCTTGCATCGCGATTCCCCGAATCGCGAAACCCCAAAAACATTTAGAGGAATAGCACCAGGACATAGGACCGGTCGTATGAAAAGTGACCCAAGGGAGGAGCTAAGGATCTGTTAGACCCTTTCAGGTTTCAGCATTTTGAAAGACAGAGAACAGGGGAACGCTTGCATCGCAATTCCTCGAATCGTGAAAGCCGGAAGTGCCTTTTTGGTAAGGCCTGTGGTCATAGCCAACGATTACATGGAGGAGGATAAGGGAAGGGATGGTCTTCACTAGGCTCCATAGAAATTCGGGGATTCTGTCCCTCGAAGAAAAGACAAAAATAAAATCTTAGCTGTCGTAGTGGGTGTGTGACATCCACCACCTTCATAATGCACACAACTCTTTTTACTACTCTTTACTATGTAACTTATCCAACACTTAGCCAAATATATATGAGTTATCGCGGGTTCATGGGTTCACGCGAGGAACATTTTCAAGTGACACATGGCACTTTATTAACCAATGAGATATATCCACATGGAAACTAATTAATGGAGACACATGGAAACATATAAAAAATGACACATGGCTTGATTTTATTGGATGACATATGGCATATTTTTGGCCTACCTAGTGATGACATGTGGCAACATTTGGTTGGGTGACTCATCATTGCTAACTAGGCATATTGGTGGTTGACTGGGCATGCAAAATTATTATTATATTCAACAATTTTCCAAGGGTCAAATCCTCCAAGCTCCATAGTCTCCTCTCTTCTTTATTTCTTGTCAAGTGTATGTTACTTAACATTTTCCAAGGGTTTAACCAAAGTCTGATAACTTCTCTTTTCTTCTTTCCAGGTCTTGTTGTTCTTTTACAACCCATCATCCCCCTTCTACGAGCTTAATTCTTGTGTATATTTGCTTTATGGTACGCGGGAGCCCCAATCCCAATCTTTAAGACAAACACATTTTAAATTTGAAAGAATATGTAACAAACTATTAATTTTTTAGAAATTTCAAGAGAGCTATTTCAAGATCAGTTTTGACTGTGCTTTGTAACTTTGAGTTTTCAGTATAAATTATTTGAGATTGGTCTATCATTATATTTATTTGAGTTTCTCATGTGTCCACTCTGTTAAAGTTATTTTATGCATGCAGATCATCTTCTTTTTATTTTTATGCGATCAAAAATATTTAGTTTAACTATGATGGATGTGAGGAAATTTTGCTTATCTGTTTTAAATGTATGAAATTTGCGGTTCCTGGTCCATTCTTAGGAACTTTATTTAAAAATAAAACACAAGATTTTCCTTTTTATCTTTCTCACAATCTTTATATTTATTTGATTACCACAACAGACTTCTCCAAAGTCCCATATTCTTAAGACCTAGAGTCCCACGAAAATCATAAGTTAAAGAGGAGTACCACCTCTATAAAAACGCAGGGGGGTTTACATCCTCGCGAGGTTGTCGTTTATGTCCTAATAGATTCAAGCGTCAACAGAAGGTTTCACCAAGATTTCGAGAAAAACGAAGGTGGAAGATGCCAACCTATAGTCGTCCCGTCCAAGAACTCTACCAATAGCTTCATGATTCTAGAAGGAGAACCCAGTGAAACCCTTGGGGAAGGAAACCTAAAGAAGTAGGAGAAATAGATCAAGCAGGGCACCAAAGCAAGAGAAGACTTATCCAAGAGACGAAAAATAGAGACAGACCAAGGGAAGGAAGAAACGACAGAGAAATAGGCAGTGATGAAGGAAACCCAAGGATCTACATCGAACACAGAGGAGGAATCAGACCCAGATATGACCTAGGACATGGATCTAGAGGAAATTGCAGTGGATCTACCGACCCTGAGGGAGACCCATGGAGATCAAAACATAAACAACCTCACCATATCCCAATTGAGGAAGCTTTAGAGAGATTTGGTGAAAGCCAAAGGGGTAGGTACTAGTCAAGGTTCGGGAACAACAGTGCCGAGGAACTTGAGGATCAAGAGTAATCCCCTTAAGGCCCAAAAGAATATCACAAGAGAGGAAATAAAGAAACGAAGGAAACCATATCGACAAAAATAGAATAAATTGGAGCCCTAATGGTCGGTTCAGGACAAGTGGTCTACCTTCTGAGTAAGTATTTCCCCTCCCAACCCAAGTGTTGATCATGAAGATTACATCCTGGAATATAAGAGGTATGAATGCCCTATGAAAACAACAGATGCTCATACCTGTATTGGGTGTTAGGGAGGAGAATATGTGATGGGGAGTCATCCCACCCATCCCATCCACTTGGAAGCATCATATGCAAGCGGACTTGGACGGAGGACAACACATCACCCACCAGTGAGCATGACTGCCAAGCATTTATACCAACAAGTATTTGGTTTGATGTTCATTCATTCACATCGTTTTATGATGTTTTATTCATCAAGTGTAGTAATGGTGTCGTCCGACACCATTACTGTTGCTCATTCTCACTGCAAGTCCACACACTCATCATTAACCATGGATGAATCTAGATTTGGGGGATTTTACTATGCATGGTTGCATTGGGTCTACCCTATTGTCATTCTCTCTACTATTTGTTTCCCTCTCTGAAACTCTCACATGCACCTGCATCCCTTGTCTCTGCAATCTCAATCACTGCTTGCATTTAGACCACCTCTTCTCATATATTACCTTGGTATCACCCCCCTTGCATTCATGCCTCAAGGTGGTCATAGGCAGCGAGGAAGAAGTCACAGAGGGGGAGTGATAGAATGACATACACACTCCATTATTGCACTCGTTGTTGAGGCCTACGAAGCCCACACTCCACCTCACATTTGAGTTGAACTAGACCTTGCAGAAGTTGACGCTAGGGTGCTTCGATGCTTCTTCGACCATGCAACAGTATCCAAGGAAATTGGTCAATGGATATCTAACCTTGGCTCATATAGGGAACACGACACCCTTTACACCAAGATGATCAACCTGTACTGGCTCTTAAAGACAATGATGGGGAAGGTCCTAATAGAGCGGAATGAAGCCCATGAGGAAATCTTCCTCCAATTGGATGAAATGCGGATGGAGATTCTTGGCCTTGGTAGGAAGATGGACCTCTTGCTCAACTCCAACTCCAACAAAGCTAGATGGATCCATGTCCATGCGAATGCAGCTGTTGGATCTCCCCCTATTTCACCCTCTTAAAAGTATTTAGTTTTTTATGTTCTGGTTTTGGTTTTTCCACGTCAAATGGTGCCTCAACACTTATGATAGTAGCAATAGTTCTAGGGGTCAATGGTGCAATAGTAATGACAGTCTACATCATATATTATTTTGTAAAGGGTCTACACTTATGCTTTTTGAACTTTTAAACTATTCTAGAACTCTCCAATTGCTATATTGTGACTAGTAGGGTTTCTTAAGCGGTCGACCAACCATAATCTCTATGTAACTATTTTATTTTACGGTATTCAAAATTACGGAAGGGATAATTGATCTAGATTTATGAGTGAAACAAAATGAAAACTCATATTTATAATATTAACACAGATATACAGTGAATAAGAACATAGATACAGTAAAACTTGACTTCTATTAAATAAGAAATATGTTGAACTGTAAAATTGCAGACTGAAACAAACTTGCTAGAATGGTGGCAACTTATCTATGAGAAGATATGTGATGGCTACGCTCATTCGCAAGAATATGAGTACAATGAGGCTCCAAAGGCCTTTTTACATCAAACATGAATGCCAAAACCCTAGACATCCAAAAACCTAACCCTAGGAGATGAAGTGCCAAAAGTCATGTGGGCCTCATTGGGGTAAGTTGGTACATCAACTTCCCGTGGTCATAACTTTTGTGTACGATATTCGTTTTAGGTGCACGATAGGCCATTGGAAAGGTCTATTCGAGGAATACACATTATGTCGTCACAGTTTGATTTTTTCTACAACGTGACTGTAGCAGGCCCAAAAAATGTTGTTTAGGGCCTGAAAATGGCCCTGGAAGTTTAGGACCTTAAAAGCTAGCAAAACATCGCGAAGATAAAAATTGTAAATGCCAAGATGAAAGTTGTATATGAGCCAGCTGGAAGAGGTGGGTGGCCACTGATATCCACCTGGATCAACAATTTACAAAAAAAAAAACAACGGATGATGAGAAAAAGAATCTCTCCGGAGAAGGTTGATATTGTCCTACTTCAAGAAACTAAATGTGACAAAGGAAACATTAATAGGATTACTTAGAGAATTTGGCCAGGATGTGAAGCAAAATGGATCATAGATGAAGGAGATTTGGGAGGGGTGGCTACCCTTTGGGATCCATAAGCCATGGAAATGGAGGACTTCATTGCTAGGCACGTGTTACTCACCTTAAAATTCAAAGTGAAAATCTCATGAGAATAAGGCTATATCACAAATAATTATGGACCGAATCCTCCCAGTCTCAAGAGATGCTTCTTAGAAGAAATTAACCTATTAGGATCTTCCTAGAAGCATCAAGTATGGGTTATGGGAGGTGATTTCAATATGATCAAGACTCCTCTAGAAAAGCAGGGGGGTCTTTGCAGGCTAGACCCCAAGAATGTAACTTTCAGAGAACTCATAGAAAGGCTTTGACTAGTAGATGTCCCCACCATGAATGATCTCTTTACTTGGAATAACAAAAGGGGAAATGATCATAGGATTGTTGTTCGCCTAGACGGGTTTTTGATCTCTGAAATAGGCCTTCAATCCAAGCAGGGTCTCTCTACAGGTGTTCTCCCCTACCATGGATTAGATCACTACCCATCGTCTTGGAATGGTAATAAGTTTGCAAGCAAGGGCCAACTCTGTTTTGCTTTGAGAAATTCTGGCTTGACCACTTAGATTTTCTTCCAAACTTGTTAGTATGGTGGAAAGGCCCAAAAGATCTCCATGGAACGAAAATGTTCCAGTTTCAACAAAGGTTAAAGAAAGTTAGGCGGTGCACTAGGAAGTGGAACAAAGAAGTATTTGGTAATATCTTTGAATAAAAGAGAAAACTAGAACAGGAAATGGAAAAGATCCAGCAGAAAGGTATTCTGGGGATCTACTCTTCAGACCTCGGTTCCAGGGAGATTGAAATTAAAGAAGATCTAGTGAAAAGAGAGTGTCAAGAGGAATTATTATGGAAACAAAAATCCAGGATCCACTGGCTTAGAGAGGGGGACAAGAATACTAAGTTCTTCCATAACTCTCTAATCCAAAGAAAGAACTAAAATAGAATAGTATCCATCAAATCTCAGGATGGGAGCCTCAAAGTTAAACAAGAGGACATCGAAGAGGATATTATGAATTACTATCAGCACCTCCTCTCAGAACCCAAGGTTAAACGAAAAGGGTGTAATCTCCAAAATAATTGAAGTTTTCCCCAGGTTGGGCTCTCCAGAATAGTCCCAAAGTATGATGAGGCTTGCTTCCTTAGAGGAGGTAGAAGATATTGTTAAGAACATGGCCCAAGGAAAATCCCTAGGTCCAGACGGTTTCATTATCGACTTTTTCCAAGCTGGGTGGCAAATTCTTGACAATGATATCTTGGAAGTAGTAGAAGAATATTGCAACTCTAGATCCATTCTGCAAGTGTTCAATGCAACCTTCATCACACTAATCCCTAATATCAAGGGGGCTAACTCTATAGATAAGTTTCACCCCATTTGTTTATGCAATGTCATTTACAAAATTATTTCCAAGTTGAAAGCATCTAGGATTAAGCCAATCCTTCTGCTCATTATCTCTCAAGAGCAGGGGGGTTTAGTGTAGGGAAGGTAGATCTTGGATGGGATAGTAGTAGCCCATGAGTCTATTCATTCCTTTAAGGTTTCAAATAAAGAGGGGATGTTGATGAAAATGGATATATCTAAAGCCCATGACAAAATGAATTGGGACTTCCTCAAGAGGATTCTGCTTACTTTTGGATTTGGAGGGGATTGGGTGGACTAGGTCATGAACTTAGTTTCTACAGCCTTCTTCTCCATCCTGGTTAATGGATCCCCCTCCAATACCTTCAATGTTTCTAGGGGTCTCTGTGAGGGAGATCCTTTGTCTCCTTTCATGTACATCATGCTGGCATAAGGTCGGGGTCACAACCTCTCCTGAGCTAAAAGGAAAGGGGATATCAAAGGGATCACACTCCATCTGGGAGAGGAGGCTCTATATCATATTCAGTATGTGGATGATAATATACTTATGGGGCTTCCCATAGTGAAAGAAGTACAAGAGTTTAAAAAATCTTGGACCTCTTTAATCCGGCTTCAAGTACCGTCATTAAACAGGAAACATACCAGGTCTTTTTCTTCAACACTCCCCAGGCAATCCAACGACACCTAGCCACACTTCCAGGCTTTCAACTGTCTTCCCTCCCATCCAAATATTTAGGATCCCCCCTCCTCCTTAGAGCTCTCCATAATCCTTTGTGGGAGGAAATCACGGCTAAACTAGAAGCCAAAATCAATAGCTAGACTCACTGCTTTCTCTCCCTTCTAGGTTGTGTCCTCCTGATCAAGTCCATCCTCTCAACCCTCCCCCTATACCTCTTCTCGATATTATCTACCCATGTGAAGTTCCTTAATAAAATTTGAGCTATTAAACACAATTTTTTGTGGGGGGGGTATCCTCAAAAGAATCTAAATGGGAATTGGTGGCTTGGGATTCCCTTTGTAAACCTAAGTCTCGAGAAGGAATAGGTATCGGGGATCCCTAGGTTACCAACAAAGATTTGGCGGTGAAAATTTTGTGGTGGTGGGTCAAATCCCCTAGTTCCCTTTGAGAAAAACTTTGGAGGAATAAGTACGCCCCTAGGATCCCTCAACAGGGTTTGATCATAGCAGATTGTGATAGGCCAGGCTCATTGATATGGAATAATTCTTGGTGTAACTGCTTTTTGGTCCAACAACAATGTTTTTAGGAAGTTCATAACGGACGTACAACTCTCTTTTTGGGGGGACGCTTGGGATCAACTTCCAGTCTCGAGAAAGGAAGGAAAGTTACAAGCGATACGTCGGCCTATGGAGAGAGCAGGATGGTTGAAGGTGCACCAATATTGGATGACCAACCAATCAAGTAAGAACCCTAATGTTCATACCTCAAAGCCACTAGAGGAGTGGCCAGTTCAGTGGAATGAGCATACTAGAGACATGGCCTCGAAGATCTTGCTAGAACGCCATCTCAAGGAAAGAGAAGGAGAAGACATTATCCGATGGGGCTGAAATGGGGATTGAAATTTATGGGTAAAAAAATATTATTTATCCATGTTGGACCTAGGGGAGAACCACAACTTCTCGTTGTGGGGAAAAATATGGTTGGCTTCCCTCTGGCCTAAAATTTCTACCTTCTCATGGCTGGTAGAAAATAGAAATATTTTGACTTGGGAACACCTCCTCCGTAGAGGATTTGTGGGGTCGTCCAGATGTGTCCTTTGTATGGAAGTAGAGGAATCCATGGATCACTTACTTGACTCATGCAAGTTCATGAATCAGCTCTGGGACACAGGCATGACCCTCTTTCGAAAAATGGATTTGAGGAATCATAATATGATGAAAACCATAGAATTATAGAGTGATAACCCCTATAAAAATTCTATATTAAACAGAGTTTGGTAAACCTTTTTATGATTCCTTATGTTGAACGTTTGGAAAGAAAGGAATAGAAGAATTTTTAAAGATAAAGTTCTTACCAAGGCCCAATTATGGGAGAACATCAACACCAATGTGAAGGAATCCATCGATGTAGTCCCTTGGTCTTCCCAATACCTCCAACTAGAAGCTCACGAGGATGTCATCTTCAAAAATTGGCATTTGGAGTCCTGTGTTAAACCAAATTCATTAGTCCAGAAGATGAGAAAGGCTTGAATCTGTGACCAGTGAGTTCCTCCTCAGGAGGGATTTATAAAATTGAACTTCGATGGGGCATCGAAGGGAACCCAGGTCNGGGGGTCTTTTGGGATCACAAACGAGATGCGATTCTGGCCTATGCATCTAATCTGGGGCTCTCAACAAATAATGCAAAGGAATTGGAAGGTCTTCTTTGAGGAATGGTGATAGATCAGACTCACGGGTTCTCGGCCCTGGTGGTATAAGGGGATTCTCAATTGGTTATCAGAGCTCTTAAAAAAATCACAAATGCGGTGAAGGTAGACAAAGTCTCTCAACACTAGAAACCATTGTTCTAGAGTTGGTTTGCAGGAAGCCTAACTAGATGGCCAATTACATGGACAATCTAGATGTCACGATGTCTGAATTGTATCAGCCTTGGTGGTCGGGGGACCCACTGCCAGGGGGGGCGAAAGAGCCTTTGGAACGTTGTTTCCAATTCAATCGAACTGAATGGAGGGAAATGATAGAGATCGCAAGGCAATTCATCTGCAGGGATGGTACAAGTCCCAAATTGGGACAAGTAGATAGGTTCCCAAGTATTCCCATGCATGACAATGATGACAATCTGCCACCTCCTGAGAGTTATGAAAGCTTCTAAAAGAGGGAAAGGGGAAGGACATCAAAGGTTTGTAACAATTATGTTTTCGCATGATCAAAGCGACATATTTCATGGATTCAATATGAAGGCCTCATCTATTATGCAGGCGATGGATTGACCACAAGCTGGGTCGAGCCTTAACGACCCAAAAATGCGGTAAGGGGTCCAATCACTTGCCTTCCCATTATGTAAATTCATAAGTTGTACAGATGGATTTGGTACCTCATCCTAGAGTACCACCATAGTCATATTATTGATTAGGATAATGACGATAAAAATGATAGAGAACTTTCCAAGCTCAGAGTATTGTGCCCCCCTCTTGGCTCTCGTCTGCAACCCATCATTTTTTCTATAATTTTGAAGCGTAGGACTAACATTAGTAGAATAATGGCCCGACGTTGGAAGAAGAAAGCGAAGAATTTCCTAGTGGGATGCCATGATAAGGAAGCTTCCTCTTCTAGAGTCCATGGTCAACTCTCTAGAGCTAAGAAGGAAGTCTAAGATGCAAAGGATCGATTTTGGGTGCTTTGTTCGGAGGAAGAAATTATGTCTGTTGAAGCCCTTGAAGACCACGTTCTTTCTCAACGGAGGGAGACTAGGGAGGAGGACATAATTAAGGAAACAACTAAGTGGGTGGTGGATCTGATGAAACCAAGAACTAGAGACACACATTATTTCAGGATGGTGGAAGCATATTGTGTTAAGAACCAAATATCAATATAGCATAGAAAAACCTCAGAATAAGTACTCAACACCTTGAAAAAGAGATAATTTCAGATAATAAGCCTCTTCGAGGGGGCAACCTCCTTTTACCCCACATAAATGTTCAAGTACAAGATGATTCCAAATGAAAATGTCTCCTTGGTATATATAGGAGACTAGGAGGTATAATTACAACTAATGGAATAAAGCCGACATAAATAAAATAACATTACTAATGTAATATGCCCCAATTAAGGGGTAATGAGCCAATATTAGGGCTTAACATGCCCCTCCCCTTGAGACAAGTGTTGTTCACAATGATTGAGTAACTCTGGATGCTTCTGTATAAAAGACTCATCTTCCCAAGTGGAATCTTCAGCCGGTGGTTTCCTCCATTTAATGAGATACTCTGAAATGGATCTATTCCTCAACTGGCAAATTCTTGTGTCCATGATGGCTTTAGGCTCCAATATGATTTTTCCTTCCTCGTCAAGTTCTGGCA
>JASDQU010099931.1:149988-166497 GCA_032191745.1 Picea mariana
GCTGATATATGTTGCTGATATGTGCTCACATCTAACTGGTTATAAATGACAACAATGGGTAATGAATAAATGTTGAATGCTAATTGATGAGTTTTTGTGCAAGAGGGCAGTTTTGGGAAAAAGAGCCCCACACTCATTCACCCCCCCCCTCTAAGTGTGGTAGGTGTGTCCAACAGGGTTTTCTATATTCTTGTGTTCATGTTATGGTGAATGGTTTATGGTTTATTTTTGTTCTTATTGAAGTATATTTGCAGATCTGGTATAGGTACTTAACAATTGGTAAACATGAACACAAGAATATAGAAAACCCTTGAGGTAGGGTAACACCATATATTAATCCTCAAGGAAGGATAACACTCCTCAAGCAATGTTTGATATATTTACAATATTCTTCACTATGCTCCATTACATTGCTTACACTTATTTATATAGCTCTCTATATCTCCTAGGAACCTTCTAGAGAGCCTTCTCACATTTATTACATCTAACTACCATAGTGGGTCTTTATTAATATAGTAGACCTAGTCCACCTTACATTGAATGACCACATTCTCATATATTAAATCACTTCCACTAATAATACATAACCACATTCCCATTTGGTACCTCCCTAGGTACCCCATATTACTTCCCTAGGTATACTACATTCCATCCCACTTCACATGTTTCATCCTCGAAACACAAGAAGAAACCATACAATATGATCGACTAAGCAATGTAGCCAAATGGTACCAAGTACGACCATCCATCCATCCCAATGGAAGTCAAACATGATGTCTATTTGTTGCCTTTCCACCCTGATATTGCTCTGCATCATGTCGGTATTTCCATGGGATTGTTTCTATAGCCTGAGTTCTTCCCGTAGTGTCGGTAGTCCTCCATGCACCTCTTGATAGGTTTCAAGTTTGGTGCCCTGCTGGTCCATAAATGTGTTGATCCACATGCCCTTGCCTTGATGACTGTTGTGTCTCTATATGATATGGATGGTGATATACAACAATTGTAGGAATCTGTTCTTTTTTCTTCAAATCTGCAACACTTTGTGCCTTTGAGTCAATGACCTCCTTAGCTTCCTGATTATGTCCTTCTTGTAGTTTTGCTTCATCTCCTTCTGTAGACTCTGTCTCTGATTCAACTTCAGACTTGGCAATAACTTCTTTGCTAGCTTCCATGGGCCCATCTTTCTAACTAAGAGACATCCTACAATGTAATTTTCTTTTTCTTGTACCAAAGCTTTAAAAACTTCTTTTGCACATTAATATTAATGGTACCCACTGGTTCTATCAAAGGATATCCCAAAACAATGTCTTCATCACCCATATCTAGAGCCCCAAAATCTGAATGCAACACATATTTATCCATACTGAGCTTCAAATCTTTAAAAAGTTTAACATTTTCACCTGCCTTTGAATATTCTTTGCCGGAATTTGCAATCTATTAACCAACCGAATATTGATAAAATTTTGTTTGCAACTATAGTTAATAGAAACAAAGACATTTTCTTTATGAATACAACCATGAACTTGTAATATAGATTTTCCACGTGAAAATAAACCCTTGGTGCTTTCGATATCCTCATTTTTTTTTTCCGTGAGACCACCTATCTAACAATATTTGTTCAAATTCTCCATTGAAGAGTGTCATCATCTCCTTATAATCAAGCGATTCCCACCAAATGGTAGCATGACCTTGTTATTGGTGAGCTACCCAATGGGGCCAACTCTCTTCCCATGCTAACTTTATTTCTTTAATGAATGCTTCAATATTAGGGCCATCACATTTCCCTGTAAAATACATCTTGCTATGAAAAACCCCAAAAATAGAACAAGGGTTTTAAAAATAAATCACTACAGAAAATCACGGCTTTTTCCGGAAAAACCCTGAAAAACTGTTGAATTTAAAATGCTCATAACTTTACTTCTCGGTCTCTGTTTCGACCGATTTATTTTTTGAAATTGAGTATTTTTTCGAGAGGAATTCAAATATCTAATTTGTTTGGCCAAATTCTACACAGAAAGTTTCAAAAATGAACCTGAAGTGCGCCGCCCTCTTCTTCTTTTTTTTCCTAGAAAAATAAATTTGCAAAAAGAGCAAAATATTCTTCCCTTCTTTGGCCAAGGAAAGTGATCTGATACCAATTGTTAAGTACCTGGATATATCTAGATATAAATCTCAAAATAAACCCACAATATCAACAAGAATAAGCCAAACCATTCACCAAAATACTGAACACAAGAATGTAGACAAAACCCTTGAGGTAGGGTAACACCATATATTAATCCTTAAGAAAAGATAACACTCTTCAAACAATGCTTGATACATTCACAATATTTTTCACTATGCTCCATTACATTGCTTACACTTATTTACATAGCTCTCTCTATCTCCTAGGAACCTTCTAGAGAGCCTTCTCACATTTATTACATCTAACTACCATAGTAAGCCTTTATTAATATAATGGACCTAGTCCACCTTACATTGAATGACCACATTATCATATATTAAATCACTTCCACTAATAATACATAACCACATTCCCATTGGGTACCTCCCTAGGTACCCCATATTACCTCCCTAAGTATACTACAAGAATGAATCCAACCCCCTGATTACGAGCACATACCCTTCCAATGCAGGAAATGCCATGTTCATGGCCGTCTCTTCAGAGATTTTCCCTTAAACACCCCCACTCCAAGGAGGAAATAGATCAGAAAGGTGTTGACCAAAATTTGGTCACCTATATGTTCTCGCTCTTGGAATAATAATAAAAAAATGATATTGGAAGATGAATATTTTTGAACTATTATATGTTCATTGCATAGCCATCAGTATCAGCTTCGCCATGCATTTCGCGGAATCAAAATCTGAGTCTCTATGACTAAGATACACATATTTATGTCTAGAAGTCCAACGGAGGTATTACAAGAAGAAATATGAAAAATGTTCTAAGTGACATGTTCTCTCCTCTCTTTTCCCTTCACCTCTATTCATTCTCTCATTTTATACGTCATTTTTTCCATTGTCTCATTATTTTCATATTCCCCTTACCATTTTCCACACTTGGCCATTTTTCCTTTTTCCTTTCCACATTCACATTCATTTCCCTTTTCCTTTATTTTCCTTCCATTTTCATTTTCATTATCATTTTTTTTCCATTTCTTTCCTTTTCTCTTTTTCCTTTCCCAAATTTCACGTAATTCTTTTATTTCTCATATATTTATTTTTATTTTTTATATTTTCCATATTTCACGTGATCCATTATATACTTTCCAGACTTGGTCTTATTTACTATGGCTTACCGCGCGTTGGCAGGTTGGTGATACTTCCTAAGAATATGCTTTATCTCGGCTACCCTCACAATGCACTTTGACTTCCACCACCTTCATAATGCACACAACTCTTTTTACTACTCTTTACTATATAACTTCTCCAACACTTAGCCAAATATATATGAGTTACCGCAGGTTCATGGGTTCGCGCGAGGAACATTTTTAAGTGACACATGACACTTTATTAACCAATGAGATATATCCACATGGAAACTAATTAATGGAGACACGTGTAAACATACAAAAATGACACATGGCTTGATTTTATTGGATGACATATGGCAGATTTTTGGCCTACCTAGTGATGACATGTGACAACATTTGGTTGGGTGACTCATCATTGTTGACTGGGCATATTGGTGGTTGACTGGGCATGCAAAATTATTATTATATTCAACAATTTTCCAAGGGTCAAATCCTCCAAGCTCCAAGTCTCCTCTCTTCTTTATTTCTTGTCAAGTGTATGTTACACTTAACATTTTCCAAGGGTTTAATCGAAGTCTGATAACTTCTATTTTCTTCTTTCCAGGTCTTGTTGTTCTTTTATAGCCCATCATCCTCCTTCTACGAGCTTAATTCTTGTGTACATTTGCTTTATGGTCTGCGGGAGCCCCAATCCCAGTCTTTAAGACAAACACATTTTAAATTTGAAAGAATATGTAACAAACTATTTATTTTTTAGAAATTTCAAGAGAGCTATTTCAAGATCAGTTTTGACTGTGCTTTGTAACTTTGAGTTTTGAGTATAAAGTATTTGAGATTGGTCTATCATTATATTTATTTGAGTTTCTCAGGTGTCCACTCTGTTAAAGTTCTCTTATGCATGCAAATCATCTTCTTTTTATTTTTATGCGATCAGAAATATTTAGTTTAATTATGATGGATGTGAGGAAATTTTGCTTATCTGTTTTAAATGTATGAAATTTGCGGTTCCTGGTCCATTCTTAGGAACTTTATTTGAAAATAAAACACAACATTTTCATTTTTATCTTTCTCACAATCTTTATATTTATTTGATTACCACGACAGACTTCTCCAAAGTCCCATATTCTTAAGACCTAGAGTCCCACGAAAATCATAAGTTAAAGAGGAGTACCACCTCTATAAAAACGCAGGGGGATTTACATCCTCGTGAGGTTGTCGTTTATATCCTAACAGATTCAAGCGTCAACAAAAGGCTTCACCAATATTTCGAGAAAAAGGAAGGTGGAAGACGCCAACCTAAGCAACCTATAGTCGTCCCGACCAAGAACTCTACCAATAGCTTCATGATTCTAGAAGGAGAACCCAGTGAAACCCTTGGGGAAGGAAACCCAAAGAAGTAGGAGAAATAGATCAAGCAGGGCACCGAAGCAGGAGAAGACTTATCCAAGAGACGAAAAACAGAGACAGACCAAGGGAAGGAAGAAACGACAGAGAAATAGGCAGTGATGAAGGAAACCCAAGGATCTACATTGAACACAAAGGAGGAATCAGACCCAGATATGACCCAGGATATGGATCTAGAGGAAATTGCAATGGATCTACCGACCTTGAGGGAGACCCATGGAGATCAAAAAATAAACAACCTCACCATATTTCAACTGAGGAAGCTTTAGAGAGATTTGGTGAAAGCCAAAGGGGTAGGTACCAATCAAGGTTCGGGAACAACAGTGTCGAGGAACTTGAGGATCAAGAGTAATCCCCTTAAGGCCCAAAAGAATATCACAAGAGAGGAGAAAAAGAAACGAAGGAAACCATATTGACAAAAATAGAAGAAATTGGAGCCCTAATGGTCGGTTCAGGACAAGTGGTTTGCCTTTCGAGTAAGTATTTCCCCTCCCAACCCAAGTGTTGATCATGAAGATTAAATCCTGGAATATAAGAGGTATGAATGCCCTATGAAAACAACATATGCTCATACCTGTATTGGGTATTAGGGAGGAGAATACGTGACGGGGAGTCATCCCATCCACTTGAAAGCATCATATGCAAGTGGACTTGGATGGAGGACAACACATCACCCACCAGTGAGCATGACTGCCAAGCATTTATACCAACAAGTATTTGGTTTGATGTTCATTCGTTCACATCGTTTTATGATGTTGTATCCATCTAGTGTAGTAATGGTGTCGTCCGACACCATTACTGCTGCTCATTCTCACTGCAAGTCCGCACACTCTTCATTAACCATGGATGAGTCCAGATTTGGGAGCTTTTATTATGCATGGTTGCATTGGGTCTACCCTATTGTCATTCCCTCTGCTCTTTGTTTCCCTCTCGGAAACTCTCACATGCGCCAAGAATTCCCTCTGCAATCTCAGTCATTGCTTGCATTTAGACCACCTCTTCTCATATATACCTTGGTCTCGACCCCCCTGCATTCATGCCTCGAGATGGTCATAGGCAGCGAGGAAGAAGTCACAGAGGGGGAGTCATAGAATGACATACACACTCCATTATTGCACTCACTGTTGAAGCCTACGAAGCCCACACTCCACCTCACATTTGAGTTGAACTAGACCTTGCAGAAGCCGACGCTAGGGTGCTTCAATGCTTCTTCAACCATGCAGCAGTAGCCAAGGAAATTGGTCAATGGATATCTAACCTTGGCTCATACAGGGAACACGACACCCTTTACACCAAGATGGTCAACCTATATTGGCTCATAAAGACAATGATGGGAAAGGTCCTAATAGAGTGGAATGAAGCCCATGAGGAAATCTTCCTCCAATTGGATGAAATGCGGATGGAGATTCTTGGCCTTGGTAGGAAGATGGACCTCTTGCTCAACTCCAACTCCAATGAAGCTAGATCGATCCATGTCTACGCGAATGCAGCTGTTGGATCTCCCCCTAGTTCACCCTCTTAAAAGTATTTAGTTTTTTATGTTCTGGTTTTGGTTTTGGTTTTTCCACCTCAAATGGTGCCTCAATACTTATGATAGTAGCAATAGTTCTAGGGGTCAATGGTGCAATAGTAATGAAAATCTACATCAGATATTATTTTGTAAAGGGTGTAC
This sequence comes from Picea mariana, assembly GCA_032191745.1. NCBI lineage: Eukaryota > Viridiplantae > Streptophyta > Pinopsida > Pinales > Pinaceae > Picea > Picea mariana. Next base: position 156,319 of record JASDQU010099931.1, read on the forward strand.
ACTTATGCTTTTTGAACTTTTAAACTATTCTGGAACTCTCCAATTGCTATATTGTGACTAGTAGGGTTTCTTAAAAAGCCGACCAACCATAATCTCTATGTAACTATTTTATTTTACAGTATTCAAAATTGCGGAAGGGATAATTGATCTAGATTTATGAGCAAAACAAAATGAAAACTCATATTTATAATATTAACGCAGATATACATTGAATAAGAACATAGACACAATAAAATTTGACTTCTATTAAATAAGAAATATGTTGAACTATAAAAATGCAGATTGAAACAAACTTGCTAGAATTGTGGCAACTTATCTATGAGAAGATATGTGATGGCTATGCTCATTCGCAAGAATATGAGTACAATGAGGCTCCAAAGGCCTTTTTACATCAAACATGAATTCCAAAACCCTAGACATCCAAAAACCTAACCCTAGGAGATGAAGCGCCAAAAGTCATGTGGGCCTCGTTGGGGTAAGTTGGTACATCAACTTCCCGGGGTCATAACTTTTGTGTACGATCTTCGTTTTAGGCGCACGATAGGCCATTGGAAAGGTCTATCTGAGGAATACACATTATGTCGTCACACTTTGATTTTGTCTACAACATGACTGTGGCGGGCCCAAAAAACGTTGTTTAGGGCCTCAAAATGGCCCTGGAAGTTTAGGACCCTAAAAGCTAGAAAAACATTGCCAAGATAAAAATTGTAAATGCTAAGATGAAAGTTGTATATGAGCCAGTTGGAAGAGGTGGGTGGCCACCGATATCCACCTGGATCAATAATTTACAAAAAAAAAAACAATGGATGCTTAGGAAAAGAATCTCCCCGGAAAAGGTTAATATTGTCCTACTTCAAGAAACCAAATGTGATAAAGGAAACATTAATAGGATTACTTAGAGAATTTGGCCAGGATGTGAAGCAAAATGGATCGCAGATGAAGGAGATTTGGGAGGGGTGGCTACCCTTTGGGATCCATAAGCCATGGAAATGGAGGACTTCACTGCTAGGCACGTGTTACTCACCTTAAAATTCAAAGTGAAAAGCTCATGAGAATAAGGCTATATCACAAATGATTATGGATTGAATCCTCCCAGTCTCAAGAGATGCTTCTTGGAAGAAATTAACCTATTAGGATCTTCCTTGAAGCATCAAGTATGGGTTCTGGGAGGTGATTTCAATATGATCAAGAATCCTCTAGAAAATCAGGGGGGTGTTTGTAGGCTAGACCCTGAGAATGCAACTTTCAGAGAACTCATAGAAAGGCTCTGACTAGTAGATGTTCCCACCATGAACGATCTCTTTACTTGGAATAACAAAAGGGGAAATGATCATAGGATTGTTGTTCGCCTAGACGGGTTTTTGATCTCTGAAATAGGCCTTCAATCCAAGCAGGGTCTCTCTACAGGTGTTCTCCCCTACCATGGATCAGATCATTGCCTATCGTCTTGGAATGGTAATAAGTTTGCAAGCAAGGGCCAACTCTGTTTTGCTTTGAGAAATTCTGGCTTGACCACTTAGATTTTCTTCCAAACTTGTTAGCATGGTGGAAAGGCCCAAAAGATCTCCATGGAACAAAAATGTTCCAGTTTCAACAAAGGTTAAAGAAAGTTAGGCGGTGCACTAGGAAGTGGAACAAAGAAGTATTTGGTAATATCTTTGAATAAAAGAGAAAACTAGAACAAGAAATGGAAGAGATCCAACAGAAAGGTATTCAGGGGATCTACTCTTCAGACCTCATTTCTAGCGAGATTGAAATTAAAGAAGATCTAGTGAAAAGTGAGCATCAAGAGGAATTATTATGGAAACAAAAATCCAAGATCCACTGGCTCAGAGAGAGGGACAAAAATACTAAGTTCTTCCATAACTCTCTAATTCAAAGAAAGAACTGAAATAGAATAGTATCCATCAAATCTCAGGATGGGAGCCTCAAAGTTAAACAAGAGGACATCGAAGAGGAGATTATGAATTACTATCAGGACCTCCTCTCAAAACCTGAGGTTAAACGAAAAGGGTGTAATCTCCAAAATAATTGAAGTTTTCCCTAGGTTGGTCTCCCCAGAATATCCCCAAAGTATGATGAGGCTTGCTTCCTTAGAGGAGGTAGAAGATATTGTTAAGAACATGGCCCAAGGAAAATCCCCTGGTCTAGACTGTTTCATTATCGACTTTTTCCAAGCTGGGTGGCCAATTCTTGGCAACGATATCTTGGAAGTAGTAGAAGAATATTGCAACTCTAGATCCATTCTACAAGTGTTCAATGCAACCTTCATCACAGTAATCCCTAATATCAAGGGGGCTAACTCTGCAGATAAGTTTTGCCCCATTTGTTTATGCAATGTCATTTACAAAATTATTTCCAAGTTGAAAGCATCTAGGATTAAGCCAATCCTTCTGCTCATTATCTCTCAAGAGCAGGGAGGTTTAGTGGAGGGAAGGTAGATCTCGGATGGGATTGTAGTAGCCCATGAGTCTATTCATTCCTTTAAGGTTTCAAATAAAGAGGGGATGTTGATGAAAATGGATATATCTAAAGCCCATGACAAAATGAATTGGGACTTCCTCAAGAATACTCTGATTACTTTTGGATTTGGAGGGGATTGGGTGGACTAGGTCATGAACCTAGTTTCTACAGCCTTCTTCTCCATCCTGGTTAATGGATCCCCCTCCAAGACCTTCAATGTTTCTAGGGGTCTCCGTGAGGGAGATCCTTTGTCTCCTTTCATGTACATCATTTTGGCATAAGGTCAGGGTCACAACCTTTCTTGAGCTAAAAGGAAAGGGGATATCAAAGGGATCACACTCCATCTGGGAGAGGAGGCTTTGTCTCGTATTCAGTATGTGGATGATAATATACTTATGGGGCTTCCCATAGTGAAAGAAGTACAAGAGTTTAAAAAAATCTTGGACCTCTTTAATCTGGCCTCGGGTACTGTCATTAACCAGGAAACATACCAGGTATTTTTCTTCAACACTCCCCAGGAAATCCAACGACACCTGGCCACCATTCCAGGTTTTCAACCGTCTTCCCCCCCAGCCAAATATTTAGGAGCCCCCCTCCTCCTTAGAGCTCTCCATAATCCTTTGTGGGAGGAAATCACGGCTAAACTAGAAGCCAAAATCAATAGCCAGACTCACTGCATTCTCTCCCTTCTAGGTTGTGTCCTCCTGCTCAAGTCCATCCTCTCAACCCTCCCCTTGTACCTCTTCTCAATATTAGCTACCCATGTGAAGTTCCTCAATAAAATTTGAGCTATTAAACACAAATTTTTGTGGGGGGGGGGATCCTCAAAAGAATCTAAATGGGAATTGGTGGCTTGGGATTCCCTTTGTAAACCTAAGTCTCAAGAAGGAATAGGTATCGAGGATCCCTAGGTTACCAACAAAGATTTGGCAGCGAAAATTTGGTGGTGGTGGGTCAAATCCCCCAGTTCCCTTTGAGAAAAACTTTGGAGGAATAAGTACGTCCCTAGGATCCCTCAACAAGGTTTGATCATAGCAGATGGTGATAGGCACCTTAGTGAGAAAAACAGAGGTGCTTGCAAGCTTAGTTGGGTTTGCTAAGCAAGACAGCTGTAAGGAAAAGGGTTAGAGAATGAAATATAAAAGAACAACTAAGAAATAAACTGAGAAATAAAATAACAACTAAACTAATGAGCATAGGGACATAAGGACAAAAGAAACAATAAGACCCATGTCACCAATGGTAAGGTTGATATTAGTGAAAGAAAACACCAAGAAGANGGGAGGGCTCTTTGACCCCCACAAATAAGCTCTTCTTACAACTTTGAAATGAAAATGGTGAAAGAATTCTTTGCTAATCCACTCAAGGGGTGAGATGGATTGCCCAATGCAATGGTGCTAGTATACTCTTGATGAGAATAGAGGATTCCTCAAGAGAATAGTAGCAGAATAACTTTGCTATTGAATTTCTTAAAAAATGAAGTGCACCCATGGTCTTTTTATAACACCTCTTTGAGGTATTGTGCAACCAACTTATAGTGTGTAAAGAGGCTAATTAGGGAATTTTTAGGTCTTTGACTAGCCACCCAGTCGGATCCAGTCCATATTTGAGTGTCAAATCAACTTGGAAGCTGAACCAAAAGTGGGTGGGAGGCCGACCACTCTCATAAATGCACAGTTCTCAGATGTGCACGGCTTTTAGTGACCACAATCGCGCATCGGGCACATGTGCGCTTTTCCTGCGTTTCTGTTTTGCACATGTGCGTGCGCACCCTGTGTAGTCATAGCGCACTTTGATTTTGTCACTGGTTGTATAGTTTTTGACACTTTGGAAATTCTTTTGTGGTAATTTTGGTCCATGGGTGACCTCATAATTGTTTGACGATGATGAATTCTTGTAACCATTTGCGGACGAAATTTCAGTGATAACAGATGCCCCCTGATGGATGAGGTTAGGAGCATACGTATAGCCGAAATATATCAATGTTTCTTCTACTGAGAGTGTCGTTGTAAGAGAGAGCGATAATGGGATTGTCAAGAGTTACCCATTGGAGGGAGAAGGGAACCTGTAGAACCCAACCTTCCATAAGGTGTGTACAAATAAATTGTGTACAAATGAGGCGGGCATGCCCCATGCTCATGTCATATAACTCAAAAAAGAATGGTGTGTTGATGTAGACAACTGTAGCGCCCTTGGGGGCGGTCGTGATAAAGGCATAAGACAATTCTGTGGAGGAACATACTCTGAACAGTAGGTAGTGACATCTGTAAGAAATATCACGGATTCTGTAGGCATTGATAACCCAACCAAGTTCAGAGGTCTTCGGATAATATAAGAAATAACTGCAACAATCGCAAAGTAAGACCCACCGTAACATGAGAAAGTGTTGAAGTTGAATGTTACGGGGGTCAATGACAGCAGTGAGCAATGGTGGTTCTCCCTGTTCTATCCGAGACCTCTCATTGGAAAGGTAATGAGAGTCAAGATACTGTCACCCTTCTGGAAACTGTGCTGATGTCGACAAAAAGGGGGACGCGACTCCAAGAAGCAAAGGGCTCCGTGAAATCTACTAGGTGAGGTTAGGAATTGGAGGAGGTACATGGACAAAGTCAATATTTGAGGAAGACTCAAGACTGCCCTTGGTTGGGGGTATATGTGAGGTATAAGTGGCCGCAACCATTCAATTAGGTCGAGTGTCAGGGGGACAACAAGACAGGGGATAAGTTGTGCCAGAGGCGGGACAAAGTGAACAAACTCAGAGGGTAGAGGTAAGTGACCTGTGGGATACTCAGAGTATATGGACGATGTCGAGAGGGGTAGATGATAAGGAGTGCCCCAACCAAGGGCGACATGAGTTGTGTTTGCCAAAAAAGGGAAGAAGGTCGTCAAAGGTGGTGACAAAAGGAGATGTAAATGCTGGAAACAAAGGCTTTTTACAATATTCCAAATAAATAAAGAATAATTTGGGATGAGTGTATAAATACAGAAACGGGTGCCCCAATGTAATATGGTTGACCCGGGTAGGGCGCAATTTTCTTGGAGAATTGGTGGAGGGTGGGGGCCCCATGGGTGGGTTTCTGTATGAGGTAGGTGAAATGAAGTGAAATTCGCAGAGGGGCAAACTGATTGTGGATGAAATGGAGGGTTCATGATATTGCGGAGGTGCAGTTAAAGTAGAACCTTGAAGAGATAATCTGGGAGTCCAGTGGGAAAGCTAGCAAAATGAGGAGAAGGAGTATGTGGCTGATTCGCGACATGATGTAAGACTATCGGGACTCCCATCCCTAAAGGGGTAAAAAACAACATGAGTGTCAAAGTGCAAAAGGGTGTTATGAATGGGACAACTCATGTGGGGGAGAGTACTACTGAGTGACAGTACCTAAGATGCAATGGAGGTGTTGGTACTGCAGAGCCGGAGATGGGGATCCTAGAGGCAAATGTCAGAGAGTGTGACTAGAGATGCAATTGAGATTCAGAGGGAATGATTACATGCCAGTTCTAATTATATACCTGAAGGGGTGGCGTTGGTGTATGATGTCCAAGTACCTGCACACATGAAAACCAAATACCCGACGTGAACAATATCTGAAGAGAATCGACCATACGAGCATTTATTTGATAATTTTGAACATGAGCATGCGTACCTGGATGGGGTATGAAAAAATGGTGCCCCGGGGGCTAAGGATAAAAAGTGGCCCGGGGACTGTCTTGATGTAGATGACGGGATGTTGATCCCATGGCTGAAGACGGATCGAAGAACGGACACCTGGAGCTTCCAGAATGGTGATTGGAAGTTTGGCGGAAAGGCCTATATATAGCTGGAGGGCCCACATTGCCACCTCATTTGTACTTGCTGCCAGAGTGACTGGACGAGAGGTATTCAAAGGAGATTTGGAGATTCCGGGAGAACGAGGCAACCGATCTAGGACCAACGAGCTTCAGGTTGGTAGTCTTATCGTTCTACATAGAAGTAGATTTTAAATTTCTGGGCAGGGTTTGTACGGAGGGCCATACTGGGGATTTTATGGGTGTGGGACCCCAAGTGCACGGGCAATCCAGAAATATGCGTGCACGAGTGCGCGCCTATTATCCGGATAGTCACGCATGGGTGCGCCTGTAAGGGGGACAAAGGTGCGCATGATATGCGCGCCTGTGGGATGGACAGGCACGCATGTGTGCACGCCTATGGAATGGACAGGCGCGCATATGTGCACGCCTGTGGGGTGAACAGGTGCGCATATGTGTGCGCCTGTGGGTTAAACAGCCGCGCCTTGGGGGCAAGGTTGACGGGTGAAAAACTTACCTTTTTTTAATGGTTTTTATGGTCAATATGGCTGACCTAGGACTGTATTATGTGGTTGCAAGCGATCATTGTGCACGATGTCGGTGGGCTGGCGAGAGCGGGATTGGTCCCAGCTGAGGGATGTCGTGGCTATTGAAGAGCTGGGAGTACATGCCACTTTGGCAGCCAGTGGGCTGTTGAAGTTCTTCGAGTGCCCGTTGATATGGGCATAGGAGTATCTCTTGCAGTTTCTTATCTGGATGTGGAGTCTGGACCTGCATTGTTTTATGGTGCGGGGAGAACAGATCACCTTCAATGCGGTGGATGATATATACTTTTTGACTGGGCTCCCTTTTCGGAGAATGCCCCTACCGGCGGAGCCGTTGTTACCTGTGGATGTGTCGTTAGCGACATTGGGCCGGAGGTACTGCTCGAGGGAGAACTATATGTTGGGCTCCATCGTGAGCATCGGGGCGATGGATGCCCTAGCACATCGTTGTGTAGCAGCGATGATTGTGAGGGTGTATGGGTCCCTCGCGACTCAAAGGATCAGTGGTGGTCAGCTGAGTGTTATGGGGAGGGCACTGTCTGGTGAGCACTTTGCCTAGGGGCTTACGCTGCATGCCAGGATGGTAGGGAAGTTGGACCGATGTCGGTCCATCGACACAGGGGACTTTGCCTTTGGGTCCATCTTGGTGGCCTGGTTTTTGGAGAGGGTGTCGATGTTGCACCGTAGGATTTTATTGGGCGCTCCTGGGGCGCGAGAGCCGCGATTGAGGTAGTGGTCGACTATTTTGGTTCGCCACGGTGGTGGCGAGGGTAGCCACTTTTTCACAGCTGAGGCGACAGATGTCGCAGGTTATACTGCAGTATCCATACGCTGGTGTGAACTTTCGGGGTGATCCGGACATGGTGTTACCTCCAGGGGAGGTATTTGATCACCGAGGTATGTTTATGAGTTTGATATGTTGATTTTTGGGATAGCATGACATGTGTATTTTGTATAGATGTTGATACTATCATTTGGTTGTTTGTATGTGCAGATGTGGGGCCTTGCGGGTGCGAGGTGGAGTTGCTGAGAGTGTCGGCTTGCTAGGAGCCGGGGATACCACCGCGGGGAGGGCCACGGGTAGGAGAGAGACATCGGCACGAGGACACTGAGGCGAGACCAGCTAAGCATGAGAGAGCAGTGAGGAGACGCCGTTTTGATGACCCAGGTGCGTCGGGCCATCGCATGCTCCTCCGACGGACGTCGAGGGAGATTTTGAGGAAATTCGTCGTCACCTGGAGGTGGTGCTACAGGGCATGCCTGAGGGCATCTAGTCACGCATCTAGGATGAGGGCATCTTGGAGCAGTGTGTGGGAGTTCCGCCGCCGTGGCGGGCCGTGGTGCGGTGAGCAACAGTAGCAGGTGCTGCTATGACCAGATGGTTACCTCCGGTCTGGAGGGACCAGGAGTGGGTGGGGGACCACTGCCTGAGGGAGGGGTAGGAGGTGGTGCTCTAGAGGCACCATGCGTGTCACTCTATCTATTTTTGTATTTTGTATATAGGCTGGTGAGCCCATTTTGATGTAGTGGCACCAATTTTGTACCGAGGTGCTTCACTAGCCTGTGGATGTTTGTATATTTGTATGTAAACATTTTGATGGAACTGGGGACCAATTTATATATATATATGAGTATACATTTTGGGGTCTATGTGATGTTAACATGTGTTTTTTAATGTGTTGATGATGTCTAATCTATATATGCTGTGACAGGTTTTTGATAGTTTTATGTATGTGTAGAGGTATCTTGATGTGATATATGCCAGTCTAACACCATGTTAGCTAAGTTATCTGTAATTTGATACAATTGACTTGGAATATGTGTAAATGTAATGAAATCAAAATGTCAAGATAAAAGTCTAACTTGCAGGTATTTGCGAAAGAGGCAAGGATCGTGGACGCGGTACACATTGTTGAGCTAGAGAACGACTAGTTGAGAGTCAAGAAAGACGCTAAGGTGATGAATATGATGATGTTGGGCATCGACGAGGAGGCCAATGACGACAGTGTATTCGGCTTGGTTGTTGGTGGTTGAACCCAAACATATGCTGCTAGAATGGAGCATTTCATGTGAGGGGGTATAGAAGGCCCAAGCTGTCGAAGCGAGATTTTGTGTCCAACGGCTGGCGTTGTCGGCGTAACCGATGTGGTAGGCCGGTGGAGGAAGCATCTGTCAATAGCACAAATGATAGTTTATATGTGAGGGATGGAAAAAAGATTAAAAACACTATAAAAGAAATAACCTAAAGTAGAATTGCTACGCTTAGGCATAACATTTCTTTAATTATAACCCATTGACGGGTTCTTTGAGAGAGAGGCCTTCGGGAGAGGCCAGGATGTATGCGCCTTTGGTGAGGCAATGTTGGATAATGTAGGGGCCATGCCATAGTGACTCGAATTTTCCATGACCAAGGGTATCGTGAGCGATATCGTAAGTAAGGACGAGGTCTCCTTCTTGAAAGGAGCAAAGGTTGACATGGCGATCAAAGGTGTCCTTTGACCATTTTTTGGTTGCCTCATTGTTCTGTAATGAAGATCGACGATCTTCATCCAGGGACTCTAAGTTCAGCAAGCGCTGCTCCATTGGAGCAGTGTCGGGTAATAGCTCAATTGCGGTGCGTAAGGTGTGGATTTCGCACTCGATGGGAAGAGTGGCCTCAACCCCGTGGACTAGATGAAATGGTGTGAAACCAGTGGCCATTTTCACAGCCATACGATAAGCCCATAGCACGGAAAATAACATATGATGCCAATTGGTCTTATGTTTATTAACCGTGCACTGTAAAATGGTCTTGAGGACCTTGTTAACTGCTTCGACTTGTCCATTAGACTGAGGGTAATATGGCGAGGCAAACTCGTGGGAGAATCCTAACCGAGATGAGAGTTCAACGAAAATCTCATTCTCGAAGTGTTTCCCGTGATTGGAAACTAGTTGGAGTGGTACTCCAAAGCGGGATCTGACGTGATTAAAGAAAAAATGCGCTGCAGTGTCAACGATATTGTTGAAGGTGGGCATAGCTTCAACCCATTTTGTGAAGTAATCGACTACGAAAACAATGTATTTGTATCCATTGCTGGATGTGGGATTACAAGTCATGAAGTCGATGCCCCATTTACAAAAGGGGTCGGTAGTAATGACTGGGTGAAGAAGAGCAGGTGGTGTTGGACAACTGAGAGGGGGGGTGAATCAGTTGTCACCGTGCTTAAACAATTATGCTTCTTTTAAAATATTTACAAGGCACTAAATGATGATAACAATAATGCAGGGAAATGAACAATGGCACAGTCAACATCATTCACATATATGAGAAACACAAAGACAGATATTTCCCAAGGAAACCCATACAGGGTAAAAACCTCATCTTCTTTATATGATAAGTATTATT
>JASDQU010099931.1:168886-179555 GCA_032191745.1 Picea mariana
ATCGGCTTCTCTGCAAATAGGGAAATCAATTCGAAGCAATCCACATATCAAATCTACATGGGATTCTATAAGCCAATCAATAACAAGCTAGCCACGTATCAAATCGACATCTGCTTCTATAAGGCAATCAATTCTAAGCCACACACATCGAATCTGCATGTGCTTTTGTGTGGCTATCAATTCTAAACTACGCATAATATCAAATTTACACGGGATTTCTATAAGGCGATCAATTCTAAATTACCAACGAATCAATTTACACGAGAATTATAGCAGGACAATCAATTCCAATATATCCACATATCGAAGACGACAATCTACTTATGCAAACTCATCCGATTCGGCTCTGATGAGAATTAACACACGCAATAATCCAAGGGCCAGTTCTAAAATCAGCGCATACTGTTTTAATAAGCGAGACCCTATCAAACCAAACCCTTGTATCCACAACCTCGAATTTATGCAGATCTCTTTGGAAAACATGAAAATTCTCACATATAGTCATGTTTATCAGCCACCCGAACTTGACATTGCTAAAGCAATGACCCGACCTAATGTAAAATATACTTGAAAAGGGTTTTTAATGCAAAAGTACCCCACGTAGATCGATTCCATTAGACTTCAGAATACCTTGGCATTCAAGGGATCCGATCCGCGAATGCCCGATCCATCCGAAAATGAGGATTCTAATACCCAATGCAAGAAAAAAGCGATCTGGTACCATTCAAAGGCCCGTAAAGCCTCTGAAACGATAAAAAGGTCGAGAGATTGAAAAGAAAAACCCTTGCTAAATTTACAGACCGAAATCTCTGAAAATTGACGGAAATAGAGAGAAAGAATACCTCGAAAGGTAGCTGGAGATTGACGGCTTGCAATGACCGTCGACTGAGCTCTTTCCTTCCTTCTGTCCTCCGAAGAATTGAAATGAAATGAAATGCTTACACTGAGAGACTCTAGAACCCCCGCGGGATTCAGTTAAAATACCCTCCGCCCCAAGTTCGCTCCAAATTAAATTCAAATGAAATTCACCCAAACGAAATTCAACATTAAACACGCAGGCAAAGGAGGCAGCCACCCTGGCAGACAGCGCGCATCCCGCCATTCATTCAACGTGCCCGTCAATCGCCACCGTTGGTTCTTTTGGTCGGCGAGTGTCCGCGGTTCGAACCAGCTCAGGTTAGCTCGAACCAACTCAGGTTAAATCGCTGCCGATATCTTAACCGGCGGACGAAGCCCCACCGGGCGGCAGGTTGGTCAACGATATCGAACGGCCCTGAGTTCGGTCAGTGAACGGGCATTCAATATTGGCGGTTGGATCTCAACGGAGGAGGCAGAATTACGTTTCCGGTTACAGCTGGGGAATCATGATTATGTATTTTCCGTTAAGCAAGGGAGAGGACTCAGGATTTCAATCTGTGGGGCCCACCTTGGAGATTCCGCCGATCTTGCCAGCTGGCAAATAGTACGACGTGACATGGATGTGTTGGCAAATGGCTTTTTCTTTTGGTGATGGCAGGGAGCATGGTGAATATGCATCTTACGTGGCATATGGAATATACATTGAATTTGTCAAAAGTAAGGGATCTTATTTTTTGGGGTTCATGAAATTTAATTTAAATATTAAAATTTATTTGCCGTTCCCTTAAATTTAGGCCGGGGTCGTTTTACCTTATTAACCCCATCAAAAGTTTGTCCCACTCCGGAGTAGTTATCAAAACTTTGTCCCACTCCGGAGTAGTTATGTTTTTATAAAGAGTTATAAATTTCAACTCTACACGGAATCACTAGGTATGGAGGGATAAAATTTTGAACTTTTCACTTCCCCGATGGTGGAGGATTATCTCACCCCATTCAAATTTTTCTTTTTAACAAAAAAAAAAAAAGGTTTATGGTGTAGTGAGTCAAGTAGTTGTTACTATAAACCCTTACTATAAACCCTGATTGTTAGTTCACAAGTTAACACTAACAAGAAACTTAAGACTTAGTAAGGGTCGAGATGTACAGAACACATCTTCGGGGAGGGTCTCATTCTTGGGGGCGTTTATCCTTCTAGCCTCATCACAATGTGTCAAATGTATCATCGAAGATTTGAACCAAGGTAGGGAGAGTGCGAAACCTACCTCTAAACCATTTGAGTTATTGCCCCTCTCATCCCATTCAAAATTTTCACTCACTTACTAGTAGATTGGAAAGGATAAATCTCGTGCTTTGGTTCATGGGTGTTTAGGGGGGACTTTGGTCCTCCTATCCAAGGTTCCATTCTTATCCAATGATCTATGACTTAGTTGCGACCACAAATAGGGGTGATGCCACTTGCGGTTGACTAATTTGATCAAACATGACCTTGTTTCCTCGAGCAGTATCCAATGCCCAAAATTCTTTCTATGGAAAAAGATTTGGAAGGGGCATACCCTCAATGACATAAGAGTATAAACTTTTGCATTATAGCAATGTTTATCACCTCCATTATTCTTGAGTCCTCGCCAACCTACATAAGAGTATAAACTTTTGCATTATAACAATGCTTATCACCTCCATTATTCTTGAGTCCTCGCCAACCTACGATACATCCAACATGGTGGATTCTTCTTCCAAAAAATAGACACAATCCAAGAACTTAGACTTGTTGTGTGTTTGTCCCACCATGGAATAAGAGTGATTATGAGGAACCCTTTCAACTCTTGGTGTTGGGTCAAAACCTCCATTGCACATAAAGGACATGAAACTCCCCCTTCCCCTTCCCCCTCAAAACTCACAAAACCATAGCCACATTTATAAAGAGAGAATTCCAAGTTATGTATGATACAAAATGTTTTTTCAGCTCCACAACCATCAAGGATTTGGAAATAAACTATTCTTAGTGAGTTGGTGAAACTTTCAAGATATCTATGATTTCTAATTTGTCATTGCTTATATAAAAAATTTAATTGACGCGCTTTGAGTGAACACTTTACTCATCTTTAAGAAAAAAATAAAAATGAAACATTAAAGAAATAGATCTCAATTACGCAGAGATAATAATTGATATTAGTGTAAACCAACAACCACCAATGTATATGCATATTGAAGGAAACAACCAACTCAACTACGAAAAGTGATTACTTGCAAGTAAACCAACTAATAACAATATATATGCATAATGAAGGGAAACACCCAACTTAACTAAGGAAAGTGATTACTTGGAAGTAAGACAACTTATAACAACCAAAGCAAGTTGTTTTATTCAATCAACTCCTTGGGTTTATGTTTTGGGTTAAAAAATGTTTACTAGTTATGAAAGCAATGTGAGCAAAGGTCAAATAATCACCTCATAACCAATTGGTAAAATGATTGGTGTTGCAAGTTAAAATGGATATTTATATTATATTAATATGAAATTAGGGTTGCCCAAAGGGATTGGATCCAATGGTGAAAAGCGAGGAGTTTTTCATTGTTGGGAAAGGTTCAATTCCCATGAGGGATTTACCTGGAGCCATGGGGGCACCTTAAGGTAATGATCGAACGTGTGGTTGCACCCAGAGATACTATATTAAATGGTATCGTGACCTGTGCACACATAAGTGGATCAAATCCCACCCCCATGTCCTTCAAATTTTAAAAACTCTAAAATTAAAAATAAGGGAAAAGAAGCGGAGGTCGACGACGAATGATCCAGATGGATATTGGTGGCCACCCACCTATTCCAACTGGCTCCTCTTGACAGTTTTTAGTTCAACACATTCTTCTATACTTCTTTGTAATTGTGGGTTCTACACTTTTGGGGTTGTCGGAAGCCCTACACATCTTCCAGGAGGAGACTGGTGGCCACCCACCTGATCCAACTGGTTTATTTTGGATGTTTTCATGTCAACACATCTTTTTGTACTTCCAAGGCCATTTTGGAGCCCTAAACAATGTTTTTTTGGCTTGCCACAGTCAAACTATAGATGGAGTTAGAGTTTGATGGTGTAATGTGTAGTTCTCGAAAAGACCTTTCCAATGGGCTATCACAAACCTAAAATGGAGGTCGTATGCAAAAGTTACGACCTCGGGAAGTTGAGGTACCAACTTACCCATAGGGGCCCACATGAATTTTGTCGTTTCACCTCCTAGGGTTAGGTTTTTGGGTGTCTAGGGTTTTGGCATTCATGAGTAATATTAAAAAGGTCTTTGGAGCCTCATTGTAATCATTTTGCTCACACAGATGCGTGTAGCAGCCACATCTCTTCTCAGAGATAGCTACCACCATTCGAGCAAGTTGTTTTAGTTCTACAGTTTTACAGTTTCGACCTATTTCATTCATTCAATAGAAGATATTGTTCACTGGATATATGTATTGTTCTCCGTATCTTTGTGTTTATTGTATTTAGTCTGTTAATCAGTTCGTTCCACTCCTAAATCCGGATCAACAAACCCTAACAGTCTCATACCATCGATGCAGAGGACAATGCAGGTATGGTTTATGGGACGACCTAGTAGCACCAACCAGCAAAAATTGCCTTCTATACTGGCAGATTGGAATGCCCATGTTGCCTCTAAGTTGGAAGATGTAGATCTGGAAGCTACAGTGCCTGAATCCTTTTCCCCTTTGATTAGAACTACAAATGATATGGTTATGGGCACCTTCAACATCCCTGCGCCGCCCACGAAAAGCCCAACTTCATCGACAAGGAGAAGTCAGACACCATCGTTGCTACCTAAACGGTATTCACCTATTAGAATTGGCGCAGTATTGAAGCAAGAAACATGAATTAAGCTAGGGTTTCCACAGTGCAGGGAAGGCCAGGAAAAAATGATGGTTTGCAAGGATCGAAAGAAACCCACCATCAACCGGCATAGCAATATTTGGGAACGAAGGGATTTCCCTCTTCGTGTCGCGGCTTTCCCCTTTTTGTAAAGACCATCATCGGTTTTTCTCTCTGTTTTCATGCTCATGATTCAGACTTCGTTTGTGGGCACAAAGTCTAGATCCACTAAGCGACAGGTATTATGCCTTGCTTTCAATGACTCATCTTTGAAGGTCGATAGCTTGTGGATGGCTCTCTACTGCAAGGTTATGGGAATCTAAAGAATGCAACCATTTCTCTTGTTTCTCATTTGCGTGGAGGAGTGGCATCCCGCACTCAACCAAGCTCTTACAATCACGCTGTGAAAACATGGATTTCCGCTCCTTTAGGGTCCAAGGCCGAAAGTTCTGTAGCAAAGGAGTTTTTTGGCTCTTCCTTCATTTTGGAGCAGTCCGAAGAACCTCCAACAACAGAGGTCGAAGATCCTCATGTCTATGGATCTACATTTATCTACCAACAAAAATCCCTCATATGTTGTTTCAATGGACTATGGCCCTTGGCTTTTGCGCTAAGAGAATGGGTAAATAAGACATGGTCGTCAAGTCATGAGTTGTTCTTTTTCTCCAAAGGGTTCTTCATTGTTAACTTTTCCATAGAGGCAGACCACCAACACGTGCTGGAGCAAGGTCCATGGTTCTTGGGCAGATCTGGTCTTTCCATGCAGAGATGGTTCCCTAATTTCAACCCCCTAACTATGACTGACATGACTACATCGGTCTAGGCAAGACTTGTCACACACCCACTACGGCAACTGAGATTTTCTTTTTCTTTTTGTCTTTTCTTCGAGGGACAGAACCCCTGAATTTCTATGGGGCCTAGCGCAGACCATCCCTTCCCTTATCCTCCTCCATGTGATCGTTGGCTATGACCACATGCCTTACCAAAAAGGTGCTCTGACTTTCACGATTCGAGGAATCACGATGCAAGTGTTCCCCTGTTCTCTGTCTTTCAAAATGCCGAAACCCGAAAGGGTCTAACAGATCCTTAGCTCCTCCCTTGGGTTGCTTTTCATATGACCAGTCCTATGACCTGGTGCTATTCCTCTAAATGCTTTTGGGATTTCGCAGTTTGGGGAATCACGATGCAAGCATTCCTCCTTTCCCTTTTGAATCCCCAGAACCCGAAAGCCCGGTATCATCCGGATCTATGGTCCAAATCGTCGACTTGATCAACAGCCTAGATTAAATCCTGACATTCTACCTTTCAGGATTTCTAGTGGGGTCTTCACTCCTATCCCTCCGATGTCCAGAACCCCGGTGGCTTTAGACCTTTGCCATGCGTCCCCTACAAATGGACGGTCTAGATTCTTTTGGGACCCGAAATGTTGATTCCTGAGTTTTGACCCTTGATTTACTGTTGGCACCTACTTCTCCCTTCTACCACATGACTCTACCCTGTGACCTAGGGTTCATCCATAGAGCGCGTCGGGGTTTCAAGTACCAGGATTTCGTGACTTCTGAAAACGAGGAGTCTTACCCTTTGGGTTTCCAGGGTGTCGAAACGCCGAACCTATTCACGCAAGATCGGCTCATCCACAGAGTGCGTTGAGGTTTCGGGTACCGGGATTTCACGACTTGCGAAAATGAGGGGTCTTACCCTTTGGTTTCTCAGGTGCCGAAACGTCGAACCTATTCACGCAAGACCGACTCATCCACAGAGCGCATCGGGGTTTCGGGTACTGGGATTTCACGACTTGTGAAAACGAGGGGTATTACCCTTTGGGTTTCCCGGGTGCCAAAACGTCAAACCTATTCACGCAAGACAGACTCATCCACAGAGCACGTCGGGGTTTTGGGTACCGGGATTTCGCGACTTGCGAAAACGAGGGGTCTCACCCTTTGGTTTTCTGGGTGCTGAAACACTGAACCTATTCACGCAAGACCGACTCATCCACAGAGTGTGTCGGGGTTTCGGGTACCGGGATTTCGCGTCTTGCGAAAATGAGGGGTCTTACCCTTTGGGTTTCCCAAGTGCCGAAACACTGAACCTATTCACACAAGACCGGCTCATCCACAAAGCGTGTCGGGGTTTTGGGTACGGGGATTTCGCGACTTTCGAAAACAAGGGGTCTTACCCTTTGGTTTCTCGAGTGCCGAAACGCCAAACTTATTCACACAAGACCGGCTCATCCACAGAGTGTGTCGGGGTTTCAGGTACCGAGATTTCGCAACTTGCGAAAACGAGGGGTCTTACCCTTTGGCTTCCCGGGTGCCGAAACGCCGAACCTATTCATGCGAGATCGGCTCATCCACAGAGCATGTTGGGGTTTCGGGTATCGGGATTTCACGACTTGCGAAAACGAGGGGTCTTACCCTTTGGGTGTCCCGGGTGCCGAAACGCCGAAATGTCGAAAACCTGAGAGAACTATTCTCTCTTGTACAAGGTTTCCAGACTCAGATCACATGATCCTTCAGCGATTTCCTGGGTAAATATCCCTAGGCTTGGTGACCTGACTGAAAATCCTTCCTAATTCTTCGAGCTATGAACTCTGTGTCAGGGGTAAAGTAAACTCGTGGGTTTACTAAAACGGTAGTCTTTTTCAAGGAACTCACTCCAGCTCTGGAATGCGAGGGAACTTCCCGGGAGGAGGTGCCTTTGGGAAATCAAACCAGGACATAACGCGAGTCAAGTAGATGGAACAAATCTCAAGGGAATGGACTCGTATTCTGAACTTATTCATTCTATACCTAAACCGATTATGTTCATATGAGTATAAGCATGCATCCATTATTTCTGATCAAAACACAAGGAAAACACTTCAATACAGAAACCATTTATGAGCGTATAAACATGAGCATGCGTCTAGGATATTCAATTCAAGATACAAGATATAAACACTTATCAGAAACACCAGGTGTGACGCGACTGCTGAGAGGGGTGCTCGTTTCCACCCAATCGTAGGCTCAGTGACTCCAAACGGATTTACCACTAGCCACCCTCGAGCTAGACCACGATGCTTGAGATTTTGTCTCCTACTTCCAGCTCAACGGAAGTCAAGGACGATGGTTACTCTCCTTCTCTTCTGTTCAGAACTCCTTGAATTTCCTGAGTTTCTCCCGGTTCTCTTCCGCGATCCCTGTCACGCGTGTTCTTTACTCTCCCCCTTACCACACTTCCTCTCTTGTCTTTTCTCTGTAAGATTGTGTGTGGCACAAATTTCCCCGTTTGTGGTCAGGTCTAGGAGCTGTTACGGATGGACGATTCACCCCCATCCCCTCATTAACTCTTGAGGAGCCTCCCCACCTACCAATCTAACAAGAAATCCATTCCAGGGTTAGAGAGTTGCATTGGTCTTTGAGCAAGTAAAAACCAGTACGGTACTGGATCAGTGGAAGTTAACACAACCATTCTAGGTCCCTTCCACCACCTCTCATTAGCCATCGTGGTCTCTTTTAGCACATTCCCCTCCCAGCAGTCATGCAACACATAAGCATAACATAATTTAAATTCATCGACCTTTTATACAAAGGTTCGTCAAATCAAACATTCACATCTTTGAATTTGCCATAGTTCTTGGCCAATATAGTTATTTATACAGACTGGGGGAAACATGGTGTTACAATTCCCTCCCCCTTAAAGGAGCATTGTCCTCGATGTTCTATCTATCAATATGATGTGTATGTACAAAAGTAAACAAATTCGGATATGCCTGTTTCATGGCATCTTCCATTTCCCATGTAGCCTCATCTGGGCCAAAATGTTTCCATTACACCTTGACTTGTGCAATGGTTCGGTTCCTGAGTGGGGTTTCCTTTCTATCCAGTATGCATTGAGGTTCTGGCAGGAATTCTCCCTTCGGTTCCACCTGGATCACAGACCAGTCAATTATATGATTAGAATCGTGTACATAGTTCTTCAATAATGAAACATGGAAAACATTATGTGCTTTTACTGTGGGAGGAAGTGCTAGCCTATAGGCTACAAGTCCCACTCTATCTAGAATTTCAAAGGGTCCACAATACTGAGGTGCTAACTTGGCATAGGCTCCCATCCTCATGGAACTCTTCCTGGGCCTATCTCTGAGATATACGTGGTCTCCCGTCTTGAATTCTCTTGGAGTTCCCTTTTGGTCGGCGTAACTTTTATGTCTGTTCTGAGCGACCTTTAGTTTTTGTTTTATCTGAATCACCTATTGTTCCATTTCTTTCAATATGTCGGGTCCAATAGTAATTTTGTTTACTGGGTTACTCCAACTGACTGGAGTGTTGCACGGTCTACCATAGAGGACTTCGAAAGGACTCGTCTCCAGGGATTCTTGGTAGTCGTTGTTGTAGGCGAATTCCACTAGTGGTAGGTAATCTTCCCACTTTTTAGGTTGATGCATTACATGCATTCTTAGCATGTCTTCTAATATTTGGTTCACTCTTTATGTCATCAGTTTGAGGATGATAGGATGTGCTAAACAATAATTTGGTCTCTAGACCAACCATCAAGGATTTCCAAAAGTTGGAAATAAATTTTGTGTCTCTGTCAGACATGTAGTTTGAATATTTCTTTCATGAATATGCTGGCAATATCTATCACCTTGCAAGTCGATCTGACGGGGATAAAATGGGCGGACTTGCTCAATTTATCCACCACTACCATGATGGCATCATTCTGTTTGGTCGACGTTGGTAATCCGGTGATGAAGTCCATGGAAATGGTTTCCCATTTCCATTCCAGGATTGGTAGAGGTTGTAATAATCCTGCTGGGTGCCGGTGTTATGCTTTAACATGTTGGCATTCTATGCACTTAGCTAAATAGTTAGCTATGTATTTCTTTAACCCACGCCAATAGAATTGTTTCCTGGTGGCCGTGATCATCTTCTGGTATCCTGGATGACCAGTATATGGTCTTTTATGTAGTTCATCCATTATGAACCTCTTCAAGTTGTCACAATCTGGAATACACAATCTGTTTATGTAAGTTAGCAGAGCTCCATCTATCATCTGGTAGCCTTCATACTTTATTCTTGCTCCAGGTACGAGGTTACGGTTTGGAAGAATGTGTCTGTTTCTTGTGCATTCCTGACTCTTTCTTTGACATTCGTCTCGCAGGTGCTCACCGTTGCTAGGTGAATTGTTTTTATACTTTTGCTAAGGGCATCGGCCACCTTATTTTCCTTTCCTTTAACATGTTTGATTTCAAAGTCAAACTCACTAAGGAAGGCCATCCACCTAGATTGTCTGGCATTGAGCTTTGGTTGGTCAAATAGATATCGCAATCCACAGTGGTCTGTCATAAATACAAATTTCTTTCCTAGGAGGTAATGCCTCCACATTTTTAAGGCATGCACTATGACAGCCAGCTCTAGATCATGGGTCACATAGTTGGCTTCGTGCTCATTCAATTTTCGGGATTCATAGCAGACTACACTTCCTTCTTGAATAAGGACTCCTCCGAGCCCTTCCTTGCAGGCATTTGTGCACACTAGGAAGTCAGCTTCGAGATCGACGATCTTCAACACGGTTGCGTGGGTCAATAGATGTTTTAGGGACTGAAACCTTTCTTCGCATTTTGGGGTCCAAAAGAATTTAACTCCCTTCTTCTGGAGGGCAGTGATTGGAGAACCAATCTTGGAGAATCCTTTTATAAATCTCCTATAGTATCCTGCTAAGCCCATAAAGGATCTGATATCTGAAACATCATTTGGGGTAGGCCATTCCATGATAGACCTGATCTTGTCAGGGTCTACTGCTACTCCCACTTTAGATATGACATGGCCCAAGTAATGTATTTGCTTCTGGAAAAAGTCGCACTTGCTGAATTTGGCATAGAGCTGATGTTCTCTTAGCACTTGAAGCACAAGTCTAAGATGTTCCTCATGTTCCTCTCTATTCTTGGAGTAAATTAATATATC